>PVKZ01000477.1:0-458352 GCA_004027375.1 Macroglossus sobrinus
AAAGATGGGGGAAATGGAACTATCATAACCTCGGAAGAATTGGAACCATCTAGAGGAGGAATCATACAAGAGGAGTTTGTAGTGGGAGGAGCTAACTCACGTGTACCTGGGGTTGAAGGGAAAGCCAGGAGCAGAAGAGAAATTCCATAACATTCTTTTTTTCCTCTCAACTTTAATTCTCCGTTGAATGTCTCCCATTAGTCAAGTCCAACCATTTTCCAGAAGGAGAATCTGGGGATACAATCCCAAGAGATTAGCCTCTAGGGACTCAGAGAAGGGTGGAGAGATGATGGAGGTCGCCTGTAGAATAAGAATATCTAACAGAGTTTACTCTTTCTGGCACTCAGTCTCCATTATTATCCTTTGTTCAGAAGAAGCTCTCAAATTCTAGTACAAAAGATATAGAGGCCACATACATGGAGGTCAACCACTTTTCAACATGGGTGATATGAATTAATAACGGTCTCAACTGAAACTCTAATTGAAACTGAGCATTCTTTATATGAGCTGGCAAGACAAAATTGCCTAACAGAGAATATGCACAGCAGCTCAACTTATCACCTCTATAGCTAGGCAGGAGGTTTTTTTTTCATTCCCATTCAATGGATCTTTTCCCTCTACTCATTTAGTTGAAATTCTTTATCTGATGAGTTGATCTAAACTTGCATTCAGTAAGAATTTGAGTCTTACTCTCTGAATGTGTCTTTATCATATAGCTGTTTTTTTTTTCTCCCACTGATGTTTATTATTGAACAAGTGAGTATCCTGCACATGGTTCTCCTGAATTCATAATGTCACATCAACACAATTTCCCTTAGTGGTCAAGATTAATCACCACAGAGAGTAGATTAGCTCCTTTCCTGCCTATCGGTTCACTGGTTTAAGAAGACCTAACAGGCCAGTAGAACATCTCATCTTTCAATTTATTAGAATTATAACTTTGTTCTTTGAAGAAAGTCTTTCTCCCTTGGGACAACTGAACCCAATAACAGGAATGGAAAGAAAAACTTTTCTAAGTGAGTAATTATAGGTATTAGCCAGAGAATATTTACCACTTCTATCCTTTGATTCTTAGATATAAATTCTGGCTCTTGGGGAAATCGTACCACATATTGGTCATGGTTTAAAGGATATATTATCTCTTGTAGACCAGTACACATCTTCACAAGGTGTCACCTCCCACAAGTCACTGTAAATGAGCCTTCAGTACATGATTTTGTCATATGGCCAATTGGTAAGGTTGCTGTGTATGAATCTTCAAGAGAGCTCTTTCTTCCTTGAGTTTCTCTCAAAAAAAGATTGCTCAATAAATTGATTTGAGATTCACACCCACTATGACAAATGTTGACCCCAAAATTCAAAGAAGTCCACTAAATATTGTACATCATTTATTCATGTAAGAAAATAAAAATGCAGATACTTGTATTTCATTTCAGAAGGAATACTGTAACATGGCGTAACTATTGTACTCCTAGTAATTTCACCAATGTGGAAGGCCTTGGTGGGAAACTTATCACACCATGTGGCACGTATGCTTCTTTTAAAACTATCTAGGGACATGCAACTTCTTGTTCATTAGGTAAAATTAGCATAATTCTGTCCATACCATCCATATAAGAAACTATTATAATGTTCTAGGAATATCAAGGCATTTGTGTTTGTTCTGGGTTATGAGTGAAAGAAGGGAGAGGATATAATCCTAAGGGAAAACAATGAAGACCTATTGAGCTCATGATCAGCAGCAAGAATACTGTTCTGGCTTATCTGTACTAATTAGAGTTGAAGGAAAAAATGGCCATATAATTTACTATAATCTAAAGAAGAATACTTAGAAAGTGAAAGGAAGTTACTATTGTTAATAACAGCAGAACTAGGCATAAAATGGAACTGTCCAAAGCAAATTGGGTTACATGATTACACATGATCCTGACTTCCAAGATTTTGTATAGAACTTCAATTCTGATCATTCTCTAGAATTGAGAATAATTTTGTTGAAATATTATCTGTTTGACATCATTAGAATATATTTTGATATTAGAATGTATTTTTAATTTTCATGCTATTTCATACATAAACAATAGTTGAATTTACCTTAAAAGCATTTACTTGTTATTAATGATAATTGACTGGCTCACTATGTCTTTAATTTTGTGGTTATACCAGAGATGTGATAAATACAAAAGTGTAATAAAAGTAACCATTTATCTATATTTGCCTAATAATTCTCATGTTACTGATATGTAGAATACTTGTATATGCATAATAGTTCCAGTTTCTTTCTCTAAACTCCCATTTTTATACTTCATCATTTCAGCTCTTCTGCTATATGAATGCATTGTAGCATTTTGGTGGTATTACAAGTGAGTTCCATATATTTCCTACATATTTTAGAAACCATTTCATTGAAATTCAGACCAAAAATAAATGCAATTTACTTTTGCTTAATAATAAGGGATCATCTGGCTTTAGCGGGGTTCTTGTGACAGAGCTTAATAAAAAAATTTGATAAAATCTTGATTAGGCCACACAAAGCATGATATTTGGTATATATCAAGTGTGATTTGAGTTTTTATATTACTCTAACCTTAATGTCCCTTGTACTGAATGAAATAATCAGTTTAGATGTATGTACACTAATGATGTGTTTGTCATGAAAACAGAGCATACAATTCCTTCATCAGTGTGACAGGGGGAGTACGACTGATTTCATTCACTGTTGATTTCTAAATATTTTTGTAATGGAATGCTTGTGAAAGCTCTGATATTTTTTTAAATAATCTTTTTTTTTGTCTAATTTATATAGTCCATGGTTGGTAAGCAAAGTTTTATCCTCATGGCTTTGTTTTTATTTGTAGTTTGAGAAGTTTTAAAGACAAATAGGTAATTGATGCACAGAGATGAACCAGTATGTTTTGCAAAAGATAGTAACCTCAATGCTTATGTGTCCTTTAAAAAACTTTTCTTCTTTTGTCACTAAAAGAGTCATTTACAGCTGGGCTTTTAGTTACAAAGAACATGCTTATCTCAGAGTTTTTGCATATATTTGCTCTCTTCCAACTATATTAAACTACATTAAAAATGACAGTCTTTGAGTATGTGTACATACGCATACTTGTATGTGGGTGATATTGTGTATAAGTGAAGATGTATGTATGAGAGAGTGAGTAGGTGTGAGTGTGTATGAGCTGAGAAAGGTTAGTGTATGCTCATGTTAGATTGACTGAGATATAGTGATCAGTGGGACTAATAAGTGTTTAATGAACTCACAAAACTAATGACAAATTTGTATTTATATAATATCTTTTATTTCAAAGATATTCAATGAGATTTTAAAAATATTATGTAGGAAGTATTTTCTACTGAATGATAAAGTCCATTGCATTCAAAGAATAGCTATTTTATTGGACAAATTATAGTTTACTTATAGCTTAATAATTATTTGAGAATAAATTGCATTCATAAAGAATCAGTAATAAGAGCAAAAAAATAACGGCTCATGAGATTATCAATTGCTAAACCAATTCCTTTAAGGCATAACTCAACAATGTACCAAAAATATTCCATGAAACATCTAGGTTTTTTCCTAGTGCTTTATACTCAAACAACTCTCTTGAACATTTAAATCAGAATTACTTATTTATTATAAACAGTAACATATTACTTTTTACTTGTAAGATGAGCTTTAACTTACACTTTTCCTCAAGGTAATATCTTATTGTCTCAACATTAATTAATGGTTATCTTTTTCAATACTATCATGCATCAAGTTCCCTATATTAAGATTAATGTAAATCTACATATGTGCTCTCAAGCTATCCTATTGTTTCTTTTTTTTTTCTTTCTACTTTTGCTGCTATACATGGTAGATTAATTGATAAATTATATGGTATATTTTGGTGTCTTGTAAGACATCATATCCCTTTTTTATATTTTTAATTTTTCAAAAATGTATTGGCTATTTATTCATATCTATTCTCTGTGGCAGACTCTTGACAATTCATGACCTTGTATGAATGAGAGCGGAAGCTGTTACTTGGTTCTACCAAAAAGAAGACGGTACAGTTCATAGAATATCACTCCTTTGATTACATCATGGTATATAAGATTTCATCTCCACAGACTGGATTAAAAGACTTTCCATTATTAGCTTTAAAGAAATAATCCATTATGTTGTGAAAGAACCTGGGAAAGGTCCAGGTATAAGGAACCATGATGGCCTCTAGAACTAAGAGTGGCACCTGGCCAATAGTCACCAGGGAAACCGCCAGAAGAGATAAATTCTGCCTCAAGATGAATGGTCTTGGAAGCTGCTAATTCTTCCCCAGGTGAGCCTCCAGATAATAATTCAACCCAACTGACATTTTAATTTCAGCCTTGTAAAACCTTAAGCAGAGGATCCAGCTAAGCTATAACTAAGCTATGACCAGATTCTAACCTAAAGATACTCTGACATAATAATTTTGTCTTGTTTTAGGCCATTGTTTGTTGTAATTTGTTACACAGCAATGGAGAACTAATACATTCTACAAAACAAATTTTAGAAAAATAAAGTGTAATAAAAGGCAAACACTACAATACATGTGTGTAAGAAAAAATCTGTTAGAGGAAACTTTCAAACAGAAGGTCAGAATGATAAAGTATGAAAACCTCTTTTCTTTGGACATCTGTAGAGAGGTATGCCTGAAGCTTTATGCAGCTGGAAACACTGTGATTCTCTGCTCTAGCAAAGAACCCTGTCTTCAGCTGTCCATTTTCACTGGTTTCTTTAGTGATAGTGGTTATGCACATATTAAATGTTGACTATTTAGGGGAGCTGTGAACACTTGGACAACAGTAATGACAGTTATCTGCAAACTTTAGGAAATTGCTAGATCTTGTATTTTCTTCCCCTGGGGGTATGGGGAGAATAATTACTGGTGCTGGAAGTCAGGAGAAAAACCACATGGGTTAGGCATAAAACAATCCCATAATAGGGATTGTCATCATAAGACTTTCATCAGGGATATGGATTAACCTTCCTGTTCATATCCGAAAGAGAGAAGAGAGAATGCTCATCCTTCTATCTGTTTACCTATTTCCAAAGACTGGACTTGTTTATGTTTTAGGCATTCAGGGATATGTCATTCTAGAGGTGATAGCTATCATACAAAGGGAAGTACATATTACTGGAAATATTCACAAGCAGAAGGTCATGAGAAGAAGACATGTACCTGCCATCCTGCAGAGGAACACCTAGGTCCAAATGTAGTTAGCTGCAGGTGCTGTGGGTCTGTATTCCAGGAAAGGAACCCTAGTCTCTTATTCTCCCATTCTTTATGGCTCTCCCACTAAGAATGGTCTTGTGCACACTTAGAGTAAAAATTATCTAAAATTGAATGTCAGATAAAAATGAAAAGCTTGTAAACAAACAGCACGGAAGAGACAAGGGCTGATGATATCTAGTTTAGTTTATTACCTGCATCTCAAAAGAATCTGTAATTCAGTAAACTGTCCTGTTGATTTTTCTGATATTTTAAAAAAAGATTTTCATTGAGATTTTATAGAATGGTGTATAAATTAACTGCTTGTAAATACTGGCTTTACTTCAAAAAGGATTAACTCAGATTATATAAAGAAATACATAAATCCTAGCAACTATTCACACTAGAGTTGATCATATAGTGTTTTTTTTTTTTTAAGTTAGAAACAACCTAATTGGGAATCAGGTTTAAAATTTATAATTTTCTTTCCTGACAATGTTTTCTTCAGGTTACATATCTGAAACCACTTTGTGTTTTGTCTTCATTTTGTCAAAACATATATGTGGCATTTCTTACTCAATATGCTTTGGAAGAGTACCTTTCACTTCTGTTTCAGATGTCTCTGGAATAACTCCAATGGTGCCTTCCTTCATGTGTACATGCACACATGTCTATATTTCTATAAAATGTCTATATTTCTATAAAAATAGTCTGATTGGACATTTTCTTTGATGCCATAAATGACAGAGATGGAAACTTCAGTTTACTTATATAGTTTTGCAAACTATTGGCATCTTTACAATGCACTGTGTCCAGGAACATGAGATGTCTCTCCATTTATCCAGGTTTATGTCCTTCAGCAAAGTTTTATAGTTATCCTCATAGAGGTCTTGTATATTTCTCATTAGTTTTCCCTAGATATTGTGTGATTTTTGCTGATACTATAAATAAATTCTTTTCATTCATTTGTGTTTAGGATTATTTTTGTTGCATTGGACAACTCTTGCACTTGTGTTTTGTTTATTTGGCTAATTGACTTAATGTTAAGCTACCTTCATTTTTATGTTATTTATTTTATTTGGTATGGATTTTAACAATTTTATTTCTTTACACTTCAATAGTATTAGTAATAATCAACACCTTTTAAAAAAAGAAGTGATAAAACTTAGACTAGTTTTCTGGCTCCAAATACAGAGCTCTTTTAATAATAGAAGTCTGTCTCTTAGCAAGAGAAGTTAGATTAAAATTATTTCTTTTTATTAAAATAGTTTCTCATCCAAGGAAAAGCCAGGTTCTGTCCAAAGAAACCTGGTCTTGCTAGAACTATGAAAATAGGGTTTAATATTGCAACATCACTTAGCTGAGAACTCAGAAAACTTAGCTGGTACTCTGAGAGGGAACATACAGTGGATGCTGTGGTTTGACAGACTGTTACCCACATCAAGCATAGATACTCATTTTTCCATCTATTTCATAAAATTCATAGCTGAATCACTCTCCAGAAAATGGCCTCCACTGAAAAGAAATGGCTTGCTTAAACTTATGTTCCCATCCTAAGGGTAACCTGCTTTCCACTGTTGGCCAATGTGGGAACCCCATAGCCCCACAGGCTGGGACACCTTATATAGAGGCTGGGAAAACTCTAAAAGGACATTCCACACCCAAAACTCTTTTAGGAATTGGATAAGGTCTCTATTGTATCTGCCATGTAGTTCAACTGCTGCTTCTTCTCTATCTTGATTATTTTACTCTCTGATGAATGTATCCTGAAACATTTAGGATAACTGCTAACTTACTAAAATGAGAAATGTTGGCATGAAAACCCTAATGTAGATATATCTAAATTATTAGACAGTAAGAATCAGAGTAATTTTATGGCTGTCATGAAGAATTTATTTAAGAATGGTGAAAACCCTTGTGTATATCCACTAATGTAGAGATGGAATATTCACTAGGATACTAAAATATTAATTTGACTTTTGCAAAAATTGAAAGAGGTTGTTCTCTTTGTACCATCACATTATAGTGTTATCTATTGGCTATGCTGACATACCTCTAAGTAATTCAGAAATTCTAACATTTTCAGTATATACTACTGATTATTCAATTTGAAAATAAATACACAGTTATAAAACAGAGTCAGTGCTGTGGGCTAAACTCTATCCCTCAAAACTCCTGTTGAAGCCTCAAACAACAAAGTGATGATGGTATTTAGAGACGGGGCCTTTGGTAAATAATTATCTTTAATTAAGTTCATGAAGGTGGGACCCTCATGATGAGATTGGTGCCCTTATGAGAAGAGACACCAGAAAGCTTACTCTATTTCTCTTTATATACACACACTGAAGAAAGGCCATGTCTTTTTGGACTTAGGGATTCTTATGAACTTGAGGGAAAATCATCAAGATAACGTATATTTTTCTGTGTTTAGATTTGTTTTGTTGCATAGGAATCAGATATTATGGGTCACTAAAGTTCTTAAAAAGTATTTTACCCATAAGGCATTAAGACAACAATAAATATATAATCACTATTAAAAAATCAATAATAATAATAATCTATACTATTTTTCATAATTAATTGTAATGAAATATCTTATTATTACACAAAAAAAATTTTAAATGGGATTTTTTTTATTCTTTCTAACTTCCTCACTTCTACATTTTTTACCACCCAAATCTGCTTCAGGCAGCATGCTATATCAAAAGGTCTACTTATCTCACATTGATATATATTATGTCAATATAAAATGAACTTACAAGAGACAGAGAGAGATAATATTCTGAACAGTTTTTTGAAATATCTTAGAATCACTATGGGTTCCCAACTGTGCTTATTATACTATCTCCAATTAGAGGATTTTTTTTTGACAGAATTTATTAGAAGTAGAATATAACCACAACTTAATTGAAATCATTTTACCTCATTTGTCCTTATTTCCTCTCCTCTGCTCAGGCCCAGAACTGTTGGCATTTTGCCTAGCAACAAAAAAACAGTGTAGACAATACTCTTTCCTCGTTCTGTCAATTACATTCCAGTAATGAATAAAGTTGTAAAAATTTTGCAACAGTTATTAGTGCCATTGTCTTTGAAATTATAAAATCAGGAAGCAGTAGTCAAGTAAATACTGGAACTTTATAAACTATAAAGGTGATGATCCCAGTTGCTAGTTTTGATATCATTTATTTAAAGAATTCTTCCTATTCCATATTTAAGGCTAAAATTTAATTATTCACATCTGACATAGGAAATGTGAATGTGGTTGCCTCTTAAAGATGGGGCACTGGTTGAGAACACCAGAAATTTTCTGGTGTAGAAATGTTTTAAATAGTAAGTAATCAGATATGAAAAGGCCATAGTTCATTAAATTGAACATATTAAATTTGTGCTTTTTATATATAAATTGTACTTCAATGAGTAAAAGTACACAAAACTAATGATAAAGGTGAACAGAAAGGGAGACATTACGGTGAAATGAAATATGGAGACAATCTGTCTCTGTTTTCAAACCTAAGGATTGTTTGGTCAAGTTGCAATTACCTTTCTGGACCTTAGGTTTCTTATCATAAAAGAAAATAATAATGCTAAAATTATTGTTTTGCTGTGAGCAATACATGAGAAACATATTGGAATGCCAGGCATATAGCAGCTTCAGCCACTCACTGTCCACCATTAATTATATATATATACATACATATATATATATATATAATATCAGTGAGTATAAAGTACATCCTAGAAGAACATATCTTGATTAATAATAGTTTATTCCAGCACTACATTATGAAAACAATCATTCTCTCCTCTATATTTCATTTGAGATTACTGAGATATTTTATTAAGTATGTGCTACTGAGTCCCAGTGTTCCCTTTCTCACTTATTCTTTCCTCTATTTTCTGTCTCCATCCCTCTTACCATTTCTCCTCTTCCAGCTCTTTATTTTCTTCCTTTTGCCACCAACAATAATTTAATATTTCAGACTAACACCTATATAAATAAATGTATAGTCATACCTCAGAAACATTGAAGATTTTGGTGTACACCAATGCAATAAAGTGAGAATTGCAATAAAGCAGGTCATAATATTTTGCTGGTGGAGAGTTTTGACTTCCACTTCAATTTGCAAAAAACATAATATCTGTGAAATGCAATAAAGCAAAGTGCCAAAAAAACAGGTATTCCCGTATATATAAATAAGTTTATTTTTGATCCTTTGTCTAGAGAAAATGCTGCCAATAATAGAAGCAGAATCCAAAGTATAAAAAAAATCTTGCCTGAAGAAAATAAGACTTATTTAAATCAGATGAGCAAATAGAATTCATCCTAAGGCATGTGGTAGACTCCTAGATGACTTTATTAATTTATCAGCTCTATCTAAAACAGAAAATGGAGGAGTAAAGTACTTGAAAGCATAGAAAGACGTCATTTCTGCTGCTGTCTTTAAAGGAGGAAAAAGTTGACTTAGCTAATATTAAAAGATAAACGGAGGCATATTAAAAATTTTAGGAGTTTATTTGAGCAAGAAATAGTTTAAATCAGCAAGCACCCAATCCAGCAGATAGAGAAAGCTCCAAATACTGTACAAAACAAAAGACTTTTATTGGCAGATGGGAGCAGGAACAAGGAAATTATACTAGGCAAAAAAGCAGGTTGGTTATTACAAAATTACTTTTCTTTAGGGGATTGTAGGGGCCTATTAGCCAGATTTCCAAACTAGTGCTGATCAGGTGATTCCTGATAACTGGATTAAGATTCCATTTCGGGAGAGACAAAACTGTAAATAAGTCTCAGTTTACTTACAAGGCTTAGTATATGTGACTCCATTTGAAGTTTGTTCTCCTGTTTTTATTTTTTTAACAGTAATTAAAAATCAGTCATCTTAATTTTGATACCTGCAAATTGGTTAGAATACACCCTAAAAAAATCATTTTGTAATAATCCAGATGAATATAAGGTACTGGGAAGAAAGCCAACTTAGTTTTGTGACAAATAAATCATTCCAGACAAATTTTATCTTTCTATAATTAATTGACCATGTTGATAAGTAACTGGCCACAGAACTTAACATGCTTATGTGAGTACATATCTGGCTAAATACACTTATAGAATTGCTATTAGAAAATTGGTGGAATGTGTGTACTAATGGTGATGGGCATATTAACTGATGTCTCAATGTGTTTGATTTGCAGTCAATTATTAGCACCAATCAAGGACATACAACATTTCAAAATTATGTTTAAAGTATTAAAGATTATGAATAATAGTTAATTAACAATAACCTCAGATTGGCAGTGAAATCAGACAAAATCATTGACTCCTTTTTGATCTTGCAGATTCATGAATCAGAAACAGTGGTTGAAAAAGTAGACTTTTCTTAAGAGGGATGTAAGAGAAGGGCTGCTGCTGGGGATAGGTGGGTTTCTGTTAGAGAGGCAGGCTTCCAGTATCCAAGGCGCCTAATATGTAATATAAAAAAGTTCTGTTCCAGAGACTATTAGATACTGTTGAGAGAAGGGATGATATGGTAGCATATCATAAATGGGTAAAGCTATCAGGATTGGATAGAAATGAAAGTACGAGAATAATCTATTGCTTTGCAAATTGGCTGTGTCATCAGTTAAGACCTAACTTAAGAAATCCTAAATTGGAATTCTAGTAAAGATGAAAAAGTAGGTAATGTGCTTGCCTCTTCCCATAACCACCTTAAAATTGCAACTAAGTTATAGAACAATCAACTTGGAGAACCATCTGAAGACCAGATAAAAAGAACTCCTATAACTAAGATTTATAAAGAAGAAGCCCTGTTGAAGCTGATAAAAGGGGCAGAGATAAAGAACAAGCTGGGCCCACAACTATGTGTGGTAGTGGAGAATTTGGAGGGATATCTCAACTGCAGAGGACCCCTTGAGGATCAGGGTATCCTAGGCCCACACTAAGCTTCCCAGCCAGAGCACCAGCCCCAGTGATGAGGATCCCCCACAATATTCTGCCCATCCAAGTGAAATGGAAGGCTGCTGAAAACCCAGGGGTCCTCTTAAAGGTCCCACAAATAGGCTCACTCACTCTCAGGCATTCATTCTGGGTTCTTGAGAAAGGATAGTGCTCAGGAGACACCTGAGACATACAAGGAGAGACTGAATTGTGTGGCTTCAAAGCAAGGGCTAGAGGGATAGTGTCATTGTCACAGTGTTGAGCCATCCTCCCACAGAGCCAACAGGTGGGTGCCATCCTTCTAAAGAGAACTCTCTCTAAACACAGCCAAATCTGAATCTATATTAGCCTGGTGAACTCCACCTTGGTGATTCACTCAACTTGAACACTTCCTGAGGTTTGTGCAGGCAGCCGACAGCCTGCATTCACTCTTTCTTGGACAAATCTTGGGGTCCACAGGCCCAAAGCGGCCATGGCTCTGCACTCTGTGCCTTTTGCTAAGTGGTCCCAGGATCAATACTAGTGTAAAATCTGAATCTGCATTCAATTTGTGAGCACCACTCTCTTCACCCTAGTGACTTCCTGAGACCCTGCCTCACCCAACATGCATACAGCCTGAAGCTCTACACAAAATGGAGGCAAGCAATCTATGAGATACAGAGTTCAAAACAGTGGTTATAAAGATGTTCAAGGAACTTAGTAAACAATTCAATAAAAAGATAGTAAGCATAAAAAATGACATAGAAACTATAACAAAAATAAAATTCAGAAACTAAGAATGCAATAACTAAAATGAAGAATATATTAGAAGCAATCAGTAGTAGCTTAGATTAAACAGAAGATGAAATCAGTGACATGGAATACAAGGTAGCAGAAAAAACTCAATTGGAATAGCAAAAAGAAAAAAAAATGAGAATACTTTAAGAGACCTCTGGGATAACATCAAGCATACCAACGTTCACATACAAAAGTACCAGAAGAAGAAGGGAGAGAGAAAACAAGGGTTTGAGAACCTAAATAAAAAATAATAACTGAAAACTTCCCTAATCTAGTTAAGAAAAAAAGACATACAAATCTAGAAAGCTTAGAAAGTCCCAAACATAATGAACTAAAAGAGGCCTACACCAAGACACATTATAATTAAAATGCCAAAGGTTAAATACAAAAAGAGAATCTTAAAAGCAGCAAGAGAAAAGCAGTTAATTACCTACAAGGGAGCTCCTATAAGACTGTTAACTGATTTCTCAACTGAAACTTTGCAGGCCAGAAGTGATTGGCATAAAATATTCAAAGTGATGGAAAGCAAGAACCAACCATCACTCTATCCAGCAAGACTGTCATTTAAAATTAAAGGTGAAATAAAAAGTTTCCCAGATTACAAAAAAAAAAGCTAAAGGAGTTCATTAAACTACCAAACCATTATTATAAGAAATGTTAAAGGGACTTCTTTAAGAAGAAGGGGGTAGGGAACATAAATATTAATAATAAAATAACAATAATTACTTACCTATTAATAGTCACTTTAAATGTAAATGGACTAAATATTCCAATCAAAAGACATAGAGTAGCTGAAAAATTACTATATACACTGTCTACAAAAGACCCACTTCAGATTGAAAGACACACACAGACTGAAAATAAAAAGATAAAAAACATATTTCATGTGACTGAAAATTAAAAAAAAAAGTTGGGATAGTAATACTTATATCAGACAACATAGACTTGAAAATGAAGGTTATAATAAGAGATAAAGAACATTTCCTAATGATAAAAAGATCAATCCAACAAGAGAATAAAACCTGTGTAAACACTTATATACCCAATATAGCAGAATCTAAATATATAAAGCAAATATTGACATACATAAAGGGAGAGATCAATGGTAATACAGTAATAGTAGGTAACTTTAACACCCTATTGACATCAATGGACAAATCTTCCAGACAGAAAGTCAACAAGGAAACAGCAGCCTCAAGTGACATATTAAAATAGATGGATTTAACTGATGTTTTTAATGTATTTTATCCCAAAGCAGCAGAATATTAATTTTTGTCAAGTGCTCATAGAATATATTTCAAGATAGACCTTGTATTAAGCTTCAAAACAAGTCCCAATAAAAATAAAAAGACTAAAATCGTATCATACATCTTCTCTGACCACAGTAGTATGAGACTAGAATTTAACTACAAGAAAAAAATTTGAAAAACACATGAAGGCTTAATAACATAGTAATAAACAATAAATGGATTAACCATGATGTTAAGGAATAAATCAAAAGACACCTTGGGACAAATAAAAATAAAAACACAATGACTAAAAATCTATGGGACACAGTGATAGAAATCCTGAGAGAGAAATTTATAGCAATATAGGCCTACTCAAGAAACAAGAAAATTCTCAAATAAACAATCTAGCCTTACACTTAAAAGAAGTTTAAAAATAATAGCTAACAAAACCCAAAGTGAGTAGAAGAAAGGAAATAATAAAGTTCAGAGTGGAAATAAACAAAATAGTCTAAAAAAATACAGAAGATCGATGAAACCAAAAGCTAGATCTTCAAAAAGATAAAAAAAATTAATAAACCTTTAAACAGATTCATCAAGAAAAAAGAGAGAGGACACAAATAAAATCAGAAATGAAAGAGAATTGATAACTGACACCACAGAAATACTAAGGATTATTTAAAAAAAATAATACAAACAATTATATACTAACACATTAGACAATCTGGAAGAGATAAGTCAATTCCTAAATCATACAATCTTTCAATACTGAATCAAGAAAAAATAACCAAAAACTTGAACAAACTTATTACTACTAATGAAATGGAATGAGTAATTAAAAAAAAAATCCCAATAAGCAAAAGTTCTGGACTGAATAGTTTCACAGGTGAATTTTATTGAATTGCCAAAGAAGAATTACCACCTATCCTTCTCAAACTATTTCAAAAAAATTAAAGAGGAGGGAAGTCTTCCAAGCTAATTTTGTGAGGGCACCATTATTTTGATTCCAAAACCAGAAAAAAACAGTACCAAAAAAATAAAATTATAGGCCAATATTTCTGAAAAGCATAGATGCAAAAATACTCAACAAAATGTTAACAAACTGCATTCAGTGATATATTAAAAAGATCACATATCGTGATCAAGTGCAATTCATTTCTAGTATGCAAGGTTGCTTCAATATTCACTAATTAATGAGGTATCCCACATAAACAAAATAAAGGATAAAATAATATAATCATATCTATAGATACAAAAAGTATTTGACAAAATCTAGCATTATTATTAAACCTCTTACCATATATGTGACAAATTCACAGCTAACATCAGACTAAATGGTAAAAAGCTAAACGCGTTTTCCTTAAGATCAGGAACAAGAGAAGGATGTTCACTTTTACCATTTTCATTCACATAGTATTGGAAGTCCTAGCCACAGCAATTGAACAAAAAAAAAAAATCCAAATTGGAAAAGAAGTAAAACTATTATTTGCAGATGATGTAATAATATATATATAGAATAGTAAAGATTCCACCGGAAAAACTATTAGAACTGATATACCAATTCAGTGAAGTGGTAGGATACAGAATTAATATTCAGAAATTGGTCACATTTTTATACAACAAAAACTATCAGAAAGAGAAAATAAGAAAACAATCCCATTTACAACTACATAAAAATACTTAGGAATAAATTTAACTAAGAAGGTAAAGGTCCTGTACTCGAAAAATGATGACACTGAAGAAAGAAATTGAAGAAGGTAAAATAAATAGAAGAATATACCATATTAATGGAAGAATTAAGTTGAATTAACATAATTAAAATGTTTATAATACCCAAAGCAGTCTATAGAGTCAATGCAATTTCTGTCAAAATACCAATGACATTTATCACAGAACTAGGACAAATAATCAAAAATTTATGTGGAATTATGAAAGACCACAAAATAGCCAAAGTAATCTTGAGAAAGAAGAGCAAAGTTAGAGATATCATGCCACTTGATATCAAACTATACTACAAGTCTATAGGAATCAAAATAGCAAGGCACTAGCATAAAAATGGACATATAGATAAATGGAAAAGAATAGAGGGGCTGGAAATAAACTCACAACTATTTGGTCAATTAATCTATGACAAGGGAGGCAAGAATATACAATAGAGTAAAGATAGTCTATTCAAGAAATGATGTTGGGAAAACTAGACAGATATAAGCAAAAAACAAAAACAAAAACAAAAACAAAACAAAAGAAAGAAAGAAAAGAAACTAGTCATAGTAGTACATAGATAAGAGGTCAATATCCAAAATTTATAAAGATCTCATATAACTCAATACCAAAACAAACAAACAAACAAACAAACAATACAAATAAAAAATGGGCAGTGGATCTGAAAGGACATTTCTCCAAAAAGGACACACAGATAGCCAATAAACATATGAAAAGATGTTCAATGTCACTAATCATC
This sequence comes from Macroglossus sobrinus, assembly GCA_004027375.1. Lineage (NCBI taxonomy): Eukaryota > Metazoa > Chordata > Mammalia > Chiroptera > Pteropodidae > Macroglossus > Macroglossus sobrinus. Next base: position 15,637 of record PVKZ01000477.1, read on the forward strand.
AGAGAAATGCAAATTCAAGCCACAATGAGATGTAACCTCACACCTGTCAGAATGGCTATCATTAATAAATCAACAAACAACGTTGGTGAGGATTTGGAGAAGACAGAATCCTCGTGCACTGTTGGTGGGATTGCAAACTTGTGTAGACACTATGGAAAACAGTTGGGAGGTTTCTCAAAAAATTAAAAATAAATCCACCTTATGACCCAGACATTCTATTTTAGGGTATTTATCTAAGAAAATCCAAAACTCGAATTCAAAAAGATATATACATCCCTATGTTCAATGTAGCATTATTTACAATAGCCAAGATATGGATGCAACCCAAGTTCCCAGCAATAGAGAATCAGATAAAGATGTGATACATATATACAATGGAATATTATTCAGACATTAAAAAAATGAGATCTTACCATTTGGGACAACATGAATAGACTAAAGGATATAATGCTAACTGAAATAAGTCAGAAAAAGTCAAAAGCATCTGATGTCACTTATACGTTGAATCTAAAGAGCATAATAAATGGATAAACAAGTCAGAAATGGACTCATAAATACAGAGAATGAACCAATGGTGGTCAGATGAGAGGGGGGTTTGGGGTCTTGGTGAAATAGGTGAAGGGATTAAGAAGTAGAATTTATACTTACAAAATAGTCACAGGGATGTAAAATATAGTATAAGGAATGTAGACAATGATATTATAATAACTATGTATATATAGTGCTAGGTAAGTATAAGACTAATCAAGGGGATCACTTTGTAAATTATATAAATGTCTGAACATTATACTGTACATCTAAAACATATAAAATAATATGGAATGTCAAATGTAATTGAAATATTTAAAAAATTAATTTCCTTTTACGAAAAAATAATTCTAAATTAAAAGTTCTTTTATCATGAGTTGTCTCTCAAACTTAATATGTATTGTCAGAATCACTTTGTGTGTTTACAAAAGAGATATTTCTTTCAATGCCATTATCTGTTAGTTCTCTAGCACCACACTCAAACGTAGTAAGCTGTAGTTTCAAGAATAGTGAAGAAAAGGAGAATGGATAACTAAATTGTTTTTTATTCAATTAATAGAATGCCAAATTTCAAGCAAAACTAAGGAGATGCCTCTGCATAAAACATAATCTTACAAACATGTTGAATTTTGTTGAAAAAGTGAATAAAGCATACATGAAACATTTTGTTATACAATTCATTTTCAAAAACACACAAAAACATAAAAATTATTCAGAGATTTATATTTATATGGTAAATCTAATAATGGAAAGCAACAAAGTGATTACCCTAACAGTCAAGATATTTACTATGTTTTGGGGAATGTGGGTGTATACAGTGATCGGGGGGTTACATGAAGGACCATTTGGTTCTGTCAATATTCCATTTTTTAACTTATTTGGTGGTATGCTGGTATTCACTGTGTGATAAAAAATATTAAGCATGGAGAAAAAGAATAGTGGAGAGATTTCCACAAGTCAATCACAGTAGTAAGAATGTTAAACATAGTTTTAGTTACTATTGAATATTCTGCAAAGAATGAAAAGTCAGTCTAAAATCAACCTAACTTATAAAAATTGGAGCCCATTGAATATATATGGATTTCCTTAGGTGATAATACATTGACTTCATGTATTTGAACTCCTTTTGTCTCCATAAGATATACTGGCATATTAATGCTTATGTTTAAGATGTAATGTGGAAAAACATTAGTGGTATTTATATGCCTATTTCAGTTGTATCTGTTATCCATAATGGTGTCTAGCACAAACATATGACGAACCAAAACCACAAAAAACTCTTTATAATATCCATCCATCAGGGAATATCTCATATAGATATGTTTATATATTCCATGATTCTTCATATAGATTTGTAGAATCCAAAATGTTTCTGAAATTACGTACTGAATTACAGGTGAAAGAACAGCTGCCGCCAAAGGAAAAAAATAGGCTAGCACATTTACAGAACAGAAACTGACAGAAACTTTTTGAAGGTTTGAAAATGTCCAGTAGACTTTTTAATTAAAAATTTGTGCTTGCCTTTGCACTTCTATGTTCCAAAAATAACTAACACAGTTAAGAATTGAAATAGTGTAATCCACTCTTGCCAAGATTTACAATCAGTTTTGAGACCCTAGAGGCTCAAATATTTGACAAGCAGCATACAAAAACTTTGAACACTGATCTCAACTTTCAGGATTTAATTACTGGTAACTATGTGGATCTAAGGAATTGTCGTAAATAGATATATTTTATCTGATATAACCTAAGTGTAAGGAAACTATCAGTAGAGGAAATAAAAATAATTTTGCGCTCTAATCAGATACAGATATCAGCATAGACATCAACTGCAGGTCCTGCATTTCAAGAATCACTGCTTGGGTTTGGGAACATGACTCCATAGAACTAAGAAGAGAAAACAAACCTCTGAAGTCATATCAAAATCAAGAAACACGTTACGTAGATTGTGTTCTAGAGTGCCATTCATATCTTTATTGGATTATCTAGACCAAATCATAGCTGTGCTTAATTGCAACCCCAGAAAACAGTATCGTCCTCTAGCATTTAAAATAATCCTTTATTATGTTGCCTTTTATTTGATAAAACAGAGATCCAAATCATTTCAGGTTGTCTTCCGATCCTATTAACCAGTTTCCACATTGCCTCTAAAAAGACATTGATATTTATTGGTTTAATTAATTTAAAGAATAAGTAATACACGCCTGAATGTATCATTTATAAAGAAGCTCAAAGTATTCTTTATGGCAGATGGTAATGAGTTAGATATTTGCTCTTTCTCCAATTACCCCAGTTTCTTCCTTTTTTAAAAAATTCCAATTACTATATGAAATTTTAAAAATATTCTTCAGGTACAATGATAGGCACTCTTACTAGGCAACTCTACATTAAAATATAATTTTATATTGTATTATTTTAATAGAGGTTTCAAATGGATACATACTTGATTTCAGTTGTTTTTGTTCACTGATATCTATTGAGAATATGCTTGATATGTTGTTCTCAAGGTAATTGTATTTTGGTCCTTTGTATTATGTAGATTTTTAATATTACACTATAACTGTGTTTTTATGCTATAAAACTCTAGTGGTTTTGTATTATGTGTGTCCTGGATTTAACATATTTAGCTATATCTCAAGGGCAAAACTGATATATGGTGATGTTCTTTAAGAATATAAAAATGCATTAGAGTACTTAGCCATATTAATAAGGTATTATTATAAGCAGTGACACGATGCTTCTCCAGGATTTTGAAAAAATGCAAATGGTATCCTTGTATATAAATAAAATATTATCTCAGTATACTATCAAACTTTCCACATATTTACTTTCAAGAGTAAATTTTTGCTGCATAGGAAATAAACATTTTTTTTTTATTTTACTGTGGTACTGATCCTTTAATTCACATATATTTTTCTCAGTTGCTGTTATCCATTTATAAGACAGTAGCTTTTCTTAAGTGGCCATCTTTAACAACTTTTCATGGTTCCTCTGATTTTCTTTTTACTTTCTCTTTAATTCATTTAATCAACCCAATCGTTGAGAATCTATTATGTTCCAAAGAATGTGATAAACAGTAGCAGTAAAATAGGTAACATACAACTTTGCCCTCATAAAAATTATAGTTATTAATGATGGTAGTGGTTTGGGGGAGATGGGCAACATTAATAAACCAATAATAAAATTTAAGATCATAAGATCTGTGACAGAAATGTACAATTTATTTTCTATGAAAGCTCATAACAGAAGAATTTGATTTAGTCTGAAATGTAAGGGGAAAAGTCCCTAAAGAAATTATATTTGAACTGAGATCTGATGGTTGAGGTGGAATTATTTAGATGAAAAGAGGGAAACAAACATATTCCATAGAGGCACAAGCCTATAAAAAGCCTCTGAGTCAATAGGCAGTGCCCATTTGAAACAACTAAAATAAAGTGAGACAAAGAGCAAAGAGTGTTCCAGATGAGATTGGAAAGAAGAATGGTGGCCAGATTATGCCAAATTTTGTTCTTATTAATACATTGATCTTTACTATGTTAGCCATGCAACTGACTTATAAGAGGGATTTAGGTCAGGGATGCAATGATCAAAATAATATTACTAGGACGTGGTCAATGAAGTGGCCCAAGTTAAGGGGTAATCGTAGTATAAACCAGAAAGTGAAGAAATGATATGAATATGAATGAATATAATATTAAGAAAAATATAAATATAAATGAATATAATGTAAAGTACTAGATTCAAGTATATTTAAGAGAAATAGCAACACAACTTAGAAATAGATTGCATGTATGAGTGATAAAAATGTGTGCATCTGGTAGAACCTCCATGTTTTCTAGCTTGTATCATTGGGAGGAATATACAGCTGAGAATCAATGGAAGATAATCTAATTTGAGGGACAAGATAATCAGTTTAAATTTTTATGTTGAATTTGAGTTGCCTCCATATCGTTTAAGTAGCTCTGCTAAGTAAACAGTTGAATACATATAGGTCTGAAGCTTAGAGGTAAGGTAAGAGATTCAGTTGTAATATGAAGTGTCAAAAAAAAAAAACAAATTAGGACTTAGAAAATGTTTTGTACTATCTTTTCATATGTCTTAAGCAGGGGGGTGATAAGTAAGCAGTAAGGGAAAATTGGATAGATGAAAGAGAGTAAGCACACTGCAAGCCCAGTGTGGCTTGACAGAAAATGCATCTAATTGTGTGGTCTCTGTGTATTCTATAGATGTATTCAACCCTATTTTCCAGTGTATGAATAGTCTTATCTGTGTTGAATCAACTGTTTAATCTTTTGAGAATTTGATTTCAATTATTTAGTTTACATTTCTATAAGTTCTATTTTTCAAATCTATCCAATTATTTTTTAGATTTTTTTTATTTTATTAGTTTCAAGTATATAGTACATTGGTTAGACATTTATACAGTTTATAAAATGATTCCCCTAATTGCTCCTTCTCTCCTCTGCTTTTCCACCTAGCCAATATAGCAATGCTAACTGCATTCCCTACCCACTTATTTTTAACAGTGCTTGTTTTATTTTATTTAAAATTTGTATTTCTTAAATATTTTCTACATAATTTTCATATGTATTATATCTAAATATTTTCCAAAATCTGATATAATACATATGAATGCAATACATATTTTAGCTATTAATCTGATTTTCTAATACTAAAATTGCTTTGTGGTATTTTTTCTTTGTGTTTTCTAATTTTTTTTAAACTGAAATTTAGTTGAACTTGTAGAAAAGCAATGGGTCAAAATTGCGAATGCTTTTCTTCAGAGACAATTTGTATTTGTTTCTGAGTTTATTATTGAGGCCTTTAGGAATTTCGATTTAACATAAGAGTACCTGGTTTAGATTTTCCACCACGTAGTGGGGACATAGTCACACAACTGCCACACTTACATAGTCATTAAACATTCAAGTTGCTTCACCACTCATTGCTGGTTTCAGTTACTTGTCCTTTTACCTTTTTTTTTTTTTTAACTTTTTTACTCTCAGCGGATCTTCACTTTCTTACAATCCAAAAATATGTATGTTGTAGTTTCTCATACTTACTAATTGTATTTCAGTGCCATTCTACTAGAAGTCGAAGACTCCTTCATGTCATATTTTGAATGAAACTGATATCATTTATGGAAATGACTGTTGAAAATACTATGAAAACGAGTCTAATCTTCTGAACTTTGTTCAAGTGCTCATCTTTGATGTATTACTGTGATGAAATTTCTCATAGGGTCCTCAGCATTCACTAATAGACTGGATTTTCAACTCCAAGGTTTCACACAGAAAATTAAGGTGGTATTAAAGAGTAGAAATAGAATCTGGGTAGCCAAAATGGACAAATGTCCACTATATATGCCATGTGTTATCTGGCTCATAATTTTCCAGTTTCATTTTGCTCTTCTCTCACCTAAATCATGAAACATGGGTCAGTTATGTGTCCAATTTCACAGGATTGAATCCAGGTTTGTGAGACTACAATATTCATACTTAGCACTAAACTAACAAACCCCTAAAATGTGAGAATTCCATGGTGAGAAATGGAGGTTCAAGTAGCACTGATGTTAACATCAGTTTACACTGAGATGAATGAATAAAAAAGCTATAAGCAGAACCAAATTCATGAGCTCGTACCCTGTGCAATCGCATAGGGATCCATGCTCAAAAAAGCCCGTGCTTGGTTTACTGTTCTGATATTACATCTCAAAATTATTAATAGATTTGTCATTGAACTTGAGCTTAACAAATGATATCCAATAGCCAGTGGAGTATAACCAGAAGAGATATCTATGAACAATATGTGTGCTCCTACCATTCCTTGCTGATCCTTTCCTAAGCAGCATTTGTGATGTTTCTTGAGTATTGAATTCCAGTGAATCACAATACATGGAAGTTTAGTGAGACTCAAAGCAAGAACAAAGTGTACCATTCCTAGGACTGAATGAGTGTGAAGACAGTCTGATAGACCATGCTTTGCAATTGAACCAGAACTTGTTTTGAAGGCAAGGGAATTCTAAGAAACTTGATGCCCAAGAAACTTTATAATATCCTTTTTTACTCATGTTACTCACTTACTTCATCCAATCACTTATGCTCAAAATAATGACATAGAATTAAAAAAAATGAGGTAACTTACGGATCCATTTCTTTTCTCAGTAAGCTAAAGGTAGAAGGTGTTGTAAAATGTGTGTATATCAAGAAGTAAAATAAAAAGAGTGATTTTACTTTTGCATTGTTTAAGAAAAAGTATATATGCATATTTGAGCTGTGGAATACAAATTGTGTAATTTTGGTGATTCCACCTACATCTTATTTTTGCATTTCAAATTGGCACCGCGTAATATAAAATAAACAAATGTGTTAACAATTTCAAAGTATTTGTTTTCTTTATTTAGAATAATAAAAAAAAGCACCATGAAAAGTTGTATTGAACCTCAAAAAATAAAAAGCACTGTATTTTAGAATCTTTAATAACACTTTTTTTCTGTTTTTTTTTTTGAGCAAGGGAACTTGCAATTTCATTTTGCATTATATCTCATAAATTATGTAGACAATCCTTTTCACAAGATTTGTAGCTATAATCTCCATTTCCATGTAACCAGGAATTTCTTACCTAACTACAGTGAAGGTTAATTTAGCCCCAGTGGGAAGAAAAGTGACCCCCTTAGTCATTCTGGTCTTTTAGTATGGAGAGGTCATATTCTGTCTACAAATCATTGTTTAATTTGAAATGCAGCTTCCACTAATTCCTGGGGTCAAAAATTTAAGGTGCTTCTCATTTTTCTGAGGCTCCACTACTGATTTCAGGCCACATTTGTATCCTAGGGAGAAGCAGTTCTTTGATGAATCCCTCATCGTTTCACAAGTAATAGGGTGAAGCAGGGAGTGAAGAGACCTAATCTTTCTTTTCTATGTTTAAGTTTCTCTCTTCACTTGTTTTTGGTAAAGAGTTCCTTTATAAGTTTAATGTGCCACTCCTTTGCCCCTAATTTCTCTTGATGATCTTGCTTTAAGAGAAAAAACATAATTGCAGACTCATCTTCTTTAGTATACGTTGTGGTAGGCTACTTATTTTTGACTTTCTTCAACAAAGTAATTACATCCTCTTAAATACAAGTTCATTTTCCTGGAAACATTATTCACTACCTTAGAAGCTTTTGAACTACTTCAGCAATTTTAGTGTGATTTATCATTCCATTCTGAAATTTACAGTGGGTAGGACAAAGGTAGCATTCAATTAATAGCATCAAAAAAAAGTGTAGCAAAGTACAAAGCATTACTGGAAAGTAATGGGTTGAACCTATAGTTAATATATAAAAGTTTGTCTTATTACTTTGCATTAGAATAACTGACTGGGAAATTTAATACAGAATCTTCATTTGAGTATGTTAAGTTTATATGGGTAATATAGGCAAAGTTAAGCAAGACTAATCCCTCACTTTTTTCTAAAGCTTTTTTCAATGTAAAAATTTTGTGGTTATGCATAATTTTATTCTGCTGTTACTTTGGGGATGTGATATCTTCCAAAAACTAACTGCTATTTCCCATGTTCAAAATCAATTAAGTTGTATCCAAACAGGAAGTTTTATTAGAGAAATCTCATAAGTATTTATCATAGACAGACTCTATAGCAACAATAATTGGAGAGTTAGTATAATGAGAAGTATAAAACTACACACTTAAGGAAGCACAAATTAACAAAGAAGGGACAAAAAACAGATATTTCTTTTTTTTTTTTTTTCACCTATAGCACCTGGTCTTCTTACGTGGTCTCCCATCCAAGTACTAACCAGGCCTGACCCTGCTTAGCTTCCAAGATCAGACAGGTTCAAGTTTATTCAGGGTGACATGGCCATAGACAAAAATATAGATATTTCAAACTAAACTTAGTCTATAACAATTATTTAATATCAGAAACTTATGAAGGAAAATTGTATTTAAACATCACAAGTTGTATTTTTTCACTCAATAATCATGTCACAGCTGTGGAGTTTCTAAGAACTATATTTAATACTTGAGTCTTCACAAGCACTCTAATATGTTTATTCTACTTACTTTCCTGCTTAGAAATAGAAGGTCAGTAAAAAAAAATAAAAATAAAAAAATGTCAAGGGCATTGGGCCAAAAATAAATCTGAATCTCTACAATGCCATTTTTCAGCCATAGCTAACTAAAATTTGTATGTCTTAGGGAGGAAATGAGTCCAAAAAGATACTTCAAAAGGGAACATTTAGAGAGTTATCTTATAAAACAATTTGCTAACAATATCATTGTCTAGTGATATACTAAGATTAGCTAATAATTGACAATTGACAGGGTACTTGACTTCTCTCACTCAAATATGGAAATAATTATACCTGCTTTGCAGGGTGATTGTGAAGATTACATTGTTTAATGACATTATGAACACAATACCCATTTCATAATAGTTTGAACATCTGATTTGTATTTTCATATCATTCCAATCCATTTCCCTTAGACCATATGCTCTCTATTTTTCTCATACTAGTAACCTAACTATGATTTCACAGATTTACATATTTTTTAGTTTTTTGTTGCAAACTATAATCATTACAATGTTAATACATGGTATCCTACCTGAAAATGCTTGGCTTTTAATAGCTATTTGTGTGAATTAAGTCAGGTTATGTGTGTATCTTGCTCTCTGTAAAAGCACACAATTTAGAAGCATTTACCAAAGAAAGAAATAAATAATACAGTGATCATAAGGAATGCTTAAAGTGATTCTTATGCATTTTTTTGGTCTACATAACACAAAGCAAAGAAAATAAACAGATTTTTATTTCATGGTTGAAGATAGAGAAGCAAATATTTGACAATTGATCTTCAATAGAAATAATTCTCCAGGAAGTCATGGAGCTATAGATTCATTAATCCCCAATACAATGAAGCCATATAAGGTGCATACAAATAGATACGCATCTGAGAGGTAAGTGATATAAAAGAAATATGGGAAAAAGGAAAAAAAAAGAAAAGTACAAAGATGACAGGAAATAGCAAAATAAAAGAGACTGTAGAAATTGAATATATTTTTCCAGGCTATCACGTGGTACTTTACATTATAGTATCTGAAAATCACATCTTCCTATCTATTTGCCTGTCTATATACCAAACTATATTTATACAAACTCTGGATAATAAGAGCAACAAAATATTGTTGCATTCAGTCATTTGGGAATTGTTATTCTCTAATAATGGTAAAACTAAAAAAAAAAAATGTGGTAGGCTTGAAAGCAGTTTTGAAATATTATTTACTATTTAGCATATCCTTGTGTTCAAATTGTTAATAAAGCTTATAATGTGGTTTTTAAATGAAGAGTGTTATTAGAAAATGAAGGATAGAAAATAAAAACAAGAAGTCATTTATATAAAGTGCTTTCTTGAAAGACTTGTCATTCTGTAGTTTCCTAGTTAGGGTGGTAGAATTAGGACTTACCTATGATGAAAGAGCTTCTTTGGATTTGTTATGTAACTACAGCCTTTCTTTTTCAAACCCTTTCTTATTTTGACCTTAGTCTGAGCCAGCAATTTGGATCAGCTCCATTTAAAATGGGATCGGTTTACACTTCCTTGTTTTAATCAGCCTTAGAGTGGAATTGGAATGGAATGTATAATCATTTAATGGTGCCACTGTTTCCCAGTCTGTCTCACCAGCTTGAGTCCATCCAAGAAATGATTTTAAAGTAAAAAGGTTACTCCGTTTACTGAGCAAACAGAGGGAGAAAAGTAGTTTTTACCCAGAAATTAGAAGTACTTTCTTCATAAGGGTTCACATATTGGAGGGAATCACTGACTGAACTCTCCACAGCAATGTCCCAGGATTCATTTTTAATAAAATTGTTTATTTCAGAATATAAGTTCCACATTTGTGCAAAATGCAGAAACCAGCACAGGAGGTTAAAAAAGCTGTTCTGCTGTAATAGTGTAATTTGTTTCTTGGCCATTAAATGAGAATGCTGGGATTTTAATTCCACTATTTGGTTTCCAGCATCTACTATAATTAATTTTCTCTTATTTTGTTGCTATAGAATCAAATGGAAACTAATGATGTGGAACCCAACGTTGTCAAGGCAGTGATGAGCTTCATCTACGAGGTGGGGAAGCTCCTCCATCTGACAAGATGGCAGATGACTTGAGTGGTTTCTAACAATGCCGGGGTCCTGTGCCTTGTGGCGATGTTCTGCTCGAATTAGACCACCTAGGGATTGCCGGTCTAAACCAAAGCTGTTTTAAATCTTTCACTTGCTTGCTTTTGTATTCCTTTGTCAGCTTCATAACATATTAACTTATATGCTCTTTTTTCATCTGACTTTTTTAGAATTATAAAGTGTGGGACATTCTAATAAATGTTTCAGTGTTTCCGTATGCCATCACAGTGACACATAACAAACTGCTTTTAAAATTATTATAAAATGGTTTTTATAGATGTATGCTAATTGATGAAACAAGGTTAGATATTAGAAACATTTTTTTAAATGAATTAAAGATATTTAACAATAGGTTATTTAATTTCTCGGAAGACAGAGAAAGCATTATCCAAGATACTTCTGTTGGCTCATTATTAATAGCAAAGATGAACTTCTAGGTTAGGTAGAAGTGAGAACAATTCAGAATGTGACTATATCATTTTAGAGCTTGTGAAAATGAGAGGGGAATTTTAGGCACTGAATTTTGGTGAACTCAAGGTACTTTTCCAAAGCTCCATATGATAGATAGTCAAGACAATATTCAATTCAAACTTATAAAGTAAAAATGGTCCAATAAGGAGAGGATGTTGATATATATACCAAGAAAACTCTCCTGTGAGCTTAGAAAATTTTGAGGTATAACAATCCTTTTAGAATACCATCAGAAATAATAATGGAATATTAGAGAAACCAATTCTGTAGAAGTTATATTTGACTAAAATATGAAGAATGAGTAACATGTATGAAATGATGAAGGGGAGGGGATAGAGGTGTTTTAGGGGAAAAGAGAAAAAGAGCACAAGAACATACTGTTTTGGAAGATCTTATAGGGTTCCTGCTGTGTGTAATCAGAGAGAAAAAAAGGTAAGAGTATTATAATGATGAAGTGATAAACTGTACCAAATATTATTCAAATATTAAGTAAACTGAAAGCAGGATTTTAGTAATACTGCAATAAATGCAAATGTTAGGGCATTATAAGAAGTGGTGATATATAATTAAAATTAGAATTGTCTGAGTAACAAAGGAAAGATAATAAAATTTAAAAAGTAACTGAACACAGCCAATTGACTAATGGAGTTTGTCTGTTTTATTGAGAGACCAGAACATGTTTACGTAATAGGGAAAGGCCAATAGAAAGGGGAAGTTATAAACAAGAGAGAGTAGTTGATGGCATTGAGTTTTGAAAAAGTAAAAAGAAATATCATTTAGGGCTTAGATAAACAGGTTATTTACATACAGATGAAAAAATCTGGTCTTTATTTTTAATATAAAAATAAAGGAGAATAAATTGATGATAGATATAAATAGGTGTGCCTATTTGGTTCTTTTCTCTGGTAAATAATTATCATTATTAATTTTTAAGGAAGAGTAAGGAGAAACAGCTAAAATGATATAGTGACTCAGACAGGGTCTTGAATTTAGAAAAAAAATAGAAATATTTAAAATACTTTTGGTAGAGAGGCTGAGGGAATAATCAGAATACAGATAAACACAGTTAACAGGAAAATATTAATTTGGTGTTATAGATTGTATTGTCTGCTCTCCAAAAAGATATGTGGCAGTCCTTATCCTTTGTGTCTCAGAATATGACTTCATTTGGAGACAGGGTCTTTACAGAGGTAGTCACATTAAAATGAGGTTTTTAGGGTAAGCTCTGGTCTGTTTGGTGTCCATGTAAAAAGGAAAAATTTGGACAAAGAGACAGATTCATGCAGAAGGAAGATGATGCAAGGGGACTCTAGGAGAAGATGGCCATCTACAAGCCAAGTAGAGAAACCTGGAATCGTTCGTGACTTCATAGCCCTGAGAAGGAACTAATTGTGCACACTGTGAACTTGGATTTCTAGACTTCAAAATTGTGAGATGATAAATTTCTTTTGTTTAAGCCACTCAGTTTGTAGCTGATAAAAGAAATTTATCATCTCACTTGGATGGGAGACAACCTAGGAAGATCAAGTGCTGTAGGTGTAAAAAATAAAATATAAGGAATTGTAATCTGACAATGTCCTTTCCAATCTGTGAGGTCAACCAAGAGTTGCCTCATCTAAAAAAATTAAAAAATAAAAATAAAAATAAAAGCAAAAATATACAGGACATTGTTCGAAAGATCAAAGCACATATAAAGAAAGAAAAACATGGGAAAACTCTTTGTATTCCATTCAAAATTCACTTCCCCTTCAAAGCCTTCCTGATCCCCTTAGCAAAGTTAGTCCTATACATTTCCTCCTATATATGTCCTCAAATTTTATTCATTCCTTTTTCACTGAATTTATCATCTTTCATTATACTACTCAAGAAATGTTCTGTGATGTCAGTCAAGCATGAAAATCTTCTGCTCTATAACATCCAGTGCCTAGTATTTACATTGTTGAATGAATTAGTGACAAGTGATATTTGGAACACAAAAACAAAAAAGAAAAATACTCGAAGGATCAAATCTGCTATTTAGAGCTCATGCTGTAAGGTTAACAGATAATAGAAAGTAGAATTACTGAACTTGTATTTTGCTTCTGTCTTTTCTGTCAGGGGGAATGAGCATCAGGCTAGACGCATAGATTTAACTTTTGAAAAAGGAAGCCAAAGCCCAAGATAAGTAAGGACATAGTAAGAGGTCAAGTCACTGCTCTAAATGAGTTTGTCTACTGGCTCAAATGAGTTCTTTTCCAGAGTACTGAAAAAAAAAACTTAAAATTATTAAACTGCTCTTTATGATATTTGAACAGTTACAGAAAATAGAAGAGTTGCTAGAAAACAGAAGATAGATAAATACCTGGTTTTAAGACAAACATCAAAGGAAATACAGATTTAAATCATAGATATCAAAATCATGAGTATTCATGGTCAGGATAATAAAATCATGGTTTAAGAATAAGAAAGGAGGAAAAAGAGCCATCATAAGTTCCTCAAAAATAAAACATGTCAGATTAATTTCTAAACCCAGTCATCTGATTTCAGTCATGCACTGACACTGCCACCGTGCTTTGGATTCAATTATTCACTTATTCATTTATTCACTGTTTTTTCCAAAAGTAATTACTGAGCACATTTTAATTTACACCATATGAAAGTTAATGTCTAAAAGATATACTTGCCCATGTATGTATAGTTTTTTATACATTTCAGCACATGATCTGACAAAATTTTCATAATATTCTTTCAGATAAAAAGTAGAAATGTGCCATAAATGATGGTGTAATTAGCAGTATTATTGATGGCCATGTCATTGTAGCATAAAAAGAGTACTGACTTTGGAACCCAGTAGCTGGACTTGCTCTGACAACATCTAAATATATAATCTAGGGTACAGTACCTCACCTTCCTGCACCTCAGTTGCCTCATTTATAAAAAAAAAAGACTAATAGTATTAACTGGAAGGGTCATTGTGAAAATTTGTTAATACATCTAGAGAATTTAGCATAAGGTTTGGCACATTATAATAACTCAAATGCTATTAATTTTTTTTATTATTAACTTATGTATTATTTTCAATTTAAAGAGACTGTATCCCTAGTCTCTTTGGTAGATAGATGATAGATGATAGATAGATAGATAGATAGATAGATAGATAGATAGATAGATAGATAATGATAAATAGATAGATGATATATAGATAGATAGATAGATAGGTAGATAGATAGATAGGTAGATAGATAGAGTTATTTGTCAGTGATTTGGCAGAATATGTTAATGACTTGTTGACCAAATTTAGGAATAGCATGAAATTATTTCTAAAAATTGAGTGATAAGTGGACCAAAATGTTTTGTAATTAGGAAGAATAAAAGAAATCTTTCAAGATAAAATATATAGTTATAGAAGACAATTATTGATTTAAGGCCACAAATATACTGCACATGACATAAGGATTTGGTGGACTAGCCTGCCTTACCAAGATTAATGAGATCCAGTATTTCACTAATTTAGCCATTTAAGTATAACTTTAATTTATTAATATAAAACACTAAGGAGTGTTTTCCCATGGTTCAGTTATGTCATTTTCACATGATTACTTCAGCCAGTGAATGTATAAATGAGCAAGCATTTAGTGCTCACTAGAAAAGCATTCCTTTGTGAATAGAAGAAGTAAATGGCCATGTCCTGTTCGGAAGGCAGTTGAGCCAAAGAGGGAGCAAAGTGCTTGATTAAGCAGGCTAAATGGCAAGCATCTGAAAGTTCTTTGATTAATATAATCTAAATATTTATTATTAAAATATATATGGAAATATATTTGTCAAAACAAATATACCTATTTTTATAATAAAATACATATTAATTTTATATTAAATTATGATTGGATTGTGAAATATTTATATCATATTGCATTATAGTTTATAAAATTTAAGAAATATAATTACATATATTTATATAGAAGTAAGTTCTAATCATTAATATTTAAAGATTATATTGGTATATTAATATAGTAATGGTTACTTAATGTTCATATTATAATTTGTCATATAGTGTTATAAATTTTATTACATATTTTTCTGTATTCTATTAAATAAAGTGGTATATTACATTAAAATATATAAACTATATGTTAAGTAATTTAATTTGTATTACTCATTTGTCAACAGTTAATATACTACCAGTTGTCTAATTATGTATTTATATATTTTATATAATTATATATTAATAATTCTATATATTATATAAATTATGTCTATAGTTTATTTACAATCATTAGGTACAAATCAACAAAAATAAATCTAATACTCTTTTTATATCCAAAAATCATCTAAACTTTTCTCCAAAAATGTTTACAGTACAGTTAGAAAAATGCCATGATAACTGAGTCAGCAAAATATAAGGTTTATACTTTTATAACAGAAACATTACAGAAATTATTCAAAATGATATTAATCATTTCAGATCTGTAACAAAAATTGTGTGTTAGAAGAGTAGATAAGCTGTTTATAGTGTGTCAGAATAACTCATTAAATGTCCTATTTAAACATTACTTAGCATATTTTATTCATCCACATTCTATTTATGTCACGTTGTCATCTGCCTTCTAGAATGTAATCCCTTTGAAGATGTATAATTCTGACATCATTGCATAAATTATAATTTTTACAGCACTACTGCTCAGGAGGTTAAGAACTGTTTTTTTTTTTTTTTTGAATTGTTTTTCTTACACAGTAATTGAATGTGTTATCCTCTTCTGGTGATAAGCCATTAGTGATATGTTTCATTTTGGCTTCCTCCTGACACAGGAGTTACAAGTAGCTGAATAGCGTATGGGAAAAAGTGTGAGCAAAGGAAGAATAAGCATTAGAGGAGGTAATCTTCAGAGGACATCCTTGATTAAGTGTGTTGTCTTGGAAAGGGCCATGTGTTTCCTTAACATTCCATTGCAAAGCTGGGTTTTGAAATCTTATCTCCTACCACTCATCTCCCTACAAAATCACCAAAATTACACAAGGTTGTATATATGGAGATCTTTCCTAAAACAGATGTCCTTTATCTTTTTATTATTCGTTAGAATCTTTAAAAACAAAAGAACCACAATTTGGGACAATAATAATCACTTCTAGACTAAAAAATCTCATGTAAGATGATCAAGAAAACACCTAGCTTTGTGAAGAGCTTTTCCTTTTTAGAACTTAATTGGATTTCTTTGAGGGTGAGAATGGGATGGGTGTGGAGATTGTTTCTACTACAGGCTCACATACAGGCCAGTCAGTAGGTAGGTGATATGAGCAGCAGATTCTAAGATTTGGGGGGAAGGATCCTGAATTATAGGGTACTATTAGCCTAAGAAGCTGAAGAGGAGAGGAGAGAAATTCTAAGTAATGGCTAGAAGTGGAAAGGTTTCCCAGATGGAAATCCCAATTCCAAATGGTCTTTTAAATAGTTTAGGGCTTTGCTACATACAACAGAGGCAGGCAGTTTTTATTTTCTCATTTGCTTGATTATTTTAAAATGTTCTCTTTTGAGGGAAGACTTCTTAACAGAATTATATTAGCAGATTAAATTAGAAGAATTCAAATAGGTGTCAATATTGGTAAGCACATGTTCTGTTTTGATAACTGATCTTACCAGGGCACACACACAAAAAAAATCTCAATAATAAAATCATACATTTTCATTACAAACTTATTTGTGGATGCATTACCACCATAGCTCCTCAGCAAATAATGATTCAGAGCAGATCTGATATTACACTTATGAAAGCATGAGAAATGACTTCTTACCTGGCATGATTTTAGAGATATGGCAAAGCTAATAATCAATACATCTCTTTATACTAGCTGGCTGAATCTTCAAATTTTACAATGACAGTTTTGACTTTTCGGGCTTCATATCTTCATTACCATGAATACCCTACTGAAGATATAATAGTAATGATGACTTCAACTAACTGATGGTAGCCATTTTAGTCCCACATATTTGTTAATCTTTGTATATGTGAGATAAGTGAATGTATACGCATTTTACATAAGATAAAGTTTGCAGGAGAGGTTTTATATGTCACAAAGCAAGTATTGTACTAAAATAAGTAGGATTTTGGAACACAATTTTCTCTTTGTTAGTGTTATTTCATTGGGCATACTCCCTGTACCTCACTTTTTAAATCATTAACTGAAGTCTAAAACTAGGTCTCATAATAATCAATCTCCTATGATTACCATAAAGATTGAAAGCTTCATACAATCCCTAATGCAAAGTAAAAGTTCAGCAAAAGTTAATTATTTGTAGAATTAGAAATTTCTCTTTTATGGTTATATTCAGTATGGCAAATTTTAGCATTTGTGGTGTATGTCTTATATTCCTCTTTGAATTAACACATTACTTTTGAGAGACGGAAAAAGTAATTTTTTTATCAAAATTTTGCTTCTGAGTTTGATGGATTGATGTTTTAGAATAAGATAAACTATTGTTGTTTGATATAGCTAAAATGCAGAGCTTTATAATAACAGTGATCCTGTTGCTTCTCTCTGGAGACTATTTTATAACTACATAAGCCATAAAAACAAATATTTCTAAAGAGCAAAAACTGCTTAGAAACATTAACATCTAAAGTATATTATTTAAATAAAACATAACTAAATTCAAAAATAAAGTCTTCATTATCCTTCAGTATTTATTCACATAACATAGTAAAAAGCTAATCATTGTAGAATCTTGACAAGAATTAATGGTATTACCTAATTATGTAACTCTGAAAATGCTGTTGAATTCACCATTCTATCTGAAGTTAAACATAAAAAGCATTGTGAATACTTTTATTACAAAACACGATAAAACATTAAAATTCCAAATTTCCATCTATGGCTGCTTATTGAGTTCATTGACAGGTTTTGTAAATAGGTAATCAGTCTTCTAATTTAAATTCTATATAACATAGACTGCAGATATTTTTCCCTGTTCCTTAGAGGCGTTCCTTTAACCTGAAGGATATTTTGCAGATTGCAATTCAGAAATTCTTTATGACTTCATCTTGGAGTTCTGCTATAATGCTATACTGTGTACAGGTAATCAAAAATGTTTGCATACTTTGGATATGAACTAATCAAAATACCTATTAAGCATGCTAACAAGCACACCTGTATCATTAACAGATTTATTCTCTAATTTTATATGATTAGCACAATCAAATTAAAAAGGTAAAAATATGTGATGATAGTACCCTTTTTATAGTCTGAGTAATTATTAATGTAAATACTATTAGTAGTAGTTATAAAAATAAATTCCCAGGGGTTACATTCTTAGATGATAATAGCACCTTCATTCAAAAACAGGGCTTTTTTTATAAGGGCGGTAGTAGGGCTTTTGTACACATTCTTATTTATTTTAACTGAAGTTCACAGATATGTAAAGATTCTAGGCAGTAGTATTATTAGCCAGACAACCTTCTATTTCCATTTAGATTTAGAGCTACGAATCATGGACTATTCTTTGGATTCCTTTCTCCTACTGTGCTGAAGTATCTGATTTCACTCTTAACTGTTTTTTAATCTTTACTTATTCCAGAAAATAACATCGTGTTCAGACATTTATTAATGTAATTTTTCAAATATTAGCATGTAAGATAGGTCTGTAATGTTTCTATATGGCTTATTTGCTTATTTGCTTGCTCTTATCCCATATCTTTACATGTAAAACTAAAAATTAAAAAGGATTTCACACATATGTGCTATAAATATGTGTCTTTGCTTTGAGGCTTCTTAAGGATAAAATGGGGGGGATGTATTCTAATCTATTAATGATATGTAGCTCTTCACTAAGTATACTTAGGCCATGCAAGAAATACTGGTGTTAATTGTAGTACAAATATTGTAATGTTAACAGAATGGAAATGCCATCTAGTTTTTGTTCTAATTTAAACAATGTAGACACAAATGTTAGTTGCCAAAGCACAATGTACATTGTGCACTGTAGTACAATTCTCATGTTTATGTACAATAATTAAAATTGAAGAGCAGAAGCTTTCCTCATGTTTTAAATGAAAATGAGATGTTAACCAACCAGGATAATGCCAAGCATCAAGAATTAATGTAGAATGGGAAATGGGAGTATGTGTAACAGACATAAGAGAATGAAGAGAATGAGTGAATATTTTTCAAGATGTCAATTAAGAGTGGGTTGGAGAAGATATACTATTTGGCACCATAGTGTGGGTTATAGTCAGGATGGAAAAGATCACATAGAGAAAGCAAATTTCCTGAGACAGTATGAGTGATGCTTCCTCCACATGGGACTGTTTCATGACCAGGTCTCCTAACAGTATTCAACATTTTCAGAATGAATTATTAATAACAGTAACTATTTTAAGATTTCCTCACTTTTATTGTTAGGCTATTGAAAATTGTCAAAATTTGCCTGAAGAGTTTTTACTAGGAAATTAAGCAATTAAGAAATTTAAGTCTTAGTCAACTTTGAAATAAATTGTAATAGTTTGAAATAAGGGTCAATCATCTTTGATTGCAGAAGTACAATTATGTTCTAAATTTTTTTTAAAGGTAAATTTTAACTGTGAGAAAGCCAAATTTTAAAGATCAATATGAAACTTCCATTTCCAACAGCACAAACCTCTTAATCTTCATGAACATGACAACAAACTTTATTCATATCAAAATTAAAGGTCAGTGAAGCTCTTTATGAGCACAGACTGACAACTTCCATCAACACTAACATTTCTAATTCTTATGTCTTCTTAAAGGCAGGAAAATTTGTTTTATACCTGACATGTCTACTGAAAACACAGTAGAAAGGAGAAAGGAAACATTTTTTTTCCCAATCATAATAAATTTAACTGATTCAATCTAATATACACAATTTAAACTTTAAAATGAGATGATGACTTGCAATTCTTTCCATATGAATGAAAAGTGTAAACTGAAAGTTGCAAAACTTTTTGAAAAAATAGTAATAAAATGGCTAATTGATGCTTCATTCTAGGTTTACAATAGTAAAAAAAAGTTTCTTTGCTATTTTATTATTTTATTTCCTTTATTGCTTGATGGAATCAGCTCCTGTTTCAATACAGATAAAATATGTTTTTATGTTGTTAGATACCTTTGTTGTTATCAGCTCGAATCCTAGTTAATGTGGAAAAACAAGAGTCAGTTACTTGCTTTCGGTCCCAATGTGTAATCTGTGAATTGCAAAATTGGAATGGTCATGTACAGGGATATTCAACTATCATGTAGACAGTGTTCATAATTTCATTCCCTATGAGAGTAAATTAATATACAACTTTTTGTTGCACATTTTGTTAGCTAGATGGCCGAGAGCTCATAAGTTGAAAGTTTGCCCATGCAAAGTTGACTCAGACATATATTTAATTGGTCAGGTACACGAACTAGGCATTAATATTTTATTTAAGCTTATCACATAATTCTGATAAGCAGTAAGTGTTGAGAACTGGATAAACGTTTTTATAAAATTTTATTTCCTTTGCTGCTACCCTTGGAAAATTTCCCTTCCTTATAAAAAAAAATTCAGGGTCTTTGTAAAAAAATTTTTTTTAAATAATCCTTAAGAAGTTTTCAGTAAGAATGTTGCCTATGTCTTTAGTGAGATTCCAAATTTGAAGCAGATGAGATGTTTTTGCTCATCATCACACAGT
Organism: Macroglossus sobrinus; assembly: GCA_004027375.1. Classification (NCBI taxonomy): domain Eukaryota; kingdom Metazoa; phylum Chordata; class Mammalia; order Chiroptera; family Pteropodidae; genus Macroglossus; species Macroglossus sobrinus. The sequence continues at coordinate 36,457 of PVKZ01000477.1, forward strand.
AAAAATAAGTTACTAAACCAACTGTTTTTTAACGAATTACATTACCAGAGGAGGTGATTTTGGCCCATCCTGTGTCACATAATTAGATTTTGAAAGCACTGAGAGAATCCCTTTGGAAGACTGCAGATTGTAATACCCCAGGAATTTGTTTCTGCAACAACAAACAAAAGACCAAAAAAGAAAGGAAAATAAGAACTTAACAATCAGAAAATTACTGGATGCTAGTTTTCTAAACACACGCAAAGCTGTCATTAGTGGTAATAGAAAGTATGTGGCACATGAAATTTGAAGAGGATATGCAATCAAAGTACCCTGAATACTATGTAACAGTTTATATGAGTTTTTGTAGCATTATTAAGGAAAAGTGAGATTCAAATAGGATTGTTAATTGTAAACACAGTTCATATTGTTAGTTACAAAGAAAACAAAAAAAAATTGGAAAAATAGATTAGGAGAATAGTTAGGTATAATCTGAAAAGATCTACTGAAATTTTAAAATGTGTGTGACACTTTATGTTTAGACATTCAATGTAATAGGTAATGAATTTATTTTTTGATTCAGACGTACTCAGGGAACCATACAATAAAAAACTATGTACTCTGTGCCTCTACTACACACGTGATCCTATTCCATTTAACAATTATATCTGAGATTTTTCTTTTTTAAAAATGTATAACTGTTACCTAATAATAGATACCTGATATGCAAAAATATTAAATTTATTAAATAATTTAATTATATATTTTTATTATCATAACTGTGAAACTGCTAGTTACTGTAAGGATTAGAAAGTAAAAAAAGACCATCTCTTCTTTTCAAACACATGCTTAGTATTTTTGGTTCTTAAAACAAACAGAAGTGACTAATTTTACATTTACTAAGAACTTATTTGTATTTAATTTAAATTATGATGAAGAAAATGTGTGAAACTAAGATAAGAATAAAAACTATAGTTTATTTATATATGTATGTGCATTATAATATATATATAATTATTTACGATCACTCTCCAATAAGCTAGATATTTGCTATTTTCTTTATAAGTGGTTTTCAAAAAAAATTTATGTTCAAAAAATATATTTTACTCATAGGAAATAACTATAGTTATATGCCTATATAAATTTATTCAATTAAAGGAGATTACCTCATTGCATTAAACTTTACTTTTGATTATCAAAGAAAGATTGACACATTCTAGAAAATTAGGAAATACTTTAGGAAAGCACAAAGTTAAAATCTCAACATTTAGATAATATCATTATTAACATGAGAGTATAATGTTTTTCCAGTCTAGATTTTCTAAAATAAATATAAATTTGTTTTTATATAGCTGACATTATGCTGTTATAACCTGATTTCCTATTTTTAATTATTTTTAATATGGTATCAAGCTATTGAACTTTTTTGTTTCTATGTGGAATTTTAATGAATTGTATTATAATCTATTTGTATACCATAATTCATTCCTCTAATGTTAACTTTTATACTGCCTCCAAGTTCTGTACTCTATATATACATTATTGTCTACATTTTTAGTGATTGACTTTGTACAGATATCTAGAATTAAAATTATTTAATTATGAGAAATAATTTTAACTGAATTACCTTCCAAGAATAAGTGGAACAAATGCCATGGGGAACAGACTTATTTTTTCTCACTCTATTAGGTTTATCTTGTTAGATTTATTATGCATATTTACTTTTAAATTATTAATTCATTGACTATAAAATACTGTATAAATTCATAAATTAATGATGATGTATATCAATAAAGTATATTTCTATGAATTTATTCTTATAACACTTTAAATTATATTCTGAGGCTATATAAATGAAGATTGATCAGTATTTCTATTTTGTTATAGATTTTAATCTTCATCAATTAAAAATTACCTAATTTACCTAAATAAATACTTTATTACCATTATCTGCAGTCTTGCTTCTTATTTTGTGTTTGGCTATTTTGTATTTGTCTATGAATTATTAACACATCACACAAATCAATATTGTTGTCACTGCTTTAGCTAAAATAGTAAGGATGGTAGAATTATATAAAGCATACTTTTCTGAGGTTGTATTTGTAATCCATGATATTTTGTGGTACTACACAGTGAGTCATCATTTTTAATGGCTGTATACTATTCCTTTATTATAACAGTTTAATCTTTATTTTTTAAGTATCATCAATTTAAACTTTACTTTTAAAATAATTAGAATATCTTTAAATAGAGGAAGTTAAAACAATTTTAATAGCTTTTATAGTTTAAATTACTTGACAGGTTTTTCTTATTCATTCCTTTATTTTTTATGCTATTTAATGTTTCCTATTGTTTTGCCTTGGTTATATAAATTATGTATTGTTTGCTGTTTTCTCTTCCATAATTATTGGGCAACTAAACATATTTTTATTAGTCTCTAATGATTTATTGTGTTTATTAAATATGAATGTAAATTATAATATTGGAATGAAACAATTATTTTAATACTTCTCTAAGCTAAGCAGGAATTCAGTATCTATCACCTACAAAAATTTGTTATTTAAAATTTTAATTTGTAACATAAGCTTGATTCTTATTACATAATTATTACATTTATGCTTACAGGTATTTTCATCAATTCTTTGTCTTTTATATAGTTTATAGACCTTAATAATATGTTAGATGTATGCCTAATTTTAGTTATAATAATAAATACTGTAAATGTTTAAACATGCACCTAATTGATTACAAATCTTACAGTGTCATATAAAGTATGACTTTATTTCTTTTGAGTTCTGGATTATTACTTATTTTTATAATATACAAATGTATTTATACATAAAATAATATTAATTTTATAAATTCTTACAAAGTAACATTTTTCATTATTGTATCTGCATTGTGAAAACTTTTCTGAGTTCAGAAATATTTAGTCAAATGTGTTCCTTAAAAATCCATAGATTTTGTCTTTTTATTTTTTATTATAATATAGAAAACTGAATGACCATAATTATTTTCTAGTCAATCTGAAAAGTTTTATTCCAGATATTTACACCTTGAATCATTAGCATTAACTTTATAGGCTATAACTAAATCTGCATCTATATAAACAATTTTTATTCATTGAAGCTATTATTCCACTTAGAGTTGTTTTCTTAGGCACTATTTTTAAAGTTCATAAAATTTTCTTTAGTACATCCTTCTTACTTACACCTATAATTTTAACCTAGATTTCTATTTCCTAATTTAGTTATGTTATTGAAGTATTTTTAAATAAAAAATAAAATAATTTTAAATTAGAAGAGTAAAATAAAATCAGTTAAAATTTTTTCAGTAATACAGAGATGGTTTAATATCTACAAATCAAATATATTTTCCATTAACAAAACAAAGAATAAAAATGGAGGCAGAAAAGGCATTTAATAAATGCAACAATCATATAAAAAAAGTGGACATAGAAAGAACATACCATACCTCAACATAATAAAGGCCAGTTATGACAAATCCACAGTTAATATCATACACTATTGTGAAAAGCTAGAAAGCTTTTCTTCTAAGATCAGACACAAGACAAAGATTCCCATTATTGCAACTTTTATTCAGCAGAGTATTGGAAGTCCTTGCCACAATAATTAATTTTAAAAAAGGACTAAAATATGGAAAATAGAAAAAGTAATATTGTCACTTTTGCAGATAACATGATACTATATATAGAAAACCTTAAATACTCCACCAAAAAACTATTAGAACTAATAAAGTAAATTCACTGGATAGAAAATTAATATATGAAAACTGGTTGTGTTTCTGTACACTAATAACAAGTTATCTGAGAGTTAAAAAAATAATCTCATTTATAGTGCATCAAAAATAATGTATCTGGGAATAAATCTTGCCAAGAAAGTGTAAGACCTGTTCTCTGAAAACTATAAGACATTAATGAAAAGGATAGAAGATGACACAAATAAATAATACCATGCTCGTGGATTAGGATAATTAATATTGTTAAAACGTCCATAGTACCCAATCAATAAATTTAATGCAATCCCCATCAAAATACCAATGGCCTTTTTTACAGACTTAGATAAAGAATTCTAACATTTTCATGGAAGTACAAAAGATCTTACTAGCCAAAGAAATACTGAAAAAAAAAAAAGAACAAAGCTAGAGGTATTATGCTCCCTGATTTAAAATTATATTATAAAGCTATAGCAGTAAAAACAGTATAGTAGTGGCATGAAAACAGATACACAGGTCAATGAAATAGATAGAGTGCCCAAATATAAATCCATGCCTATATGGTCAATTAATCTATGACAAAGGAGACAAGAATATGAATTGGGGGAAAAAGAGTCCCTTCCATAAATGATGCTAAAAAACTGGACAGCGATATGCAAAAAAATAAAATTGGACCACTGTTTTGTACCATATACAAAAGTAAATTTAAAATGGATTAAAAACTTGATTGTAACACCTGAAACCGTAACACTGCTAAAAGAAAACATAGGCAGTAAGTATTCTGACATCAGTATTAGCTAAATATATACATATACACATATATATTTATACCAGTATTCTCAGGCAAAGGCAGTAAAAGCAAAAATAAACAAATGGAATTACCTCAAACTAGGAAAGCTTTTTTACCATCAATGAAATGAAAAGGTAACTTACTAAATTGGAGAAAGTATTTGCAAAATATAGAGCCAGTAAGGGGTTAATATCCAAAAATATATAAAGAACTTACACAACTTAAAATAAAACTTGATCAAAAAATAGGCAGAGGACTTAGACATTTTTCCAAAGATGACATACAGATGGCCAACAGGTACATAAAAAATGCTTAGCAACAACATTATTCATAAGAGAAATGCAAATCAAAACTACAGTGAGAAATCACCTATACCTGTCAGAATGGCTAATAATAATAATAATGTGTTGGTGGGTGTATCGAGAAAAAGGAACCTCTGTGCACTATTGGTGGGAATGTAAAATTGTGCAGCAACTATGGCAAACACTATGAAGGCTCTTCTAAAAATTAAAAATAGAACTACCACACAACCCAGCAATTCTACTTTGGGGTATTTATCAAAAATACAATAACACTAATTCAAAAAAATATATATTCATTACAGCATTATTTATAATTGACAAGGTATGAAAGCAACCTAGTCTTCACTGATAGATGAATATATTAAAATGTTATATATACCTATAACTCAGCCGTTGAAAAGAATGAAATCTTGCCATTTGCTATAACATGGATGAACCTAGACCTAGAGGATATTACACTAAATGAGATAAGTCAGACTGAGAAAGACAAACACACTATTATGTCACTTATATGTGGAATCTAAAAGATAAAACATATTAACAAACAAAACAAAACCAGACCCATAGATGCGGAAACAAGCTGGTGTCTACCAAAGTGGGAGAGTTTGGGGGTGGTGAAATAGGTAAAGGGGATTAAGAGGTACAAACTTTCAGTTATAAAATAAATAAGTCATAGGGATATAATTTACAATGTAGAAAATAGAGTCAATAATATTGTAATAATTTTATAAAATTAGACTTATTGTGGGGATTGTTTCATAATGTAAATATTGAATCACTATGATGTATACCTACAACTAATATATTGCATATCAATGATACATCAGTTAAAAATATTTCCATAAGAAAGCTATAAGGACAAAGAATAATTCAAATGCCTTCTGCTCCCCTCTGAAAAAATTTAGAACACATAATATATTTTGTAATAAAAGCCTAAATTAGTTTAATCATGCACAAGTTCTGTAATATTAAACACCAAATGAATTAAATTTTTTAAAAAGATAATCACTGAAAAAAATTTTGCATCAATTTAAATCCTTTCTCTTTTAACCTAGTACATGAAAGCTCATGATTATCCTTCCTATCATAGACTTGTTTTATTCTTATGATGTCTTCTTTTACTACCTCCAATGTATACTTGAATTAATCTATTAAATTTTATTACTTTAATTCTCTCTTTTTGATTTCAGTCATCCATTTATTATATACCTCACCTTATTTCTTTGGTGCAGTTTGTAGACAGTACAGCTACTTGTACTTTTAAGGTATCAATCGTTATTTTCATTACAAATATGTTTTTGAAGCTATTTTTCTCAGTAGTCAAGAAAATACTCCTTTTTGTTTCTTCCAAGAGTAATTTTATAGACAATATAATTCTCCTAATTTTAAACACTCACAAAAAAATATATTTTGTATTGACCCTTTTCCAACAAAAATGGGTACAGCTAGAGCCCTCAGGTAATTCATTAATGTACATTTACAATCTGTTATCTTCTTATATACATAGTTGTATAAAATGTAGCTGCAGGAGTATGATAAGATCACATCCCAATCTGTTAGATTCTTTAACGAGTCATGAAAGTTAGATCAAGTGTGAGGGTTTTCATTGTGCAACATAGTACATAAAAGAATGCACATTCTGGCATGTTTGACCACTGTACCTTCCCATCTAATTAGATTTATAAATTTTCTTGAAATAAAATCACATTCAGAATGCAATGTCCTGTAACTTTACTACTTCGTTCACTCACAATGATGCATTCTGGGACTTATAGTTTTTGAATAAATGAAGAAAGTAGAACGGAATAGAAAGGCAGCCAGTGGAGAGAAGTAGAAGGCACGTCTCTTGATTTCCTCCAAGTATTGTTCAAAATCTGTTATTTCTGTTGTCCATTCATATTAATGCATTGTCAGTTGTGTTTGTTAGCTCACACCCTCTACTTCATATGACATTTCGATTTAATTAGCCCTTTTACAATCTGAAGCACCAAAATAGGCATAGTTCATAATTTGCATAGGATATAAGAATAGAGTTTCTACTCATTAAAAATTTCTCATTCTCCAGTGATCACTAAATATATCCCATATACTGAATAGCTGTCATTTGTCCCTCAAGATCCACTCTCAACCCTTGGACTGCATCAGTGGGTGCTGCCTTGTACTCCAGCTTGGCAAATATAAGACACCAGAAGGATGTGCTGAGGCTAACAGAAGAGGAAAGTCAGGGTACATATTTCCCAGCTGCCTCTCAGGGGACTATGGGTTTTCAAAAATTTATTTTAATGGCTACAGCTCCTGTCTGATGGCTCTTATCATACAGCTCTCTCTTGTGTTATGAGCCCAACATAATTACCATATCCCTTGTCATTTTTCTAAACCATCCACTTATTTGAAAATAATCTCTTTATTAAAATGTACTTAAACTGCTTAATTTGAATGTCACGTGTTTTTTGCCACAAATTTAACTGATGAACCTTCTTAGAGAGAGAATGTGCTTCCTGGAAATAGCACAGACTCTGCCATTTACAAACTACATGATCTGGTCAAATTGCTTAATATCTTTTAGCCTATTTCTTCATCTATAACTGTGTCTAATATCTACCTAAACAGATGTTGTAAAAAGAAAAGGGCACAAAATGGTAGGCATCAAATAAAGAGTATCAGGGATTATTTTTATCTTTTATTATTTAAATAATCCTAATAACTGAGAATAAAAATAATATTACTATAAGTGGCTCTATAAAATTTTTGTTGTTTCTTTAATTCTATGCCAAACACTAAAGTATTTGAAATTTTCAAAAAAACATTAAAGGCAGGAATATATGAGTTGAATCCACATTGAAAACTATAATCTTTAATGTCATCTTAAAATGAAGACTAAATCTCAAAACTGCTGTGAAACTTATATCTAGAAAAATAAAACAGCAACAAATATAGTGTTGAAATTCATAAAATATTTTTGCATCTTACTATATCTGGTGAAATTATCAAATTGTAGTCATTGTTCACATTTCCATGTATAATCATCTTAAAGAATGAATCGAAGTAGTTTATGGTAGCTGATATTTTACAATGACATATAAATTTTCATACAGTGTTATCTTTTAGCCATTTCCAAGCACAGACTACTTCTGAAGCATTTACTCTGTACTCAAAATAACAACATTATAATATTGGCATTAGGTTTAATCAATAAATGTAATGTAAACTTAAATATTAGTATTGACATGGATTCTATTAATATGTGTTATGGTTCCATGGAATGCATGAACAGAGCTTTGATTTTTTCACTTCGAAATTTCAATATCACTGCAGGTGTTGGAGATTCTAACTTTATAGCTAATTTGGCTCCCAACCACCTCTCACTATTGTAATCTTAACTAACGTGTACATAACCACTTTAACCTAAACACACTTTATGTTATGAAATTTTTAAAGAGCAAAATGCATATAAAATGTTTTAGTATATAGTGTCATCCTTATAAAATTCATAATGTTAAAAATTTTAATAAAACCCATTTGCATTTAAGTTATAGCATGAAAAATATTTAAGAAAACCTGTCTTTTGGAAGCTCTTATTATACTACATTTTTGGTAAGAAGATTAAGGGAGGGACCAGAATAATATACTTCATTCATCTGTTCAACAAACATTAATTTTAATTTTGTGCCATGAAATGTGCTAAGCACATATTTTCAACTAATTGATATTTTACAGATGAAAATATTTAGGAGAGACATTATATATTTTTGCAATAAAGCTGGTAAAAAAAGTTGCTAGAATTGAAGCCCAGACTATAACTCTAAAGTCTACTATCTCAACCACTACATTACACCTTTCCCCAAAATCAGTGTTATAATTCCTTTTTATAGGATTCCAAAATTAAGATGAAAATATATTCCCTAAATCACAAAATACGGTAAACCTACAATATATGGTATTCTATAAAATGTTCTTAATTTAGTATTTTTTCAATTATAACAAAATAATTAGAATTATTTTGGTATCTTCAAGATTTAGAAGTAATCTCTCAATAGACAAAATAATTATAGTATATTCAGTGCAGTTATGGGGCTGTTTTAATATCTTAATTCTCTGAAATTAGTCTACATTTGAAATAAAATAATGATCAACTATTTATAATATTTACTTAAATGGAACACACATTCCTTGAATATGTTTTATAACAGTATATGCTATTGGAAATGGCCATCAAGGAGACATGACTGTCAGCTGACCTACAAGCTGGACCTGTTCAGTTAGATGTTCCTAACTCCCTCCCCTGTCCTTGGAATTTTCATTCCACTTACCTTCCTTGCTCCGGGAGGCTGTTCCAAGGATACAGCCTTGAGATAAAAATATAATGTTGAAACTATCTAGATTGGGTACATTACTGAGTCTTAATGCTTCTATATAAACTTTGTAAGATTCTGGTAGGTGGGTGTACAGATCAAATCTTGCAGTGGCCCAAGACAAGACTCATAAAGTTCTTTTGTTTATTAAACCTGCCACCTACCAATCTGAAGGGGTCTGTCTCTTCAGTCTTTTCCTGCCTCCATGCATGGGGACTGGTTTCAGACCACACCTAGAAAACTCCCAAGGAGGTAAAGAAGCAACAAATGCCTCAGTAGTTTAGGAAACAGAATTTTTTTTTTTCAGTGTGACAATACAGATAATACATAACTGCTCATTGAAATCTTGCCCATAGTGTTTTAAACCTCAGGGCTAAGAAACACCTCAAAAGATTTGAAATCACCATGAGAATATGTATAATAGTCCAAAGCTAGAATACAGATTTTCTTATGGCATGAAAATTGAGGCTTCTCCACTTCTTAATGACTTTTAGATTAGATGAATTTGAAAAAAAATATTTAAAGGAAAACAAAAAACAAAATGGTTCAGTAGATCAGCAGCCTCGATGCAACTAAGGAAATGTCTAGGACTTAAAGAATATCTAAGCTATTACTCTTACAACTTTTAGCACTTTTAGGAAAATAGAAATATACCTTTAAATATTTTATATTATTTTCTTTATAGTATTTATGATTAAAAATAAATAGACAATATCAATTAAACATTTATTTGTCACTATGAGTGCATCAGATCTGTCCTTCATAATCACCACCAGACACAGACAGTATAATCATTATTTTCTCTAATATTAAAAATGAGAATGTTTCAAGAAGTTTGTGGAGTTTTTTAAGACAACATAACTAGTAAGTAATGGAGGCATATTTTTTTCTTAGCAATATTTTTTTGTGCTATTCACTTGTGTACTTCAATAATTATTCTAACAAAACTATTTTAGTGATTATGTGAGTCATAATTTCATAGAAATTTCATAAGCAATCTATTAATGATGTGATTTTATATTTTTTTCTGATTGTAAAAATAACAGAGTTTGAAAAGTAGTGAGAAACATAAAACAATAAAACATTATCTGCATGTCAACTACCATAATATAACTTTTTTAGTATCTCAGATCCAAATTAGAAGTCAATATCTTTCTTCTCCTTTTTCCTTCTACACAACCCATGTCTTCTTATCCTCATAGCTGCAAAAAGCAGAAACCTAGAAAATTTTCCAAATTTCTCATTTCCAGTCACCCTTAACTAAGTAGTAATATTTCAATTTGAATATAAATATTTTAATGCTATCGCTATTTTTAAAATGTCAGTTTTCACAAGTTTATTTTTTTAGTAAGATGTGGTTGGTTTAGATTTAAAAATCAGTCAGATTAACAAAATAAAAAAGGAAACATATATAGTTATCTCAGCAGATTCAGAAAAGCATTTGAGAAACACCTATGTATCATAAAAAATTAGTAAATTGGGAATACAAGGAACTTCTTAATCTGATAAAGCACATTAAACATTTACGGTAAACTTTATATTTAAAAGTAAAATATGAAAGTTTTTTTGGATAATAGAAATGTAAAAGAAAGCCTGCTATCATCTTTCATCTTTTATATTTTATTGAAGATTGTACATAGTATAATCAGATAGTCAAAAATAAATAAACTTTCTACAAACAGAAAATAAAGAAATTTAACTGTCATAATAAGCAGACCACTGGAGAGTTTATGTAGAAAATTGAAACAAATCTATGGGTAAACTATTAGAATAAGTATAACAAGTTTACTAGATATAAGATCAATACATAAAAATTTATATATGATATACAAATCATTGGTTAAAGTTTTTTAAAGTAACTATTACATTCAAATAATGAACATTGAAAACATTAGGAATAAATCTAATAAAGAATGTAAGACATTTACACAGATTGTTGTAAATTTTGTTTTAATTAAAGACTTTAATAAAGACATAATCTATCAGGTCAATATATTTGAGGACTCAGTATTATAAAGGTATTAATTTTTCCTAAATTGATTTAGAGGTTCAATTACATGTCAGCAGCTTTTTAAAATAAATATTTAAATTTTTAAAATTTACATGGAAAAAGAAAGCCACACAATCTTGAAGAAAGTGTGATATAAATTCCTATATCACAATAAAGAAAATAAGTAAATCAATAGTAGTTATGACAGTGTGGTGTTAGCACAACTAATGTAGAAAAAAGAAAGACCAGTGGAGTAGAATAAAGGGTCCAAAAAGTAATAGATGAATAGATGGATAGATGGATGGCTGGTTGGCTGGCTGGCTGGCTGGCTGGCAGGCTGGCTAGCTAGCTATAGACTGATAGATGATAGAAGATACAGATAGATACATAGATAGGTGATAATAATTGATAGATGATTGATAGATGATAAATAATAGGTAGATTATATAGATAGATATATGATAGATAGATATATGATGATGATAGATAAATAGATAGATAGATAGATAGATAGATAGATAGATAGATAGATGATAGATAAATAATGGATAGAAGACAGGAAGTTACATGATACTTAGAGCAGTTGTGAAAAGACAATTTTTTTTTTCTGTGACTGGTGTTGCATCAATTGATCATATACTTGGAGAAGATATAAAACTTAACTTCTTTAAACTACTTTGAGTACCTTCCTAAAACATTTATTAGAAAGCAAAAAAGTTCAATAATCAACATTCTAGAATCAAATATCTCCTTGAGTATAGAAGATATATATTTTTAACTATGAGATGGTCAGACCCCAAAAAGTACTAACCATAAGGACAGTGATTGATTAATTGGACTACTACATTAAGTATATGAAATTCTGAAATGAGTGAGAAAAGATAGTTACAATATATTAAAATAATATATAACAAAAAGATACATCTAAACAACCCAAAGAGAAATGAACAATAGAGAAATAGACAAGAAACTTTAATAGGTCATTCAAAAATAGGTGTATAAGTGGTCAATAAGAATATAAATAGATGCTCATTCTCATTTGTTATTAGATAAAAGCTAATAAAAACACAATAAGGTTCTACTAGAGCAGAATGTCTAAAATAAAAAAGACTAACAAAGATACGAATTGGCTAGAATTTTCATATACTGTATCTGGTAAGTTGATTCAGACACACTGAAAACCACCAGTTTTCTACTATAGTGGATTAATGTATTGCCCATGACTCAAAATTTCTCTAGAGGTCTGTACTTACAGAAATACTCATGTGTCTCAAAAGACATTGCAAAATGTTCATTTGGTGTTATCATTAACAGTGAAAATTTTAAAAACAATCCATTGTACATCAAAACAAAAATTCATTAATAGATTGGGGTATATTCTTATAATGAAAGAGCGCAGTGAAAATTAGTGAATTGTTATTCATATCAAATTAGATGACTTTCTCAAAAATAATGTTTAGCTAAGGAACCAGACATAAAAGTAAACATACTATATGGCTGCGCTTTTATAAAGATAAAAAAAAGACAGAATTAATGTATGGCATTAGAAGTCAGGATGGTGATTAACTGTGGAGAAGCTGAGACTAGTGATTAAATGGGGGAAGTAAGAGTAATTTCTGATGCTCTTTTTTTCTTACTTAGGTGATAGTAACATGGGTAAGTTCATTTTCTAAATGAATTATATTTTATGTCTGATATAATACTTTATTTTGAAATATGAATGTGTTACATAATATTAACTAATTTTTAAAATTAAATGGAAAAGGATTCAAAAGAAATACACCAAATGTATTTTTGTCTCCATGTGGCAAAATTAAGAGTGCTCTCTATTTATTCTTTTACTTGTTTTTTTTTTTGTCTTGTTATAAATTGTTGACATACTGTTTCAAAGCAAACAGTGAGTTCCTCCAGGAATGGGCTCATCTGATTCAGTCATCACCCTTCTTAAGTTGATCATCTGTTATTTTTAGAAGTCTTGCATCTTTTTACTCTTTGCTAGCCATTGTGTTGTGTGCAAAATGTATTTATAGAGATTGGAGTGTGAAAGCCTAGGGGAATAAATGAAACTTTTGTGTCTCTATTTAGATGGGTTTATTTTGCATTCGATACCTAATAAATTCCATGTTCTCCTAAATTCTAAAAAATAAAAAAATAAACTGTTGGCAAGTTTAACATATGTAGCAATTAATCATTTTAAGAATAGAGATAAATATAAATTGTAAAATAATTCTACAAAATCTTAATACATTGAGTTATATAAAAATTCACAAAGTTCTTAATTGTATTAGTTTCTTGCTTCAACCTTTGACTTGCTACCAACTGAGAAAATTATATAAAAAAAGTTATTTGTATTTTTTAAAACTATATCAATCCAATATTAAACAAATAGTATATGGTTCTCTGAAGAAATACAGATTCCAATGATGAAATATACCATTTATATTAATCATTGAGTTCTGCCATTTTTTATATTTTAATTTGCCAAAATCTCATTCAGAGTTTGGGTTTTATAAAAAAATTAGTAAAGATTCTATTAAATATAAATATTTGTTGTATAATCTGAAAATTGTTTCTTCCCAGATATAGTTATATTTTCCACGTAAAATGTAAAAAAAATGTTCAAAACGAATGTTCAGGTATTTTTAGCATGAATCTAATCAGAGTAAAATTAATTCAACAAACTAAAAGTAATAACATTTTTATGAAGGTACCCAAATGAAACTTTATATTCATCCAATGTCTCACACATTCATAAAATGATATATTTCATGTTAAACTACAGTAGTAAAAAGAGTAAGCAAAAAAGAAAAACCCAAATAGTTAATAATCCTTATTTAGTAATTCAGAAATTCACTTTGGAAACTCATTGCAATAGATTGTGTATTATAAGTATTTGCAGAATATGCACATAGATTTGATCTTTTAGATGAGTCTGTGGTAAAAGTTAGATATATGTAGTAATTGGTACATGTGAAACACTATGATCAGTTTTTCAATTTTTCCTCCCAACCATCAAAGAAACACTTGAAGAGGGTAATGCTATCTGTACTTCAAGAAGAGGCATCTGCAGCTTATTTGGAAACTTCTGAATTGTAGAACTAGTAAATGAAAGAGTTATTCAACTGTTGGGCGTATCGGGATTACAAATCTGTATAGTAATTTGAAATTTTAAATGTCTAAGTTCTTGGTGAATTTTGCATTTCTAGATATTTGTATTACTAAAGCAAGTAATATAAATTTTATAAATATTGTGTTCTTTTGATGGTTCTTTGCATTGATCAAATTAACCAGACAATTGGTAAATCTTGAATGTCATATACACCCTGACACAAATATCCATTTTTTATCAAAAAGTTACTTTTTCCCTTAGATACAAAATAAACATATCAGGTGATGGTATAATTTTTTTTTAAAAGGTCACATTTGATGCTCCAAATAAAATTGATATAAAATTGATATACTTTTATTAGTTTTTGATCTTCCTCCAAGCAGACCTTCTATCCTATACCAAGGTCAAATTTTGTAAAATTTGCATTATCATTATTTTTTAAAATTTTATTTTTTGTTTCAGCCACCTGAGAGGAACAAGGTTTACATTATTAGGCACAGAAAAAACTAACCTGCACATCGATAGTCTTGAAGAAATTCTTGTTAAACTTTACAGTATGTGATGCCATGATAATACTGGATATATATTGCGGCTCTCACTCTAGTCTAAAACATGCTTCCTATTTTTCCCCATGTCCTCATAACAACAATATAACAAAGCATTTAGCTACCTGAAGTAGAGCTACTACAGTCCTATTATATCAGCTGTATTCCTAAAATATGCTTAGATTATTTTGTATGTTTGCATGATATGCTTTGTTGTTCCTGTGGAAGGTGGTAGTGGTGGTGGTCAGTGGTCAAGTATATAAGTTGAATCAGTGAGTGTGAGAAAGGACAATAAGGATCTCAATGGTTCCTGCTCAAGTTCAAGCCACTATAGTAGGTGTGTAAGTATTTATGGATTGAAAGGTAAAGATTCATAGAATTCTTAATATGAGGTATTTTAGAATTTTAGAACTTGGAAATATGAGGTGCAGTATAGAATCAAAGATAGATGTATTTTCTTGATCCAGATTCCAGCACTGTGGTGACAACCATAAGGCTGGTGCCTTTGGAACACTGAGCCATAGCACCTTTGGATGTGTGGTTTCTGAGAGTGAATAGTCTGTGAAAACTGCTGGGAAAAAAAAGCAAAAGGAGTATAAAGTACAGAAGATTCCACGTTGTCAGTGGTTTACTGATTAATGTTTTGCAACTGACTTTCAGAGAACATAAAAACCTGGTCTGTAGCATTTTCCTATGTAAACACTTGTACTAATGGCAATTTCATATTACTAACATGAAATAGTTTAACACAGAGTTTGGACGACATGCCCACAAAAACAGGGTACAAGACGGCTGGAGCACTGCATGAATATAGTAATTCGAGATGAACCAGTGATAAATAGGAGGCTTTAAAGTACCCTTTTTGGTTACTCAGACATACATTGTAAATATTTGTACAAAGTAAACACGTTTGAGCATTTTAGGTCTTCAGACCATTGTAATTTGACCAAAAACATTGTAACTGGATTCTGGGCAACATCTCAGTTAACAATATTGCTTGATATAAAATGGAGTTTGACATGTTCTGATCCTATCCTTTGGAACTTCAGGCCCTGTCGGCTCTATTTTCTAAATACATTTTGGATCCCTCTTCCTGTCTGTTCATTATTTCAACTTTATTTCCCAAATAATATTCTTGTCACTAGAAATATAATGACAAAGACAATGTTCCTTCCCATATCATTTCTTGCTTCAACTATGACAAATCTTCTGATTTATTTCACTGTGTCTAGTGTCTTCATTCCATTTTAACACTGTGGCCAAACTGATTGTTTTTTTAGCCTACAAAAATGATGACCTCATTCTCCCAACTGTGTTCTACAAAAGCCCCTTGAAATTAACCACTGCCCATCTTATTCCAATATCCATTCCTATCCTTCCCTACTAGAGTATTGCCTAATATATTGTCACTTTTTAAACATATGACAAATTCAGCTCCTTTGCCTTTGCACATATTTTCTGCCTGAAATGCCTTTCCTATGTCACAACAGAAAAATCTCTTTTTATAGTTTAAAAAACAGCAAACAAATAAGATCCTATGTAAAGTTTTCTCTCACTTTTCCCAGAAAAAGGTATGTCCTCCATTTCCTACCCCTGCATTCTAAGCAGTTATTTGTTCTTGTTGCAGAAGACTACAACATATGTCCATACAAAGTGTGCATTATACAGCCAGGGGACTCCATTTATATAAGAGTCTGTATTATGATTAAAGAACTGATCATCATAACCTATATAATTGGTGAATCTTTGCAACATGACAATCTTTATATTATATTTTCTCATGAAATGTGAAACCAATATGGAAAGAAGTGATACTTTGTCCATTTGTGAAACCTGCTTATATTAAATTACCTAGAAACAATTTTTGCTAAAATGACTTACTGATAAAGGGAAGTGTGTTTGCCAGCCACTTATATGAATCTGCACTCCTAATGATGTCATCACTCAAGGCTATAAGGACTGATGTGCAACTAATCTATAATCCGTTCCTATGCAAGTTCTTGATTCGAAATAATTTCAGTTGTTAAAATGACCATTTTTTAAGTTGGTTGTAGTTTATTGGTGCCTTATTAACTCTTATATATCTCTAGAATCATATAATTGGCACGTTGTTTATCTACTCCTGGTACCGGAAGATTTTGATATAGCAACAGACAATAGTCTTTGATGACACTTTGATTCACAATTAATTAGTACAGCAAAAGGTTTTGCTTTTTGATCTGTCCCTTTAGTAAATTGTGATATGACACATATTTGCATTTACTCAGCACAGATGGTTCTCATAAAAAGAGCATTTGTCCTCAGAATAATTTAAAGCAAATGCAGAATGGTTTTATTCCTAAATGGAGGAAACCATGGTGCAAAGCAGGTGGCTTAAATGTGTTATGGACAAATAACATTTCCAAGCATATTATTTTAAAAAGACTTTTTTAAAGTTTTCCCTTGTTTACCAGTTGAAACCCCCATAAAAGATAAATAACAAACAAAATTCCACAATACTGTGTTATATTGTTCTTTGAGATATAAATTGTTATACAGTCCATTAAGACCATTCTATACTACTTTTTCAGATAATTTTTCTAACCAAGGTTATTGATTCTTTTGGAGAAAAAAATATCTAATCATAGTTTAGTGAATATCAATTTTCAAATGAGCTTAAATCTGATTTGAATACATGTATGAAACATACATGAATACTTCAAATCCATTGACTTTCTTGAGTTCTGACTATAATTTTCAACACTTTCTGTAAAATTAACTTTCTTTCTCAAATATGGTTTATATTATGGTTTTATTTCCATTAAAGCATGAACCTAGATTTTACCATTATAATTTCATTGCACCATATAATTTCAAGAAACATTTAGATACAAGAAAAATGATGCGTGGGTGTAAAGATACATTTCTAGTGAAAATGAACTAAAAATACCATTGGAGATCTATAATTTTCTAAAGGCTTTAAATAGTAATTACAGAAGTATTTGACATTTCATTCTAATAATATGTATTATCATCATACCTAGCTAGAGTTTTTCCACATATGTTAACATTATGTCTCAATGTAATTGGATAGTCTTAATATTTATTATTAATCATATTTCAATTAACTTGGGCAGGTTTAATGTTTATAATATTACTAACTGTTGAATATATCATATATACACTTCTTAATGCAAGAATATGTAAGAAAATTCATCTTAATGCAATATTTTCTTTGATAATTTTGATATTCATACTACAATAAATTACAAAAAATAAACAGCCCTAAACCTACATTGAATAAAACAATCATACTTTGAGGGGTAGTCACAATTTTATTCAGGTTTTTAAAATAATTCATGGTTTTTAATGTCATGTATTAATTACTTAAAGAACAACATAAAATATTATTATGTTGAATACAGCTTGATGTGATTCTCAACTAGTATTAAGACATAACCTGGAAATTAAAAGCAAAATAAATGACTGAGACTATATTTAACTAAAAAGCTTCTGTAAAGCAAAGGAAACCATCAATAAGACAAAGAGGAAATCATCTGAATGGAAGAAGATATTTGCAACAATGCTTCCAATAAGGACTTAATATCCAAAATATATGAAAAACTCATACAACTCAACAACAAAAAATCCAATTAAAAATTTAAATTGGCAGAGGACCTGAATAGACATTTCTTCCAAGAAGACATATAAATGGCTAACACACATAAAAAGATGTTCAACTTCACTAGCTATTAGAGAAATGCTAACCAAAAGCACAATGAGATACCACCTCACACCTGTTAGAATGGCTATTATCAACAAGACAAGTAACAACAAGTGTTGGAGAGGTTGTGCAGAAAAGGAACTCTCATATACTGCTGGTGGGAACGTAAATTGGTACAGCCACTATGGAAACAGTATGGAGGTTCCTCAGAAAATAATTAAGAGTACATTTACCAAATGACCCAGAAATTCCTTTTATGGGTATTTACTCAAAAAAATTAAAAACATTTATCTGCAAATATATTTATAGCAGCATTATTCATGGTGACCAAGACATGGAAACAACTGAGTGTCCTTCAATGGATGAATGAATAAAGAAGATGTCATACATATATACAATGGAATATTACTCAGTGATAAGATACTGCCATTTATGACAACATAGATGGATCTTGATATTATCATGCTAAGTGAAATAAGTCAGACAGAAAACATTGAGAACCATATGATTTCATTTGTATGTGGGATGTAAAACTATACACAACAAACAAGAGAAACAAAACTCACAGACAAAGATAACAGTCTAGTGGTTATTAACCAATGTCACCCCAGTAATTTTAATTAAAAAAAAAAAAAAGACATAACCTGGGATTACTTGTTTTGCCAAATCTGAGTGGATTTATTCAACAAGTTTTATTACAGTTCTGCATGTGCCATTCAGCAATGGTAGGTTACACTAATGAGGACACTTAATAACGTGCTAAAGGAATTGCTGGAATCTGAATACTTAAGAAAAATGGTGTCTTGGGCAGTGTCTTCTACTGTTTTATCACCAAAGGAAGATTGAAAAGACATGGACCCTGACATCTATCTGCTTATATTATACGATAATTGTATCACTTGCTAAAGTCTATCTAAGCTTATATACCCAATTTCTTTGTCATTCTTTTCAGGTACTTGATTTTAAAGCTCCTGCTTTATTTCACTATGTTAGTAGAAAAACATCAATTACATTTCTACATATGATGCATATGATGCTAGTAGGGATATATATGTCTATATCATGCTTGCCCCTCCATTGGAATGACTTATTTCCAAATCTTATGAAACAAAAAGCAAATCAATTACTTACTTTCTTGCTAGGTCAGAGCTAGTTATTTTTCAGGTCAGAGGAGAGTCAGCAAATAACTCTTTGGTATCTATTCCTGTAGTTACTTGGTAGCAACTCCTTAAGAAAGTGACTTCAATTACTGATCAACTCCATTAAAGGAGTGTCCACCTGATTTTTGATAAGAGTTTTAACCTGGTTTTGGAAGAACCCAGACATAAGTTCCATTAGTAGAGGGACTCATCCTGTGTTGGGGAAGGAAAGTGGTAAGGTTTAGTCTGGAACAGCAAGGTATTTAGCCTAATTGCAGCCCATCTCATGCCACACTTGCACTGAGCTGAATAAATGGTGAGAGCTATGTTTTCTTACAGTTTTACAGGCCAGGGCTAATTTTATATTAACAGCCTCATGTGTTTTGAAAATATTTGTATGACACAGTATTTAAAAATGTGTTTCCACAATATGGTGATATTTCCTTTTACTCTGAATAGGGTTTCATGCTAAAAGAAATATTTTAGATAAAAAATATATTCAATCTGCTAAGAGATTAGATATTTATACTTAGACTGTAAACATAAAACTATGTGTGGAAAACAAGCGTCATTCAAGGTGGACCAGGCTTTTAGGCAGAATGAGTAAGCTGTTTTAATATCATTTGTCACCAAATCTATAGAGAGAAACATCTACCTAACAGGATATTTATCTCCATATTTATTTTATCTGACATATATTTGCATATTATACATATTATTGTGTATATATGTATATTTTATTTGAAAATAATTTTATTATATATTATTTGCTATATTTATGATGCTAAATAATAACTTAATAAAACACCAGTAAACCTAAAGTTCTAGGGACAATGATACAAGAGTAGTTGAGTATAAGGTAAGAGTGTTGCATTGATGGCCTTGCTTTCTCTCCCAACCAGAACTTGATTCAAATGCAGAAAGTGGTGGTGTTCTAAGAAACACAAATGACCAAAGTGTCCTCTATCCTTTATTACATGTGTTATTTTCCTATATTAGCCAGCCACTTCTATTGAAAATGATGGCATAAATAGAAAGAAGGGCAGCCCCCAGTTCCTCTCCGTTTCAGTCCTTCCTTACTCGTCCAGAGGCTGAATGTAGAGTGTTGGTAAAATGCGAACATATAAAAAAGTAAAATAAACAACGTCAAGTTAATTCTGTACATTATTTTTATGGTTCTGTAAGAACAAAATACCTATACATATATGAACTACCAAATACAAATTATGTAATTTCGGTGGTTCCATATACTGCTGTTATATTTGCTTTTAAAATTGATGTAGAACACTATAAAGATAAATGGTAAAATTCTTGGAAATACTTTGCATTTTAATTTTTTTTTTTAGTTAGAATGAAATCAAATAGAAATAAAAGCAATTTGACAACTCTAGAGAGAGACCATGGAAGAAAGAAAAAAGCTATATATTTTGGTACTATTACAGCATTTTTTCTTGCTTTTTGAAGAAGGATCTCTGCATTTTCATATTTTAACTGGGCCCCACAAATTATGTAGCTGGCCCTGTAGGCAGCCATTAGAATGGAGATGGAGGAAGCATAGGTCAAGAAATGTAGATAGGAAACAGAGCAACATAACTGAAACATAGTCTGTGAGGTTATATAGACTAAAAATAAGTCTAAGGTTCAGAAAGAGGCTATGTCTTAGAGAGCCTTACATATAAATCATACCAAAAGATTTCTGCTTGATCCTATAGAAAATGTGAAATTCTGAAGAGAAATTTTGTGGGAGAATATATAAGGAGAAACGGAATAATGTATGGACTGTTTTTGAAGTTAGATGGAGCCGATTTCAAATTCTAGCTCTGTAATCTGGCTTCTCTGTCATTAGTCACATGATGAAAAGTTGTGTTTTGTCAGTTTTCTTATATTATAAGTAGATATTTGTAATATCCAGCTCTGGGGATATTAAGAGTCTTACACGAAGTAAAGTATTTTTAAAAACTAACCACAAAAAGAACATGTTATTAATAAATGATAATGATCATCATTTTGATCAGTTTTTAAAAAGAAGGCAAACTGTGGTTTGAGAGCTGAATTAAACTATAATTTTAAAAACTAAGCCAAAGTTTGTGAGAAAATTATCTAAACATAAAATATGGGCTGCTGACAGAAAGTGAGAATTCCCTAGAATTCCCAGATTTCTGATTTGAATGAAAAGGCAGAAATACAGATTTAGAGGCAATAGCCAAGGAATATAAATAACACATTCAGTTTTGGACCTATTAAGATTGAAGCCTGTGAAGCTGACAGAATATGAAGGGAACATGTAATTACAGTAGACAATCTTATATATCATTTATGAGTCTAGAAGAGATCTAAAATAGAAATACAAATTTGAATTTCTTCAGCAGGAGGTGTTTAGAATCCCCTGCTGGCACCAATGGATGCTTCCCTATCAGTTTCCCCAGATGTAGAGCAGAAAGTAAAGAGGGAGGACAAGATAAGAGTGTTACATTGATGGCCTTGCTTTCTTGTCCCTGCATGGAAAGCCACAACCCAACCCCATTTAAGGCCACAATAAAAACGTTCAGCTTTCTTTCACTGCTCTCTCTCAAGCCATTTTAGATCTAATTAGAAGACCTGCGCTGATCTCCCTAGAAACTTTAATTGTGTAAATAATAAATATTTCTATACTCTCTTGGTGTGTATGTGGCATCAGCAGTCTTTACATCAGAACCAAATTGGGCCTGGGTGTCTATGATGTACCTACAGGGAGATCAGAGCAAACGTCATTGCATTCCAATACTACATCATTCTAGAATTTTAAATAAATGTTGTGGTAGTTGTGTAAACATTAAACATTTGGCAGTGGCTGATAATTTAAATGGCTTTGATTTACACTGATTGCAGATGGCACAGTTTTTAAGTTATCCTTACTTATATAAAAAGTTATCTCAAACTACTACTTTATCTCTGCAGCTGTTGACCTATAATATGTATAAATTGGTATATTTAATCAGTCAAGTTGTCATCTTCATCTAACTCCAAAGGAATCAACCACATAACAATTTTGAAAATTATTCTTAGCCAAATAGTTCTTAAGTCCCCACTATATGCAAAATACTATGATCTGTTTTTCAGTGATAGTATCCAATTATTTAAACCACCAAAAATGAATTGATACTAAATTCTCTGAATTCAGATAAAGGAAAAAACCCTCAATTTCAAAATTACTATTTTTTAACCCAAATTTATTCTTGTTTCCTATTATTTTTCTCATAGAAAAAAATTAAAATATAAAGCAAGTTATATAAGCAGAAATGACAGTGTGAACAGGTTGTGAATTAACGCCCAATATATATTTAATTGTTTTAAACTAGTAGTCGCATCTGTCTATAATATTTGCAGATGGATACCTTGATTAATCCCTAATAAGACTTTTATCTATAATAGCCTCTATTGGGATACTAACATCTGCCTAATTTGTTTTTAAATGCTTTGTAGGGTAAGCTTACTGATACAGTTGTGAAGTAATGTCTACACCCATGCATAAGTTTTTTTCTTTCAAAAATGTTTCTTTTTCCTATTATATACACTGAGGTTAATAATACACTGTTGGCTATAGTTCAATAACAACTGTGATGGATAAAAAACATAAAACATGGTAAACATAGATATAAAATTTATTGTTGTAAGGTACAAACATTAAACATGACACCAAAAGCATCTGCAACAAAAGAAAAAATAGGTTATTTGGACTTCATCGAAATTAAAAATATTTGTGCTTTAAAACAGACCATCAAAAAACTGAAAAGACCCACAGAATGTGGGTGACACACAGTGCAGGTAGGAATGTAAAATGGTGCAACCACTTTGAAAAACAGTTCAGCAGTTCCTGAAATGATTAAACAAAGAGGTACTTATGATCCAGCAATTGCACTTTTAGGTGTATATCTAAAATAATTGAAAACAGGTAGTCAGTTCTAACAAAACCTGTGCATGAATGTTTATAGTAATACTATTCACAAGTACCAAAATGTGTAAACAACCCAAATGTCCACTAAGGAACAAATAGATAAACAAAATGAGCTATATCCATACAATGACATATTATTAGGTCATAAAAAGAAATGAAATACCGATACACACTCCAACTTAGATGAAACTTGAGAAAACAATATGCTAAGTAAAAGAAGCCAGTCACAGAAGACCACAATTATATGATTGCATTGATATGAAATGTCACGAATTAGGAAATCAGTACAGAGACAAAGTAAGTTAGTGGTTGCTTAGGGCTTGGAAGAAAGGAGTTAGAGAAGAAATAGCTAAAATGTAGGGAGTTTCCTTTTGAGTTAACATATTAGTAAAAAATTTAGATTTATAAAATTAGTGATATTTATGATAAATGAGTATAAAGATATACTACTCACTGATAGTTACATATCATATATTTAATTAGAAGATGGGTTTCTTTAAAGTTTAACAGACTATAAAACCACAAGTTCTATGTCAAAAGAGAGATAACCTTTATGACAATTCATGCTGGCCTAGTGTTTAATTAATGTTAACATTATAATTATGGATTGAAAATCTATCTAAAATAAACCTATTGTGTAATATCAAAGCTTAATGTGGACAATACTTGAGGATAAGGAGTATTTTGCTTTATCCCAGAAACTCAATATGCATTGTGTTTAGTATACTGTAAAATGTAATCAGTGTTTCCACTGAAGAGAACCTAAACCAGCAATTCTAATTAATTATGGAATAATAACATGTCATATTAAGCTTTAAACTTTTTAATAGTTAGGAATATCTGAGAGAAGCAGAAAATATTTAAGGGGGTTGAATTTTTTATTCAATTGTAACAATAACTTTAAATGTGTATGCCTATAAATATGGATAAATATTTATATTTACCTTATAGCTAGGGCTGGTGAACTATCCCTACTAGCCAAATCTGACCTGCCACCTGTTTTTGTATAGCCCACAACTAATAAATTTCAGTCTACATAGTTGAAAAAATCAAATACAAATAATAATTTGCGACACATAAAAAGTATATAAAATTCAAATATTAAATATTAGGTCACAGCCATGCTCATTTTTTTTACATATTGTTTATGAGTACCTTCACAATTCTATGGCAAAATCAAATAATTTGTCAGAGACCAAATAGACCACAAAGCCTAAAATATTTACTGTCTATCTCTTTACAGAAAAAATTTTCTGATGCCTACTTTAGAAAAATACAAATTACGAGCCACAATTTTCAAAGAACTTCAATAAAGAGTACACTATTGGGAGTCTACTGTATTTTGACCTTAACATTATTTAAGACTACTTATAGGACAATTTAAAATCTCAACTGAGATTGTGTACTTTGGTAAAAAGAATAGCTCTCTTGGTTTACATATGACAGGATTTTAGTATTAAGAATTTAGAGACTGTGTTGTTTGACTTTAGGGGAGAAAGGAAGAAGGTTAAGTGAATGGTATAGGAGTTGCTGACAGATCAGAATGAAAAACTGAGTAATGGATACAAAGCCTCACTCTCCATCACAATTCTTCAAGAGTCCAGATTAAAAATCAGGACTATAATTAAACAGGACAAAGATGTTTGTTTTGGGGCAAAGACAGAGTTACCTGAACAATACTACACATACCTGTCCTCTAACAACTCTATTTTGAGATACCTTGCAAAAATATATTTTGCTATATTTTCCCAGAGCTAAATAAAAAGGTAAAAGTGACTGGGAAGATTAAATAATAGGGAAGCTATTTATTTAAGGACTCTTTAATTATGTGCCTATTTAAATATCAACCTCCAAAGCTGACGGGCGATTTTCTTATTTCTTATACTTGAAATTTCTGGCTTTACGTGAGTTTTAAAGTAAGAGATTCCAGGTCCTATAACATGAAATTGTTAAATTCTAGGGGGTTATAAGGATTAGAAAGAGACAAGAATCAGTTGTGACTGAAATCTGTTATTCAAGGCAGGCTCCAAATCTGTAAAAGTCAAGTTCAAGGAAGTCCATTTTCACCACCATTGATTTTCACTGAAGGCAGACTGTTTTCACCTCATTGATTTTGATGTTGATTGAGTCATGTTCATCTGGTTGGTCAGTACTTGGGAGCGTGTTCATTTTTGATGGGTTAATTTGCCTAGGATCACTGATCAGTTACCTTGATCTAGAGTGACTGTTATTCAACACTTTCTCAGGTTATATAGTAAGAAACTTAAAGAGCTAATTAATTGAATATTATTTCATTTCATTCCTAAAAAATTTATCTAATTTCAAATAATTAATAGTTTAATTATCTTTAATTACAAAATTTGGATTAGATATTATCCTTTAACCAGATGACATTGCAAGGCCATAAAAAACATGCTGATATGTTTTTCATATTGTAATTTGTCTTTTTAAAAGAAAATTTAATAGGAAAAATGATTTCTACAGAACTATGTTACAAAAGCCACAAAACTGTGATTGACCATTAATGCTTGAAAATGGAAAGCAAGTTCTACAATCAAACAGTACCAACAATATCCAAATAAACATCCAAATCTGAAACTCATGATTCAGTTATCATTTCTAAACCAGCTTCTCAACCTACTGTATATATAACCCATCAAATAGAACCTTTCTGTCCAAACAGACCCTTCTATCTGTGAATATTAATATGCAATTCACAGGAGAGCATCTGGCTTATATGTGAGATAATTATCTTTTTGTGACATATTTACAAATTATTTTCATTAATTTTTATCTTGTAATCTTTTATTGTTATGGCAGTCTAGTTTTAGAATAAACACATGCTTTTAACAACTCTTAGCTGAATTCTTCAAGATTTTATGCTTAACACATCTGACGATTCTATATGAGATCTTTGAGCCTTTGTTATTGCAGCTGAACTGTTCCATCTATCTTCCCTTTGTTTCCAACTCTTTTATAAAAATATAAATCTGTAAGTGATTTGGAATGAATGGTAAATCAAGAATTTGCTTTTTTCAATATCAGCAATCTCCTCCAAATAGATTTTGTCCCATAAAGTGCAAATGGTTTAGATTTATGAAAATATTTCTGAAATCTTTCATTTCAGTTCATGCCATTTTGCTTTGAGTCCTTCTATAGTATTGCTGTTTATGCTATTAGCAAGTGACTCCTAACACAGGAAACACTATTATTATTATTATTATTATTATTATTATTAATTATCTTAGTTTACTATCGACTTTATTTATCAAGTAAAATAAATGTGAAACTCCTGGTCAGGATGGCAGAGTAGATGAAGACTGTGCTTGCCTCCTCTCACAACCAAATCAAATTACAACTAAACTACATAACAACTTTCATTGAGAATCACCTGAAGTCTACCTAAACAGAAGTCCTATAGCCAAGAACATACAAAAGAAGCCATGTGAGACTGATAAGAGGGGAAGAGATGCAAACAGCCAAGTCTCACACCCATGTGTGGTGGCTGAAAATTGGGAGGGATATCTCTGCTATGGAAGTACCCTGGAGAAGCCAGGGGTTCCAGCCCCACACCAAGCTCCCTAGACCAGGGTTCCAGTGCCAAGGAGAGAAATCTTCACAACTTCTGCTTGTGAAATCAGCCAAGTTTCTTGTAGAGTGAGAAGACAGAGTGTTGCTGAAGTCCCAGGCACACCTCTTAAAGGACCCTCTTACAGACTTACTTGTTGATAGACTCACTCTGAGCTTTAGCTCTGGGGCAGCAATGTGAAACATGCCAGGAACATATGGGAAAACTGAATTGTTTGACTTCATGTTGAGGGCTGGAGAAACAGCTTTCTCCTGGACAGAGTGCTGGCAGAGGCCATTGTTCCTCTTTTGAGCCTTCCCTACACCCAGTGTATAGACAGAAACAGGCTCTATATCTGAGGCTCCATCGAGCTGCTAACACCATTTGCCCTTCCCTGGTGATTCCCTGAGACCCTGCCCCACCCAATTAATGGGCCCACCCAAGCTGCTTCCAGCAGCTTTTCCAAACATACAGTTTGTCTTGGCTCATACTGCTGACTTTTCTAAAACCTCTCAAAGGTTCACAAACCTCATGTAAGCAGCATCTGGCCTCAGCATGCCCCGTACTTCTTGCTAAGCAGCTCCAAGCCCAGAATTATCAGCAGCCAGCCTCAGTTTGCAGCCTAGCCTCTCCCAGGTGCCTCCATCTGCAGATAATTATGTAGCTCATACCACATAGCCCCAGGCAGGGCACAGACATTGGCTGAACTTGGACTACAAAAGAACTCTTCCCAAGAGGACCCAGAACCAAAACAGCCAGTGCTCAGCTTTAGATGACAACAGAGCACCACATAACCACCTCCACAAATAACACACCCAAAGGACATACAGGGCAGGCAAGAAAGCCCTGTTAAAGCAAATCATGCTCAGTAGGGTCAATCTCTTCACAATAGCTCCTCCACTGTGGTCATAGCCAGTCCTCACATCCAATTAGCTTGAGGGTCTATCCCTCTCACTGATGTACAAACAGCAACCAGGACTCAACAACAACAAAAGGGCATACACAACCCACACAAGGGACACACCAAGAGCACCCAACTCAGGTGAACAGGGATACTGAACCAGTGAGTCCCAAAGAACACCTACATAAGGCACTCTACTATAACTAGGAGACATAGCAGTCCTACCTAGTACATAGAAACAAACACAAAGAGGCAACCAAAATAGGGAGACTACGAAATATGTCCCAAATGAAAGAATAGAGCAAAGCTTCAGAGTTCAAAACACTGTTTATCAGGATGCTCAATGATCTCAATCAGTACTTCCACAAAGAGACAGGAAATATAAAAATGAAGTTAGAAAACATAAAAAGGTCCAGTCAAAAATGAATACATTAACTGAAATGAAAAATACATTAGAGAGATCAATAGCAGATTATATGAAGAAAAGGATCGAATAAGCAATTTAGAAGACAAGGTAGCAAAAGGTAGCAAAACAGCAAAAGGTAAAAGAATCCAAAAACATGGGAATAGTTTAAGGGGCCTCTGGAATAAATCATGCATACCAATGTTTGCTTCATTGGAGTACCAGAAGAAGAGAGAGAGAGCAAGGAATTGAAAATCTATTTGAAGAAATAATGATGATTTCTCTAACCTGGCAAGGGAAATAGACATACAAGCCTAAGAAGCTCAGAGAGTTCCAAACAAAAGACTGTCCGTAGATTTCTCAATAGAAACTTTGCAGGCCAGAAGAATTAGCAAGAAATAGTCAAAGTGATGAAAAGCAAGGACCTACAACCACAATTAATCCATCTAGCAAAGCTATCATTTAGAATTGAAGGACAGATAAAGAGCTTCCCAGAAAAGAAAAAGCTAAAGGAGTTCATCACTACCAAAACAGTATTACAAAAAATGTTACAGGAATTTCTTTAAGAAGAAGGGAAAAAAGAGATTGAAAATATGAATAATAAAATGGCAATAAGTACATATCTATCAATAATTACTTTAAATGAATATGGATTAAATGTTCCAATCAAAGACATTTGTGGCTGAATGGATAAGAAAACTCTTTAGACCCTCACATATGCTGCCTGTAAGAGACTCACTTCAGACTGAAAGACATACATAGACTGAAAATAAGGAATAAAAAAAGATATTTCACGAAATGGAAACAAACAAACAAAAAGCTGAGGTAACAATACTTATTCCAGACAAAATAGACTTTAAAACAAAGACTAAAACGAGAGATAAAGAAAGACCCAGTAATCCCACTTCTGGGTAAGGAGGCAATGGATGAATGAATAAAGAAGAGGTGGTACATATATACAATAAAATATTACTCAGGCATAAAAAAAAGAAATAAAACTTTGCCATCTGCAGCAACATGGATGGACCTAGAGGGTGCTGTGCTGAGTGAAGTAAATCAGGTGGAAAAAGAAAACTGCCATATGATTTCACTTATATATGGAAGCTAAAGAACAAAATAAAGGCATAAACTCATAGATACACAGAGTATCTGAATGACTGCCGGATTGCTGAGGGTTAAGGGAATAGGTGAAAAAGGCGAAGGGATTAAAAAATATAAATTAGTAGTTACAAAATAGTCATTAGAATGTAAAATATAGCATAAGAAATATAGTCAGTGATATTGTAATAACTATCTATGGAGTCAGATGGGTATTTATTGGGGTGATCACTTTGTAAATTATATAACTGTCTAATCACTATATTGTACACCTGAATCCAATATAATATTTTATGTAAACTGCAATTGAAAAAGTTTTTCAAATTATACAAAAAATAAAATAAATTGTGAAACTAATTTGTAGCCAGAAAAAAAATGATATATTGGCCAGTATACTTTTTAAAACCTATATAGTCTCATAGTCTCACAGAGACATCTCCATACTTCCAGAACTCTTAGAACTTTATTTTTATATCATACTTATGCCAGATATATACAAAGCAAGAGTTACTGTTATGATACTTCTTTTATTTGCTAAAAAGATTTATGTGAACATCTTCTATCTACATACATAGACTAGTAATAAGTGCTGGGAAGGGTAGCATCTTCAATTTTAGGAGGCTTATCATTCTTTTATGTAGAAAAGATATATAAATAGAAATTAATATATGAAAATTACAAGTAATATTACATGGTTACATAAAATTGACTGCCAGATAAGAATTTAGTCTATAAATATTACAGAAGAGTTTACTTAGTATAGTGTGATGGCACATACCGTAATAAGAACTTCAGATTTTACTGTGAATTGAGAAAACCATTGAAAGGTTTTAAGCAGCTATATGTCATGACTTGATCTGACCTTTAAAAAGAAAAACCACTGTCACTTCAGTTAAGGCTATACCATTTCAGATGCCTTGTTAAGAACCTCAGAGTCATCTTAGATGCCTTTCTTTCTCTCAGTGTTTGTGATTTTTCTACCACATGTTTCCTTGCTCACTATGTTTCAGCCACAATAGCCTCCTAGTATCCTTAGATATGTCAAATATGCTGCCATTTCTAAACTTTTGTTCTTGTTTTACCACCTTTTAGAACATTCTTCTGCACAAAGTCTTCACAGCTTATTCTCCTACTTAACAGCAAAGAAGTCTTCACTGACCACTTTATAGAAATGAATACATCTCCCCCAACTCTGGAAATCCTTAATCTCCCTGACTTTTCCTTATCTTTTTCGAATTCTAAGCAATAATTAAATGTTATACATTGCTGTGTTTATGTTTATTTTCTGACATCTCAATTAGTATATGATGCATTGATACTGACACTTTCTGTTTTGCCTAGTGAAATATTCACAGTGCCTAGAATATTCCTATCCAATAGTAGATGCTTAATAATATATTTGTTGATGAATGTGTCACTACACTCATATTTAAAAAATCCTATTTTCTGATGGATTTTTTCTGTTTTTTTTTTTTTGATAAAATATTGAAACCGCTGCTTTTTGTAACTCACCACTTTGGATGGAGCCATATTGATGATATCTACTCTGCATTAGATATACAAATGCACATAAAAATACCTCCTTTCCTCAACTATAGAGTAAGGGGAGGAAAATGAAGAGAAAGAATCTGGAGAAAGAAATTCTTTAAATATGAGTATGAACTGGCTATGTCCTGAGAGGCCCATTCATAAAACCAGCTTGTGTGTGTGTGTGTGTGTGTGTGTGTGTGTGTGTGTGTATGCATACACACAATATGTATAGAAACATACACAAACATATACATACATGTATAGAAAAAAAACAAGTGGAAATTTTTACAACTAAAAATATAGCAAGCAAAACAAAAATCACATTTAATAGACTCAATAGCAGAATGCAGATGACAGAGGAATCAGTCAGTAAACTCAGAAATAAAGCAAAAAATTAGCTAAATTAAACAACAGAGAAAAAATAAATTAAGATAAATTAAACAGAGCTCCAGAGATCAATGAGATAATAATATATATCTAACATATGTGTCATTGGAATCACAGTAGGAAAGGAGAAAGAATATGGTGCCAAAAAATTATTTGAAAATAATGGTTGAAAACTTTTAATTAGTATAGGGCATAAACCTACAGATTCAGGAAGCCCAAGCATGATAAATCAAGAGACTTTAATGCCCATACACATCATAATCACATGTCTGTAAAACTAAAGGCAAAGTAAAAAGTCTTTAAAGCAGCCAGAGAAGCAATACACTAGCTAAAGGAGAATGAAAAAGTTGAATTACAGTAAATTTCTCAAGAATTATGAAAGCCAGAGAATATGGCATATATTTAAGGACTAAAAGAAAAAAATATCACCAAGTATAATTCTATAACTAGTTAAAATATCCAACAAGAATAAAGGTTAAATAAAGACATTCTCAGCAGAAGGAAAACTATGAGTCTGTTGCCAGCAGATCTGCTCTAAAAGAAAGGTTAAGTAAAGCACTCACAGTAAGGAAATCAGCCCCCAAAAGAACTTAGACTATTAGAAATAAAGAACAGAAAGGGAATTCACAATAAAAAAGAATAGAAAATAAATTTTCATCCATTGGGACTATTATACAACTACAGAGGAGGATATTATACTGCTCTTAAAAAATAACAGTAATCATTAAAAAAGACTTGCCCTACCAGATATTGTAATTCATTATAATGCTATAGTGATTGCTCATATAGTATTTGCACAGTAATATAAAAACTATTCAGTATAATAAAATAGAGAATACAGGAATTTATCAAAGTTAATATGAGAAATTCATATATAATAATTTGCAATTTAAACCAAACGATGGTTTGTTTTAAATAATGCTGGCATAATTAGGCATTAATTCAGAAGAAAACACATTCTCTCATATAAAATGCCACATAAAAAAATTCCATATAGAAAAGATTTGTATATATACATATAAAAACATTTATAATGTATACATATCTTTTAGATAATTAGATATCTAATTGAGACATAATAGATTCATAGATATATAATAATCAATAATAGGTATATAAGTAATAAAAATAAAATAAATTATAAGAAAATATATAGGAGGATATAGGTGGAATCTCACAAGTATAAGTCATTGCCTGAAGCAAGTGTGGAAACTCAGATGCCCTATAAGAAAATACTGAAAAAATTTACCATATAAAGTAAAAATTCTGGATGGCAAAATTTACTATAGGCAAAGATCAAAGACTAGGGAAATTATTGGTAATACATATAATAGTAAAGTTTTGGGTATCTTTAGCATAAAATTATGAGTAAAAATATACTTACTTCAGCAGTGTTTGAAATGTAAACATTTTGCAAACACAGTTACCTTAATGTAAATCAATAGCGCAATAGTTGAGGGCTTTTTGCTGCAGATATGATGTCACATGCTAAGGTAATGAGAACAAGGTATAAGTATTTCTTCAAAAGAGAAATTGACATTAAAGAAAGTGAAAAGCAAGTTTCAGAGTAACATAAAGTATATATTATTTTCTTAAAAAACAGAATAAAAATAAAACATACAGTGTTTAAGTTCCCATTGTCTTAATTTTTCAATTTTATTTTAATTTCAGTCTCTTACTTGCTATTATTATTATACCTGTATAAATTAAAATATAACATGTAAAGAGTAATACTTGATATCAAAAGTGGTTGTTAAGAGTTTATACATTATCTCTTCAGACCTAAAATATAAGGAGATAAGTATAAAACAACCAACTTTCTATAAATCTTTCTCAAACTGACTACTTATCTTTATTCACTGGGTACCATACTTACCAATGTTTTAGTTATTACACTTGTATAAATGTCAGTAGACCTAGATTCCATTCTTACCACACTACCACATCTATGACATCAACCACTAGAGTTTATAAAGAAATGGAGACATTGAACTGCAAGTATTTTTAAAGTGCAAAATATAGCTTTTTAAAACTAAACCACATGTTTGCAACATGATCTAAATTTATAGGATTCTCCTTCCCCTAAGGAAAATAAGAATGTGCAAAAGATGAAGACTCCATTCTAGAAATCTCTTCCACAAGAAAAATAAGAAAATTTTTCAGGAAACATGAACAATTATAAAATAAAATAGAAAGTAATGAATAATATCTATGAAATAAAAAGTAAAACAGAGTGAGGAAAAAAATCAAGAAAGTAAAGAATAAGCCATAATTGAATGAGAAAAATAAATAATTAAGAGCTACGAAAAAAATGAGGATACATCTATACAATCACAGAATAAATAAATAAATAAATAAATTAGAAAGAATGTGGAATGCAATTTAAATAGCAAAATATGTTCATAACATCCAATATTAGAAGATTAAAATGACTTATGCTATTTAGTCCCCAAATATGATACCCAGCTAAATTTTTCTTCACATAGAAAAAAATGTATTTTTAAATGTTATGCAGTGTTCATTGACTAGGAAATATGACAACATAAAGTGAAAACAAAAACAATTACTACTACTTGTGACTAGAATCTAACAAACCATGAGCTTTGTCAAAATAAGGAAGGAATAAAAAAGATATACTATAAAAGAAATGTCACTAAGCATTGAATCTACATAGATATAATAATAAGGCTAAATAGTGGGAACAAAAAATATATTTTGAAAAAATGACAGAAATACTAAATATGTAAAATGTTAATATAAACATGGTTGCCTATAATTAAAATAAAAAGATACAGAAACAATTCTGAACATGGAGAACTGGGCCACTGTCAGTTGTTCAGATTATTTACACTCTCCCTGGCCATGAAGGTGGAAAGAAGTTAAAATATAAAGGAATATTAAGAGTACTGATTCTCCCATCATTTTGGCAATAGTCAATAATTACCGTTTCATTCCCAAAGCTAACAAATCATGAAGTAGAGTTTTAAATGTACTGTTTAAAGCCCTAAAAGAAACCATCAGAGAGAAAACAATTTCTATAGTCTCCAAATTCTCCTAAGAGATTAAAAAATGAGGTCTAGTAACACAAAATAAATACAAAGGAATACACACACGCACACACAAACACAAACAGATACACATACACACATGGAAGTATATATGAAAGGTAAATAATAACTTGTAATTTAAACATAAAGTAAATAATATATAAAAGATAAATAATAATATTATTAATATGAGAAAGAGAAGGAGACCACTTCCATGGGCAAAGATTTCATAACATTATGCAACACTCATCTTCTGTTTCCATTCAAATAAAGCATCTGACAGTGTTGTGTTTCAAATGAACAAATGCACCTCAATTTTGTAACAGCATAGATATACTGGTGAGAAAATTCTATTCCTCCAAAATGATATACCATCTTAAGAGTTTTGCCATAGGCCCTCTTTAGAACTGATTCATTTGTGTATCTTTAAGTGGGAATTTAGTGTTCTAGATATAGACATTAAATATAGCATAAAAAGGCACCAATACCTTTTATTTATTTTACTATAAAACTCATAGAACTGGGGCTTGCACAACTATCACAAGCTATAAGCTTTCAAAATTTATATTCTCATGGTTTTAAGAAAGCAATAGCTTGATATTGAGTGGTTTCGTACATATTACACATATGTAAAATTTATAAAATATATGTAAAATAACAATAAATCATAGTCTTGACATTATAAATGTAATTTTGAAAGTCTTTCATATCTCTGTTATAATTGAAAAAGTGAGTTTGGGTTTTTAAATTCTCTCATTAAAATATAAGTCACACACTTTATATAAAATATATAAAAGTATTAAGTTTTTATCTATTCATATTAGCTATGAAGTAGAGAGAAACATTCAAATCAGAATTCAAATAGAATTTAAGGTTTTCAATGTGGGATTCCATTTTAATTAACATGTATTAAAAACTATGATTTCTTAAGTAATATCTGTAAAGTACGAAGTAATTCTCAGAGAAACCTTGCAAGGCAGTTCAGTATTACTGTCTCATTTAAGATAAGAAGGTACAGCTTAAGTAATATGTCCCGGATTAGTAAATTTTAAATGGAGAGCATAAACTTAAAAAACAAAAAAAAACAAAAAATCCTAACTTGAAGCCCATGGATCCTTTATTTTAACATTAAAAATTATTACAGCATATCAGCTTGGATTTTGTATTGAATCAGGTGGTAGACAGAAAACTTCTGGAAGGGTAATATATACCAAATACTGTAATCATTAAAGCAGTAAAAGAAAGAGCACTTAGTTTTTATCATACCATTTGTTATCCCATCCTAAAGGACACAGCATTGCTGCAAATATACAAATTACTTACTGAAAAAGTCCAGAGTGACCCTGCATATACACAGTATACATCTCTTGCATCTATACATAGTAACCCCAGCAATACTTGATGAATTATTCTTATTCAAATTTTCTATATTCAATATTTTTTTGTTATCTTCCTTTCAGCAATTGAGGTATTTTAATTGTCAAAATGCACATAAAAATACATGCAAAGCCTTAGAAAGACATTTGAAATGTTTTTCTAGAAGTTTCAGGAAGGTGTGACACCACTACTATGAACTTTCAGCCTCACTTGTGATTGATTAGTCATTGACTCTCCCGTGACTATTTCCATTATCTGGCTTAATTGAAAAAAATGTTAAATTGAAATATCATTTGGTTGGTAAGGATCTGCAATTAGTGAATCCATCTTTTTTTCAGAGGTTTTAACAAAGTGAAAATAAATGATAATCATATTTAATGTAATACAGAGTACTTGTATTTGTTTACTTGTTTATATTTTGTGAAAATGAATAAATAAAATTTTATTCAAAATGGAGTCAGGAAGCCATGATCAAAGGGCTCTCAGACAATACTGGCTCGCCAGTTTTCATGACCAGCAAGAAGAAGGAAGCTATCATCTTCTCTGCCTCAGCAATGGCAACTACCCTCTGCTCATTGCCATTAAGAAACCTCCACATCCTGGAATTCTTGTTTCCCTCTAATGGACTCCTGTTCAAAATAACCCTTCCCAAAAATGCCTCCTGAAAGAAGTTGACCTCCCTATTGTCTCATCAGACGTGCCTATGGTTCACCACAGTTTGAGAGTCTCAAATTGCAATCCCTGCACTATTCCCAAATAAATTCATTTGCTGATCACTAACCTTTGCTGTTTAATTTTAATGTTGACAGTTTCTAATTAATCTTAAAACACCTGGAACTAGGCATATATATATATATATATATATATATATATATATATATATGGTGCCTAATCCAACCTTACTGAAAGAGGCATATTTCTCACTCCAGAATCCAGAAAAGCCTTTCCTTTGGCTGTTTTTTCCTTCCTCTTCTTCCACCCCGCCCCTGGAAACTATTGTATCATTGACAGAAACATGAGAAAATCCATTTGACAGAACTCCTAAGTCTATTTTTATAGTTCACACTCATACCTTATTTTGTCTTTGTCATTAATTCAGTCTGGATGACTTGGCTGCATTTGAAGGGAAACCATCTTCAATCTATAGATGAAATAAAAGTATAAATGTCAAGTACTCCTCCTGTGGGCCATTATTTTTCTACTTGCAGCTATCTTCTAAATATGTGTATGTATGTATATATACACACACAATTTAATTTAGAAGTTCTCTTAGACATTCTATGTCCTCTATCAGGCACTGTGAGACACAGAAATGATTATGAAGGTCACCTCACTTTCTCATATACGAATAAGGAATTTTCTTTATATCTTAGCCTTGTGTTATAATTGTGTGGTTTCTTTATCCTGAGTGCAATCAGATATTGTACTCTAATGATACATATCTATATTTATTAAACATGAAAACTTGTGCTATGCAAAATAATTTTCCATTTTGCACAAGCAAGCAAGAATTATTATCAAAAGAAACTGGGTATACTGAGAGAAGAAAAAATGGTCAGGATGTCCAAATGAACCAAAACGTACACATTTTATGTGAACGACTTTTTTTGTGTCATTTCTAGGAATTTTCTCCTTAACTTACAAAAGAAAGTAGCTAAGAATTATTATTTTTTTAACAAAAATAATGACACACATTTATTAATGTATCATTTCTGCTACCATATGTACAAAATATTCATCTTGAGGACATTATAAGAAACTTTGAAAGCCTCTAAAATATGGCTATTTATGATAATGTAACAAGGGATTAAAACTGTAGGCATCAGATTTCCATTTGCTGCTAAATAGTTTTAGTAAAACAATTCAAGCCATCTTTTCGTAATATAAAAATCGTTTGATTAATACTAGATTAGACTAGAATTCTCTTAGGGCAATAAGTAGACTACATATTCCTGAAAAGCAATATCTAAATTGTCAAAAACAATTCTGACTGCTGATAGACATGGTGTTCAATCTCATATCAGAGGTAATTCTTAATTTATTTTGCTTGCATCTCCAATTTACTACTTATGTACTCTCATTTCCATTGATATGGTTGTATTCATCTTTAGAGTTTATGGGGTTCTATTGGACTTATCTTACAAAATCCTAGCAAGGGGATATATTCTAGAAATTAACTGGTTGTCTAAATGTATTTGCTTGCATGAGTGTGTGTATAAATGTCTGAGAGAGAGAGGAAGATGGAGAGAGTGTGCAAAATTACTGTCGTTTATCTGAATTTTTAAAGATATCAAGATTAATCTTAAAGAATTCAGGAACAATATCATTAAAAAATTAATTTGGTTTATTATCAATAATATTTCCACTAGTTTTTTTTTTCTTTGCAATTATGGATGTGTTTTAAAAAAAGATTTTATATTTCTACCAATGCTTTCAGCACGTATAAAGTTATTGTTCATTTTGCAAATAGATCCAGGCCTACTGTGTTACAATAGCACCACATGGTGACCAACTCCTTCTCATGAACAACCTCAGGCCTTGCAGCCTTTGCAATATGAGCCAAATTCTAGGTCAATGGTCTCCTGTTGCTTTATTCTGATCTTGCTGGTACTGATTTCATTTCTGACTGGGCAAGCGTCATTCAAAACAACAACAAAGTCCTTGCCTTGAGGATTTAACACAGATGAATCTAGTTGTACATATCTTTTTAAAAGAGTAATCAGCCCCTTGACCTTCTGTTATTTAGAGTCTGATTTTCACATCAGCTTACAGTGGTTTATGTTATATGTGCACCAGTGGATTCTCACATATATTGAAAATGTACAAATTAAAATCTTGATGATATAAATGCATCTTAAATAAATAATATGCACTAAGCTTTTAATACACACTAACAGGGTAGAAAAGTGGAAATGGAAATGGAAAAGAAATGTAGATGTGGTATCAAAAATGAAATACTATCTTGACGAGTGACAATAACACACACACCAAAGAAAAGTAGATTCGTTAAATAAAATTAGAATTGTGTCCCCAGGTCATTGTATCAAGCCAATTATAAAGTTTGTGAATATTTATTTCAATTAGATCTATATAAGTTGACTATTTAAAAAATTTGCTCCTATGTAATAGTTTTTAAAAATTTTTCTATATGGAAACAGAGATAATGACAAATACCATATAAATCCAGATTAGTAAGAAGATTTTCTTTCTGTCTGCCTATAAGAAAGCAAATTTGAGGGGGGAAAAAACAATCCTGGGTGATGAAGTTAACTTACTGTGCCCCTAATTTTCAGAATTGTTTATTTCCTATGAAGATATTATGAGTCCCCTTCACTGATGTTTGATATACAAAATTAAAAATATATATATATATATTTAATTCAACCAAATGTAAATGCTAAAATGTTTATATATGCTGCTTGCTTATATAGATAATGAAAATGAAAAGACATTTTATGGAAAAGGACATAATGATAACATTAATCAAAATAATTTGTTGTAGAAACTTCTTGGTGCAGATATTTCAAAAGCATCTACATAATTAGAAATAGTTAAAAACTTACATGTTTGTTGTAAAGTACAGGTTGGAATGAAGACATGTGAATCCTTTAGCAGCAAAGATTAAAACTGGGGGAAGAAGGGGTCTTTGAGAATTGTAATTATGTTGATGGGTCTTTATAGAGACCCAGGACATTTCTGACTTTTCTGCTTTATGTTGCCTACAATAATATAAATAGTAATAACAATTGGAAGTTGCAGAGTGCTTAATTGTTTACTAAGTATCTCACATTCTATATCACATCTGACTATGCCAAACACTTTCAGATGTATCATCTTATCTATCTCATTTTAAAAATGAAAAACAGAGACCCACATGTCCAATAGATTATGAACAGCAGGGCGTTCCAATATCATACCCCATTCTATTTGTAGACACTACTCTACATCCTGCATTATCTTCCCTTTTTACTGATAGACCATACATAGTTTAAGATAAACACTATCCTAATTATTATTCCTATTTTAAAAAATTTTCAGATGATAAAATTGAGCAAAGTGAAAAGAAGACAGTGATAGCAATTATGTAAAATATATATATATATATTTTGTCAACCATATTTTTAAAAAATGTATAAAGCAAGATAATTTTTTATATAATGTATTTTTCTGATAATAAAGAGCTAAAATAGAGTAGATTGCTACTACAATTTGAAAGATAAGTGACTATTTAAATAGTTTTCAGAATAGATGTATACTTTACCTTTAGGGCTTATTATAGCAATAGCTTCAAATTGGGGCAAACAAAATCATTCAAAACATTAAATGTCTCTTTTTAATACTTGTAATTCTTATGTACTGATTGGTACTAGTAATTTTTTTCATTAAACTTTGAAAGAGTAAGGGGAATACTGTCTTACATATTTTAATGAGAAATAATTTGGGAGTTTTCAAAGAGTAAGACAAATGCCAGGAATCCACTTTGGAAATCATTTCCCACAGTGACATGACTAGTGAAGAAGAATAGAATAGTTAAACTACATCAAAATTGAATTTGTAGTTGATAATGCCCTTGCAGTCTGTCCTATTTTAGAACACTTTCTTAGCTGAAAATCAAATTTGGAAATCAGCTCAAAGTTACAAGATTTAAATCTAAGCTCTATTCAAAGACTATAGCATATAATGTTTTTTTTAAGTGAAAATTCCATTCTAAGTTTAATTTATTCAAAAGCTTGAATTTTAAAATTAAACTGAGAAAATACTGTCAAAATTAAGACAGAAAAAGGAAAACATGCATCATGAACCAACTCTTGAAGAATTCAATTTTCCTGCTAACCTTAAAATGATATCTTTCAGTAAAAGCAATGTACTGGGCAAAATATAGTCCAGAACCTCTCATTAGGGGGCTATGAGAAATGAATATGAAGAATAATAGCATTCAGAGATGTTTCCCAGATTTCATTACAGGCTCTCTTTGAATTTTCAACATATCTTTCTTTCTGTGATCTTCAGTCCAGGTATACAAATATAATAAACACTAATTTCAAAATTCAAAAAAGTACTACTTAACGATTACTTCAAATTTATGCTTTTATAGCAAGTATATGAAGAGGCAGAAAGTTCAGAGGTTGTATGGGCAGGTTACATAATACTTCTGAGCCATAATTTCCATTCTCCGCGCCCCCCCCACCACCATCTTTCTCTCTCCTTTATGACCTTTTAATCTCTTTTTTTTTCAGGATTCATATGACAATATGCATAGTGTTCAAGAAATTGACGAATCTGTGTATGATTGGAAATGAACCTTTTTTTGGAACATTTCATTGGGTTATTGTTTTGTTAATGAGGTGTGCGTATCTTGTAGATAAAGACATATATCTTGCAAGTATTTCTCAGTCTAAAGTTTACTTTTTCATTTTTTTAACCCTGTCTTTAAAAATTAAAATCAGTGTTATATAGGTAAATGGTTCACTATCAGCTCTGGAAAGGCATCCTTTTTTTGTAGCCAGTATTGATTTCCCTGGAACAAATACTGCCAACCATGGTCAATTTCAAGCTACTGGGATGATAACAAGTGACTCACAAACTCCTAAAAACATAATGGTTCTTGCAAGCCTATATGAGCTGGTTCTTGCACACCAATGCCTGAAATCTACTATTTAGTAATTCATACTGAGTCTAGAAATATTTTAACATTAGAAACTAGTATTATTTCTTTTGATTCAGATTTTAAGAACATGATAACTAAATTATCAAGAATGAATTAACTGCTTTATAGCATATTTTGCAAATGAAAACAGACATAATTATTTTTAAAGACCTTCCTTTAAATAATTATAGAATCAACAATGCCTCAAACTTTGGTTTTCACCAAACTTTCAGAAGTTGGAATTCAGTTTCAAGAACAAAAAACTAGAGCATACACATCAATGGTTTTGGGCACATTCACAGTTGTGCAACCATTATAACTATCTAAGTTTACCTAAATATAACCCACCCAAAAGGATATCCCAAACCCACTATAAGTCATTATTCATTCTCTCTCTTCCAAACCCTGGCAACTACTCATCTACTTTGTTTCTCTGAAATTGGCTATGCTAGACATTTCCTATAAATAAAATGATACAGTTTGTGACTACTTCCTTTCACTTAGAATATGTTTTCAATGTTCATACATGTTGCTGTTTCAATATTTCATTCTTTTTTATTGCCAAAAATATTCCATTTTATGGATATAGACTTTCTGCTTATTCACTCTTCAGTTAATGGACACTTCTGCCACTTCCACCTTTTGGCAATTGTGAATAGTGCTGCTATGAAAATGAATATATAAGTTTTTGTTCAAAAATTTCTTTTTAATAATTTTGGATATACTCCTAGGAGTAGAATTTGCTAGATTCCCATGGTAACTCTATATTTAACTCAATAAAAACTGCCATTTAAACAGCATTTTGAAGAGGCTTTACTTTTTAACAATCTACTACCAATGTATGAAGATTCAAATTATTCTACATTCTTGACAATACTTGTTATTATCTGTAATTTATGTTAGCTATCATAAAGGGTATGTACCCAGAATCAAAAGTATTTTGATTTTGATTTCTCTAAAAAATAATGATGGCAAGTATCCTTTAATACACCTATTCACTTTTTATACCATTTTTAGAAAAATATTTATTTAAATCCTTTGCCCATATTTTAAAATTTGAAATGTAAATGTATTCTGAATGTATTCTGAACGTAAATACCTTATCATAACCATGATGTGCAAATAATTTTTTCCCATTCTGTAGGCTAACATTTCATTTTCTTAAAGTTCTTTCACGCGTTAAAGTTTTTCATTTTAATAAAGTCCAGCTTATCTATTTTTTCTTTAATTTTTTGTGCATTTGGTGCCATATCTAAACAACTATTGCTAAATCCAAGACAATCAAGATTAATCCTATCTTTTCTTCTAAGAGTTTTATAGTTATATTAATATTAAGATCTATGATCTATTTTTAATCAATTTTTGTATTTTCTGTGAAATAAGGGCCCAACTTCATTTTTTTTCCTCATGTGGATATCTAATTTTGCTTCATAATTTGTTGATAATATTATTATTTTTTCACTTAATTGTCTTAGCATCTTTGTTGAAAATCAATTGACCATAGATTTGTGGACTAAATTCTATTTCATTGATCTAAATATTTTTTCTTTATTTTGGTAACTCATTGTCTTGATTATTATACCTTTTAGTAAGTTTTGAAGTTAGGATGTATGAATGCTCCATTCCCTAACATTTCCACATGAATTTTAAAATTATTATCACATTATCAATTTAAAATTATATTAAAACAACACAACTGGCATTTTGATTTTGATAGAGACTAAATTGAATAAATTTGGAAAGTACTATAAACATGAGACATCTTTTCATGTCTTCATTAATTCCATTCAACAATATTTTTTTAGTTTTCAGTGAATAAACCTGACAGTTCTTTTGTTTAAAATTATTCCTAAATATTTTATTGTTTTTGATGCATGTGGAATTTTCTTAATTTCTTTTTCACATTGTTTATGCTAATGAATAGATATGCATGCTAATAAATGTAATTGATATTTACATATTGATCTTGTATTCTGTAAACTTTTTGAACTTGTTTATTAGTTGTAAGAGTTTATTGGTACATGACTTAGGATTTTCTATATGTAATATCATGCCAGCTGTGAACAAAGATAGCTCTTTCTTCCAATATGAATGCTTTTTATCACTATTTTCTTTTGTTCTT
The DNA here is from genome assembly GCA_004027375.1 of Macroglossus sobrinus. Taxonomy (NCBI): domain Eukaryota; kingdom Metazoa; phylum Chordata; class Mammalia; order Chiroptera; family Pteropodidae; genus Macroglossus; species Macroglossus sobrinus. The sequence continues at coordinate 80,115 of PVKZ01000477.1, forward strand.
TTCTGATAGATTGACTCTCTTATTCTTTTAATTTTTTTCTTTGTCTCTAGTGAGAATTTTTGCCTTAGATTGTTTTTCATCTGATATTAGTACTGCAATTTCATTTCTCTATTTTCATGCTATATTTTTTTACATCATTCAAATTATTTGTGTCTTTAAATCTAATATATGTTCACTGTAGACACCAAAGAGTTAGATCACGGTTTTTCATTCATTCTTCCAACCTCTGCCTTTTGATTGCCGTATGTAGATCATTCACATTTAGTGTAATTAATGATGAATTAGAATTTACATCTGCCATTTTTATAGTTGTTTACTTTATAATTTAGGTATATTTTTCCTACGTTTCTTCCATTACTGTATTCTTTCTGTTAAACAGATTTTCTTTAATGTATAGCTAATTCTCTTGTTTTGTTGTTGTTGTTGTTCTTTTTTCTGTTTTGTGTGTGTGTGTGTGTTTCCTAAAGGTCTCAATTAACTCTTAATTTGAAACATTATTTCTGATTAATATCAATTTATTTTCAATAGTATATAGATGGAAACTTCACTCTACTCTAGCTCTATTTCATCTCTCCTTTTTGTGCTCCAATGGTCATAGAAATTATGCCATATACATTATGTGCCCATCAGAGAAGTTATTGAATTATTATTTTATGTACTTTTCATTTAAATTAGATTGAAAAACAAATGATATAAAACCAAAGATATATCTCTACAGTCTTTACATTCACCTATGTAGTCACCTTTATCAGTCCCTTTATTTCTTTTGTATATGTGAGCTATTGTCTAGCATCCTCACTTCAGAATGCTAGAAAATCTTTAGTACTTTAATAGGGCAGGTCTGCTAGATATGATTTCTCTCAGTTTTTGCTGATCTAGGAATGTATTTATTTCTCCTCTTTGAAAGATAGTTTTTCTAGTTACAGCAATCTTTGTTGATAATTTTTCTTTTGGCAATCTACTCATTTAATTTTTTAAAAAAATTTGGTTTTTGGCTGCTCATTCATACTTATGTCCAGGTACATAGGTAGGTCCTGGAGGAAAAGGACAGATGGGATAACATAGGGAAGAACAGTGTCAGGGATCTTGGATTTGACTGCAGGCTTAGCAGGTTAAGGCTGCAGCACAGTACCAGAATGCCAGACACAGGTTAGTACAGGAGACTGGGTGGTACCAGTGGAGATGAAGGCAGTGAAGTTAACATGGGCCCACAGGGCCAACTGAGTACTTTATATATGTCATACCACTGCCTTTTGGCATCTGTGGTTTTTAATGAGAAGTTAGCCATTAATCTTATTGATGATCACTTTTATGGGATTAATTTTCTCTTGCTAATTTAACAATTATCCTTTGTTTTTGACTTTTGGCAGGTTAACTGTGATGTGTCTGAGTGAGAATCTCTTTGAGTTTATCCTACTTGGAGTTTGTTGAATTTCTTGGAAGTGTAGCTTTTCATTAAATTTGGGAAGTTTTCAGAGATTATTTCTTTAAACATCCTTTCTGCTCTTTTCACTCTTTCCTGTCTCTTTGGTAATCCCATTAGGTATATGTTTGTATGCTTAATGGTGTCCCATAGGTCTGCAGCTCTGTTCATTTTCCTTTTTTTTTCTTCCTCAGATTGTATATCAATTGACTTATCTAATAGTTTGCTGATTCTTCTGCAGTTTAAATGTTGTATGGCTCCTACAGTAAATTTTTGATTTATTGTAATTTTCAGTTTCAGAAATTATTTTTTTACATTTTACTCTCTTTATTGGTATTCTCTATTTTATGAGATATTCTCATATTTTCCTTTAACTATTTAAACATATTTTCTTTAGTTCTTGAAATATAACTACAATAGCTAGTTTAAAGTATTTGTCTAGTAAGTCCAATGTCTGGGTTTCCTCAGAGATAGTTACAATTTACTGCTTTTGTTTTTTCTGTGTATGAATTATAACAATTTTCCTAGGTATTAAAATATCAGTTTTCTTGTTTCTTTGGGTATCTCATTTTTATTTTTTCAAAAACTGAACATTTTTTAAATAGTATAATGGACAATCCTGGAAATCAGATGTCCCACTTCTAGGTTTATTGTTTTTACTGTTTGTTTGTTTTATTGATGTTTCTGCTTTTATTCTATAAAGCCTATGTTCTTTATCACATGTGGTGACTGAAGTCTTGACTTAGTTTGCTTAGTTGTCAGCTTATAATTAGTTCTGTAAGGAATTATAGTTCTTTAACCAATAATTTTCTCAGCTACTGTCTAAGGGCTCTGTGCATTTACATTACAGCATGACATCAATGCTCCAGCATTTTTCAAAGCTGCATAGCCTTTACTTCTTGCTTGTGTAGTGTCTCAAGGTCAGCCACTATTGAGACATTAGTGTCGCCTCAGGAATTTCTTGGTCATGTACATAGCCCTGCATATGAATGTGAACTTCTAAATTCCCAAGAATATATCATAAATTTTTCAAAATGTTTCCTTTGAATATTTCATTATACATTATTTCCTTTTTGGTCAACCTCTTATTTGCCCTAACTTATTACTGTCTTGGGCAGCTTCAGATTTAAACAACTTCCCACTTTTCTTTGCTTGCTTGTTTCTTTTTGCATAAATTAAGCTCTACGTCATGTCCCATAAAGCTCCAAGGAGCTATCAGAAAGATCATTTGGTGAAAATCTCTAGATTTTCATGTTTTAGAAAGCTCCAATAATATTTTGCACCTTCAACTTGCTACTAGGTTGTAGTTTTTCACATCTACTACTGTGAAGCTGCCAGTTTTCAAGAAAAAAAAAGTTGCTTAAAAGAGTTATGGGAACAAGTTAAAACACCACAAAGCTCACTGTTCTCTTTAAGATTCAGCTGTGTTCTTAGAATAAACACTAACTGGACATTAGTAAGCCTTTCATTAATTTCCAGAGTTCTAAAAATGTTGATTTAGATAAATTTTCCTAGTGATCTTGTTTTAAATCGCAAATTTCTGGAAGTCCTTACTTTATCATTCTGAAAGTCATTCTTCACATTACATACATGTAGCTTACACACTTGTGGAGAGAGTAAAATAAGTATGTAAATAAGTTTTCATGTAGCTTACATTCTTCTGAAGAGAATAAAATAAATAAATATTTACATGAAAAAGGTAAATTGAAATAGGGTATATAATATTTTATAAAGGAACAAAAGTATTCTGAGACAGTGAGTGGTAGAACAGTTACTAATTTAGACTGTGTGTCAGGAAAGATTTTTTAAATTAAATTTATTGAGGCAACATTGGTTAATAAAATTATATAGGTTTCAAGTGTACAATTGAATAATATGTCATATGTATATTGTATTGCATGTTCACAAATCTCTTCCATCACCATATATTTGACCCCCTTTATCATTATTTACTTCTCCCCACCCCTTTACCTATGGTAACCACTAAACTGTTGTCCATGTCCATGAGTTTTTGTTTTTCTTGTTCATATGTGGCTTTCAGTTTTATATCCCATTTATAAGTAACAGCATGTGGTTCTCAACCTTTCTGTCTGACTTATTTTGCTTAGGATGATAATCTCAAGATCCATCCATGTTATCACAAATGGCAGTATTTTTTCTTTTCTTATGTTTAAGTAATATTCCATTGTATATATGTACCACTTCTTCTTTATCTAATTATCTATCAAAGGGCACATAGATTGTTTTCATGTCTTGGCCGCCATGAATAATGCTGCTATGAACACTGGGATGCATATATCTTTATGAATAAATGTTTTCAAAAACTTTTGGTAGATACCCAAAAGAGAGATCGTTGGGTCATGTGATAATTCTTAATTTTTTGAGGATATTCTATACTGTTTTTCTTAATTACTGTACCAATTTACATTCCCACCAGCAGTGAATGAGGGTTCATTTTTCCCCACAACCTCTCCAACACTTATTATTGCATGTCATATTGATAAGATTCATTTTAACAGGTGTGAGGTGATATCTCACTGTGGTTTTGATTTATGTTTTCCTAATAGCTAGTGAAGGTGAGCATCTTTTCATATGTCTGTTGGCTATTTGTGTGTCTTCTTGGGAGTAGTGTCTGTTCAGGTCCTATGTCCATTTAAAATTTTTAAATTGGGTTGTTTATTTTTTTGTTGTTGTTGAGTTATATGAGTTCTTTATATATATTTAAATATTCACCCCTTATTGAAGGTGTAATTACAAATACCTTCTCCCATTCAGCAGGCAGCCTCTTTGTCTTGTTGATGGTTTCTTTTGCTGTGCCGAAGCTTTTTAGTTTATTTTTTGCTTTTACTTCCCATGCCTTTGATAATGGAAAGGTGAGAGAGTTTATGTAGTAATACTTCTATTTCCTGAAGAAAAATGAAAACCAGTTCATTGACTCAAAGTGAGTGTATGCTCAAGTATATCAGTATATGTGAGTGATATAAATATGAGTAAGGTAGAGAGTTAATGACCTAGAAAGTTTGAAATGATCATTTTGGGGTGGTAAAAGTACAAACAGAGAAATTTAATGGGCATATAGAACAATGTGGATGCCTATTTGAGATTTATGGAAATTATTTTAAAATGAGACCAGTCAATATACTTTTATTTTTGGTCTGGCTTCCTGCAGCTGCACAGGTGCAGACATCAAGTAGATGAATCCAGGGCATATATGACAGGGAGAACAGGGCAAGGGGATGGGTGTAAGAAAGTGTTCATTGTGATATAACATAGAAATATAGCTGGATATTGATGGATATAGATTGAGAATAGGGGTAATGATTAATAAAAATGCAATCCATTCAGTGATGTGAAGATTATGGTAAGGATAAAGAATTTTAGGGTCAGGAGTTTTCAATGGAGGAGGAAGAAGTAATTTGGAAATAGCATTGTAGAAAAGAACCATCACCACATCTTAGCGTAATGACAGGTTCATTTGAGAAGACATTGGGAAGGTTTGCAAAACCTAAAAACTGGGTTTAATTAATGGGTGTTCAGATTAAGGAGGGGGGAGGAAGATGGCGAGAGAAGTAGGGCGGATAAGAGGGGGAGAAGGAGGAGAACAACAATAAGAAGAACAAGAAGATTATGATGGATCTAGGAGGCTGGGAATCCTAGTTTTATAAAGAGATATGACACATGAACTAACTCTCCAAATCTATTACAAGGACACTAGATAAGAGTTCCAACCAAAAGGATGCACATAACTGGTGACAGACATCTTGATGCAGTGAAAGCCAAGTCAATGATTAAATCACAACACTCCTATAAGGTCGATCTCCAATGCTTAATCAGGTGAGAGAGACATGGAGCTCAGGAGTCTCTGTAGGTCTGCAACTTGAAATCTATGCTATCATTTAAATATTCAAACATTTATAAGATAAATGCTGAATTATTTCTTTTTATAGAAAAAAAGAACTGTGGCTTAAAAGGCAGGAGAAAATCTTGAAAACCTGACAAAAGTACTCAAAATTTGGTGGCAAATCCAAGATTCAAACTCATGTCTTTGACTCTAAAAATTTTAATGATTATATAAACTGTTTTTCCTCTGATCTCACCTTTGACCTGCAGCACTGTACTGGCAAGTAAGTAACATATATTTGACTACTATACTTCATTTTCCATATGTGGAAACTGAGTCAGTTTTTGATTAAGTGAACTTTCTAGCCATACAGCTAATAAAGTGACTCAGACAGGACTTGAGCACATTGCTCAAGACCTGTAGAATAACGTGGGACTTTTAAGATTATATATAACAGTATCTCATAAGAAGCTTCTTGTTAAAATGTGCTTGTTTTTCTGGATTTAAAACAGTATATGGATTTAAACCTGTAATTCAAAGTAAAAAGTAGAAAAACTGTCTACTTGTGAATACTCTTGTCTTACAATGGAATAAGGAGAAAGGGATTAAATAAAAAGCTCCCAGAGATTTGAGAGGGTTCATCTGAGTAGAAAAGTGCTGCAGTAACTGAATATGTTTTATATATTGTAGCAGTTTAAGATCCTGGGAGTATTACAAGTAAATGATTTAACTACTTTCAGCTGTCCTGTAAGTTGTTCATAATCACTGATTTTGCTTTTCAGATGAGCATAATAAAGTTCTCAATATAGCTCTTTCAATAGCAACAGCAGTGCTGACTCTTCAGTATAAGATGGCTCAGTCACACAGGATATCTTCACATCCAAGCAAAGCAAAAATTAAAAAAAGAAATGAAGTCCATGCAGCAGCAGTCTGGTATGTCTTTGGTTTCATTTTTGTTAGACAAAGACTCTGAGACTTTGAGAAGTGAGGTACTTTTAATAAAATTTTTTGTGATATCCATGGCTTCTGACCTCAGTAATTCTGGTAAAATGTCTGTTTATCAATTTGAAAATTTATTTTTATACATCTGATTTATAAACTAATTCCAATATTGTCAAATTAAAATGTGTGCCAAATGAAAGAAAAAAATCAACACTATCAATAGACCTTCACCAATGAACTAAGGTGCCCTTGTTTGTGAGAATATCTGTGCTCTTGTCTCATTTTTATCACTAACTTCTCTTAGGAAACTAGAGAGGATAACAAGGCAATGAGTAGTAACGTAAGGAATTGGACCAAGAGTTAGATCGTCTGACATAATCAGTGAATGTTCATTTTAGTAAAGTTGCCTCATCTTTCTTGGTTAGTATTCAATGAGGGTCAAATAACTCCACTTTATAGATAGAAATGTGTTAGGAATAGACATCATGAGAAGATTAATTTAAAAAGTTATGTGTGGAAAAATGATTTAAATTAATGCTTTTATAAAGTTTTTTAAATATCTTAGATTCCTATTTTAATTATTATTATTATTTTCTTTGTTTTTCTTTTTTGTAAACTTCCTTTACATTTTTTTAATGATTTCCTTTGTGGTGCAGAAGCTTTTTAATTTGATGTAGTCCTACTTGTTTATTTTTGCTTCTGTTGTCTTTGCTTATGGTTTTGAATCAAAGAAGAAATCATTGCCAAGACCAATGTTAAAATCCTTACCTTCTATATTTTCTTGTAGAATTTTTTATGATTTCAGGTCTTATTTAAAGTCTAATTCATTTGAGTTGACTTTTTGTATGATACTAGATAAGGATCCAGTTTCATTTTTTTGTATGTGGCTATTATGTTTTTTCGATATCATTTATTATTAAAGAGATTATTTTTTCCTCATATATTCTTGATTCTTCTATCATAAATTAATTTACTACTTATGTACAAATTTATTTCTGAGATCTCTATACTTTTCCATTGATCTATGTGTTTGGTTTTATGTTGATACCACACTGTTTTGATAATTATCACTTTGTAATATAGTTTAAAACTAGGCAATATGATGCTCCAGCTTTGTTCTTTGTTTTCAAGATTGTCTAGGTTACTTGGGGTCTTTTGTGGTTCCATACAAATTTTAGAATTGTTTGTTCTATTTTTGTAAAACTTCCATTGTAATTTTCATAGCAATTACACTGAATCCGTACTTTGGGTAGTATAGACATTTTAACAATATTAATTATTTCAATCAATGCAGTAGCAAGAAATATATTTTTATTTACTTGTGTCTTTTTCAATTTTCTTATTCAATGCCTTATAGCTTTCAGTGTACATGTCTTTTACCTCCTTGGTTAAATTTATTTCTAGTTTTTTTTTAATGCAATTGTAAATCATATTGTTTTCTTAATTTTTATTTCCAGTAGTTTGTTTTTAGGGTATAGAAACACATTGATTTTTGTATGTTGGTTGTGTATCCTGTAATTTTACTAATTTTTATGTTCTATCAATTTTTTTGGTGGCATTTCAAGGTTTTCTATAGATAACGTCATGTCATCTACAAATTGATATAGTTTTACTTCTTTCTAATTTGGATACTTTCAATTTCTTTTTCTTCATTAATTGCTGTTGTGAGAGCTTCCAGTACTGTGTTGAATAAAAGTGGCAAGAGTAGGCCTCTTGTCTTATTTCTAATCTTATAGGAAAAACTTTCAGTTGTTCATTATTGAATGTGATATTATCTATATACTTGTCATATATGACCTTTATTATGTTGAGTTGAGTTATGTTTTTCCTATATCCAGATTGCTGGAAGGTTTTTATCATGAAGGAATGTTGAGTATTGAATGGTTTTTCTACAACTATTGAGATGACCATATGATTTTTTTCCTTCACTTTGTTAATATGGTACACCACACTGAATTATTTACAGATGCTTAAGCATCCTTGTAACTTTGCAATAAATCCCACATGATCATGGTGAATGATCTTTTTAATTATTGCTAAATTTGGTTTGCTATTATTTTATTGAGGATTTTTATAGCTGTGTTCATCATGGATATTGGTCTATAACTTTTATTGTAGTGTTCTTTTATGGCTTTAGTGTCAGGGCAATGCTGGCTACATAAGATGAATTTGGAAGTGTTCTTCTCTCTTTTATTTTTTGGAAGAGTTAGAGAATAATTGACATTAATTCTTCATTAAATGTTTAGTAGAATTCATCAGTGAGCTTTTATTATATACAAGTTTCATGGTACTTAATTTTCATTATTCCTCTTGTCACATGTTGAAGATAATACTATATTATCCTTTCTAAAGATGAGAACATTGAGGTTAGAGAGATTAGTAACTATTTCAAGAACACACAGATAAGATGGTTATTGTGAAGAAAATATAATAAAACATGGGTTATTATTCAAAAGAAAATAGAAAAGAAAAAAGGGATGGAATCAGGAATCTCTGACTTAAATATATTTTTAACCTCTCTGCCATACTAGATTAGTGTACATTTCTATAAGGTATTTATATTATAAATTGAAGTCTACTATTATTGTTATTTAAACAAATGTCTTTAAAATAATCATATAAATGTTTTTATTTGTTTTTATTTAAAAATACAAATTATAGAAATAACACAAATAATGTTTTTATAGTTTCAAATTAAATCTTCCAACTTCAACTTGCCAGACCATTAAAATTCATGTGGCAGTCTTATCTATCAAATTTAGATAGATCAAATACAATATTACAAATATAATCACATTTAATAATACATATAATATCACATTTAAAAAAACTATTGAGAGCTAGTCAAAAAAATTACTCTGACATTATATGCATAAAAATAATAAAAATAACAATCAATCCCAAGATATATCAGACCATTTTCTAATTAATTGATATTATATGACAGCATATGAAAACAAAACAGTATGTAGAGATTGTTTAGTCTTGCAAACTAAATTAAGAGAAACTGATCAAATTTGATAAATTTAAGAATAAGATGTATCACACTGGGTGGGCTAAAGTTTTAGTAGTTAATATATCAAAGTTTTGACAACATGTATTCTGGCTATTACAAAGAAAATGAACACTTTTGCAAACATTGTCATATCAATAGGTGTTTAAAAAATATTTGCTTTCAGAGTTTATTTTGTTCATGAATTTAATGCATAATGGTTGACACAAGAGAAAATATGATATTGTCATAATGTCAAAAATAATCCTTTGGAACAGGTATCAAGCAAGTATCATTTAAACACCAGATTTTATAAAATTGCCCTTGCAGAACATTTTTTAAAAACTGGCAATAAGAATTTGCAGAAGTGTTAGCACAGAATCTAAAATTGTTGTAACATACAATTGAGTTGTCTATGTTCTTTCACATTCTTTTCTTTCTTTCTCTCTCTTTTTTTTTTTTATGTAGAGATCCTGTCAGCAGAATCTATTTAGTAAACCATCCCATCGGAAGTTCTTTGGTAGATCTGTTTATGTGTGTGGTTAAGTGTTTCTTCTCTCTATATATATACCCTTCCTCACTCCTTTCCTTTCACCTTCTCTTCTTTCTTTCTTTAATTTATATGTTTATACCTAAAGAAATTTTTTTTAAAAATCTTTAGGTTTTAGCTGGTGGTTAATCTAACATAACACTTTATGAGGAAATGTGGCAGTTTTCTCTATTTGTTAACTGATGATATCATACTTTTGCACCAGCTATCAACCTTTGCAAATAACTCACAATTATAAGTCTGCAGTCCAAGGAGTTTTTCTAAGTTGATATTCAAAAATTAGGTACATAGATTTTTATCTGAAATGTCAGAATTGTGAGGTGCACCCTTTATCAAATGGAAAAAGTACGGGAGTAGCACTCTGGGCTTTCCTGGGTCTGTTTTTATAATTTTTCCACTGACTCACTTGTGACCTTTGGCAAATGGAGGTCAGTTGAGCTGACTGTAAAACGAGGACAGCCGCACAGACTTGTCTTCCAGTGGTGTTATAAGACTCAATAAATCAGAACCTACAAAGTTCTTTAAGGTTCTCAGATGGATTGTGCTATATAAGGGTGAAATGTCAGAGTAGAAAAACTGTTTGTACCTTTTACATGTCAGTTATTACCAAATAGGTACTACAAAGAGCATCATCTCACACCTTCGTAAAATTATCATCAATATCTGAAAGAGTTTAGCCACTTTAAAAACGGATGTTTAAACTATTGAGTTAACTCAGAAAACTATTTATTTCAAGCATTCAATAAAATTATTTTTGCCTTGTTAACTCTGATAACTAACAGAAATGAGTCCTTTTAAAACAAATTTTGGATTAATGCATTTTATGCATTTGCATGTTGTACTGTCTTTGCTTGCTTTTTCAGATATGCTACTTGGAGTTGATTAACAACTCTGAAGTCTCTGCCAATCCCATATATAAGAAGTTGGTCGTATATTTTTAATCATTCAGAGTTGAAAATTAATTTTACTTTCATTTTTTTAAACATCTACTGATTAAACTTAAGCAGGTAAACATCTTAGGCATTTAACTTCAATGTTGTGTCCTCCCCTATCAGAGAAAAATTGGGCATTTTCCTATACACAATAGAGGAAAAAAAGCAATTACTATCAATCAGTGACTAAGCAACAGATTGGAGTATTTAGAAAGACTCATTCATACACAGATTTGCAGCAGTGTTCAGCTTCTCTGATTAGATTCCATAGATTTTAAATTGTAGCTAATTAGGCTGTCATAGGTTCATTAATGGCTCTACTGATTCAGCACTCCCTCACCTGCATGCATATTAAAGCTCATTAGCTCCCTTGTCTAAAATACCACCTGCATTAATTGCTACCAATGCACCAGGACTCTTCAGAAGGCTCTTCTGACAATGATTCTACCTGCTTGTAGTGCCTCATGCCCCTGAAAGCTCTTTAGGAGAGCTCACACATAAAGTTCATGGTGCTGCACACATGGTGAGATTGCAGCTGTTGTAAGGGCAGTCAAGCCTGTTTTACGCTTAACAGCAGGATATAAATAATTAGCGATGCCTCTGCTATAGGGCTTAACACAAGGCCACTGTATTTCATTCTAAGCTTCTACTAAACCACCTCTCTCTACAAAATAAGCCCCAAGTCAACTTTCTTTTGATTCTTGATTCTTTAAGCAGCTTCCACAAAATGCTAAGATTAAGCCAGAGGAGATAGAACACTGTAGCTTTCTTTTAGTTCATGGCCACTGTCCTTTGTGTATGTAAGATGAGTCACTGAGTAGGATGCTTAAAACACTATACATTCATACCTGCCTGAATAAGTTACTGTCATTAATTAACCAATTATGACTTCACGTGTTTTAAAAAGCTTTCAGCCTCTTATTTATTTTTTTATTTTTATCTTTTCATTCCCCTAGAGTAGCATCTTTGTAGCAAAAGGATATTGAATTCAGAGTTACCAACAAAAACTCTCATGAAATCCAACTACTCATGTGAATAAAGGAGTCCTACTAAGGATGAGCTTGCAAAAATGGTGATGGTTTTGAAATTGGTCAATCGTAAAACTAATTCTTATTTTCCAGCTCTTTAATGTTTTTTAACTCTTTCTCCCTAGTGTTGAATCTTTTAATAGCAGGCTGTTGCCAACTGCTAGTTATGGTTCAGAAAGTATTTCCATGTATTCCGAATTTATTATTGTAATGACTTTTTGATTTAGGAGTTTCAACTGTGAATTGAAAGTATCAAATTAGAAGAAATGCAAGATGCCAGATACTGAAAACTATTTTTTAAATATATTGTTTCCAGTTTTTGAAAGTTTTAGGTGAAAGGGTCTATCTGGTTTCTGTTATTCATCACAAGTGGAAAAAAATCACAAATAATTATTTGAAAAAAAATAAATGAATGAGAAATTACATACTTAGTAATTTGAGTTTGTTTTTTCTTGTTTTTTTGTTGTTGTTGTTGTTAATTGTTGTTTAATGACAGCTCATGTAAATTGAAAAGCATTTACTTATTTTTTGGTAGCTTCTATATCAACCACATTGACTTTATTTATAATAAGAGCAGCTGTTGGGTGCAAACACAAATCCTTTTTTTAATTTTGTTTTCTTGTCTCATACTGTCTAATGCTTTTAAGGTCAAGTTTGTTAGTGACAACTCATTGCAAAGACAATGGGATATTTACTAACTTTTTGAGTAAAAAAAATAAGGGTCAGCCTTATTGAGGAAGAAGTATGAAAGCTTCTTCTGCAAATGCCCATTTATACTCAAAAGAATTTTGATATGTTTGTAAGTAAAAATTTATCTTAAGAATTTCAAGACTTTGTAGATTTTTTCAATCATTTTTTAAAAATCTGTAATGAATGTTATTTCCCATAGGGCATATATAATGTTAACAAATACTTATTATAAAAAATAAAATAATATTGTAGCCTGTTATGTGGAAGGTGGACAGTGAAGGGAAAAGGCCAGCAGATAATATTTTTCCTTACCGTATTAACTACATATACCTTATTGTATGTTTTCTATTCTTTTCTATCAACCAACATCTACCACAGTCAAAAAACAAAAAATATTTGTCCTTTCCAGGACATCTTCAGACTCTAAAGCCCCAAGCAGCCAAGATATAGACAAATATAGTGAACCCAAGGTATAAATGAACAATCTTTAAGACCTAGATTCTAGATTAGCATTTTGGATGAGAGTTAAAGCTGCTCATAACAATTCTTCAACAGGCACAAAATACAATACTCATAGATCTAGGAAAGCATTGTTAGCACTTCTTCTCATGCCTTGCTATCCTACCAAAATTAATATAAGGAGGCATATAATACCAGCATCACCAAAATCTCTTCCAGAATTGGAGTTAAAAATCTCTTTTAGTTTCCAAATTCAGGAAAATGTCGTAAGTGCTTCAGCATTTGAGACTTATCTCACTACCTTTGATTCAACTAGGAACATTTAATGAGTACTTAACTTTGTGCCAGAGACTGTTAAGCAGCTGCTAATGGTAGTAATGTTAATATATATACTTACATACATATTATATAAAATATTATGTATGCATTATGTTATAAATGTTACTAATTTTTTGCTAATATTGAACTATATGTGATAGATTTAGGAAAAAATATGAGTGTTTCATATACTTCAACCATAAAAAATTGCCAGTAAGCTCATTGCCTGGGGAAAAAAAAATCCCTGACCATGCTTACCATAAAGTTTGATGAGTATAAGAAATTATATTAAACATATATATGCCACAAAGATAAAAGGTTAAATATTTAGAGAATAGGATCAAGAAAGTCTTTATAGAAGAAATAGACACAGCAAATGGGTATTTAAGAATAAATAGGAGTTTATGACAATGAGAAAAAAAAACAACTGCAAGGCACGGGGTCATGACACAGTAAAGTTTGGGTAAACATAAATATGGTTTTATAGAAATATAAGTAGAAAAAGGGGCATGTAGGTAGGAGACAGATCTATAAGCTCTTTGAATACCATTTTGTGTTCATCCATCTAGAACCCCATCCCCAACCCCAAATACGAAAAGCACCCACCACAGCCACTTGCCTTTTCCAAAGATTAATGAATGCTCTGGTCCAGTAAGCCAAGCACAGAACATATATCCACTGATAGCAGCTTCCTCTTTCTCCTTCTCCTTCTTATTAATGCTGATATGTCTTCAATTTCATTGAGATTTTTATATGTTGTGATATCATTGTATTTGTCAGTTATTAAACGATTAACTTTATAATTATATTTGAACTAAAAATTGATAAATCAGTATTAAGGACTAAATTATCCATAGAAACAATGATAGAAAAAATCATTTGAGTTTCTGAGTTGTGCCATCAAACATAATTAACCCATAACTATTCGCTGACTTAAGAAATATTTCTTGGAAACTTACTATGTTCCCATAGACCAGACTACCGAATTATTTCTTGCCCCATACAATGAACCCTGGAAAAGCTCTAGTGGACTAGTTTGGCCAGCAATGCCAAAGTAAGGGCTTTACTTACAGGGAGTTTGGGTGGAGCATAAAAAAATTAAAAAATATATATATTACACATTCATCACATAGTTTAAAGAATAAAATTCTATATAAATAAATATGAATACCAGCTACACCTAAAACTTATTTTTAGTAACAAGAGGATGTGACTTTCAAGGCCATCTATAGCAATAAGAGAGTTAGATTTGGAATATTCTAAATATATATCTTAATATTTATCAAGAAAAATGTGCTCCTACCAAAGAAAGTATAAGTTGATTTTAGATCCTACTCTTTATGAAGTAATGTATCAGTTGGTGATAAATACCATATGTATTGCTATAAAGGCAAAGGGACGTATGGCCAACTCTTAAGTGTATGTGAAGATTTTTCTGGTTGCAAAAGTATTATTATGATTGTCTTTCAGAATTTCTCACTGATACCACTATATATCAACTCATAAAAGAAACCTTTTAATTTAAGTTTGTATAAACATATGAAAGTGATTTATTTTCTGTTATGCATCATACTTAATATATTTCATAAGTAATTTTATTCCACTTAATATAACTATAATCTACATATATTATTATAAATCAGATAATCATTATTTCAAAATCTATTCAACATAGAGTAATTGACGTCACTCAGATAACAATACAACTGCTATAATATTCTACTTATAATAGGTTTTTATTAAATTCTACAAAATTAATTGATGAATGACTATGTGATAGTATATCACAGGCAATAGCATTGAATTTATAGCTGTCAGTAATTGTATATTCATGACAGAAAAAAACATGGTATGTTTAAGCCTGTTAACACCAGATTTATTATCCTACCCTGTTTTTCTGCTCTGTTTTTCTTCATAGCATTTGTTATTATCTGACATATAATTATTTGTTTATCTGCATATTTTCTGTTTTGACTTACTTTAATAAATGTTCTGTGAAAGCAGAGGCTTTACTGATATAAACTAAGCAGCCAGGACAGTGTCTGATATTAAGTAGTCATTAAACAATTTATTGAAGGAATAAATACATAAATGAGTTTTTAAATTCATAGATAACAGAGTTCATACAATTAAATCAATGATAAATTAAAAAACAGTGCCTCAGTTATGATAACAAAAATCATGAATAACAGAACTGAAACTATAACGAAGACTTTCAATTTTCTTTCTTTATTGTATTATATAAACTAGTGATTTATTGGGATTGGGTCAAGTATCTAATAACTATCTTAAAATCAGAAACCTTATTTTAAATGTCTACTGTGTTAGGTTTCTAATCTATCACAATGTTAAACCGATAACACCAGTTTAGTATATACTCATATACTAAACTTATATTATGGTTCTTACATTACTGTTTATTGAGGAAAATACTGCAGTAGCAATATTTTCTAAAGATGTGGCCTTCTGTGCCAATGTGTGTGTTTGGAAAGGAAAAGGTGTTTGGTTTTCTGATTCTGGTTAGCAGTAAGATTCACTGAAATTTTATAATTGCCATTTGAAATAAATACTTATATTAGATTAGCCCATCCAGATTCCCAGATTTCACATTAGCAGCCATTACGATGGACCTTTGTCTTTCATTTAAAACTAGACTGCCAATTATTTTCTTCTTATTTAAGAACAGCAATTAAATATTGTTGAAATTCTAATTTTTCCAAGAAAAAAATATTCTAATTTATAAAACTTTTTGCAGGTATACATTTTTTAAAGATTTACTTCTTGCCCCTGTCCTTTACCCAAAAAGCAGAACTAAGCTTTTGAAACCTTTAAGAAATCAGACCTGAAGGACAAGTTTTTGAATTCTACAACAATGTGTAGCATATAATTACTTAATTAACAAGAGAATTAACTTATCATATTGGCATCATTATACACTTTTAAATTTTATGTTCACTGTAAGTCATATGGTAATATACAGACTGCTAATTTTGAATACATTTATGACAAAATTTGATCTTTAAAATTTAAATCTCATTTACATATAACTAAAAGGATAAGAGTCACTGACAATCAAATTTTCATTTAATATTTTTTTTAGATTTTTCCCCCAGCTTTGTTGAAGTATAACAGACAATTCACAGCTCATATTTACATTGTACAAGAAGTTGTTTTCAATATAGTTGGCATATAATATATTCATTTCAGTTGTATAACACAGTGATTAGAGATCTATATAGCTCACAAAGTGCTCACTCCACTAAATCAGTTACCCCGCTTCTCCCCTCCATATTCTTATAACATTGTTGACTATTTTCCTTATGCTACACTTTACATATCCATGACTATTCTTTATCTATCCATTTGTACTTCTTAATCCCTTCGCCTTTTTTCACTGTCCACCAACCACTCTCCCATCTAGTAGCCCTTAAAATATTCTTCGTATCTATGAATTTGTTTCTGTTTTTGTTGCTGTTGTTGTTGCTGTTTATGTTGTTCTTTAGATTTCACATGTTTGTGAAATCATGTGGTATTTGAAAACCATAAGACAAAAACAGAAAATTATATAACCATAGAGCCAAAAAGATCCATTATATTTTTAATGTCTTTATAAAATTTTGCTTTATAATTTTAAAGCTGACTTCTGTAGGAAATGAAATTAAGTCATGGAATGGAAGTGATAAGCTTCATGTGTTAGCATAAATCTTTTTTGATTTTAATAATAGCAAAGTACATATACCTTCTATAAGATGGGAGTTGGCAACTGATGAATGTTTATACATCTAATTTTAAGAAGGATAAAAATTAAAGTTGTTAATAAGTATAACAAATATACAGTGTAATCTCACTGGCAAATTGTATTTGGTGAGTGTTTATCTGTGTTTCTTTTCCTAGCTCCATAATTTAATTATTATTTTGTTATGATTCTGGAGAAATCAATCTGCTGTCAATCAGGTAAGTCATTCCTAAAGAGCAGTATGACGGCAATGGCTAGGTAGGCTTGTAACAGTTCCACAGATTCAGCTGGCAAAGAGACCATGAGTACACATGGATTTAGACAGTTTTATTACTTACTTATTGGTGTCATTTCCCTGATCCCTAATCATGAGCAATGTGATAAGGCTCAGGTATTACCTGCATATGTTGTGGTGTGCATGAAAAAGAGGAATCTTGAGATTAGGAAACCCAGTTATTATGTAGGAGATGCTGGCAAACATGTATTTCCTCTCCTTGGAGAAAGATATTATCTTTATTATCTTGGAATTCAATCAAAAATCTCCAGAAAGACAGACAGACATCTTCATCTTTATTACCCGGAATGTTCTTGGAAGTGGGAAGTCTTCCTGTTTATTATCATGCAATGTAAATAAATTTGATCCTGAGAGAGTCTTTGTCTCTACTTTTCCAGGAATGCCTTATTAAACAATTCTTGAAAAGATAATTCTAGAGCAGATAGGTTGGTAATGCTAAGATGTGTACAAAGGTGAGAGATCATTAAAAATTGTTTTCCAAAACTTAATAAGGTATTATAAATAATAAATATTTTCTATATGGTTATAAATGTACATTATCTAAGACTCTGGGGGATATTCTAATGTTTTCTTTTAATACCACCTCATATACACCCAGAAGTCAATTGTCTTAAGGAGCCAAATGCTATGAATTCACCTCAACATGAAATTTCCTGTAATTTTGCTCTTGCTTATTCTCTCAATTTGAGATAGGCTACTTTACAGATATTTTTTTCCCAAAGGCAAAAGCTAACATTTTCATTTGTGTTCTTCTACTTCTCACCTCATCCCTCTCTTATACTAAATTCAAGGTTAATTGTTTATTTCTCAAAATGCTAAAGTGTCATTCACATGGTACTTACCTATGGTCACATTATAGATAATTATAGGTATATACATATGCCTTCCTCATTGACCACAGACTGCTGAGATTTTTGTGTCCTATTTTCTAGTATGGGTGATGTATGGATTATAGAAAGAGGCAAAGATCTGGAAAATAATATATCTAAATAATATGAAATTAATAAAACGTTATGCTAAAGAGTTCACACTAGAGAGACAAACAAAAGGCTTAAAATCTAGTCTTATGATTTATTTTGTGTTAGGATTTTAGTTTATTTACAGAAAGTGATGACAGTATTCCCCCATTACTTTTAGTGTTAACTAAATTTAGATTTCTATCTCCTTTCAAATTTCTAATGTATTCAGTACTTGCGTCCTGTTTTCTTCTTTAATCTCAACAAAGGTTTTTCTTTTTTGTGTACTTCTAAATGTTATTTTTGTTTCTTTTTTACAAAGTTCTATTTTATATTTATTATGCTTTACATCTATCTTTTTGGGTTTTATTCTGTGTTATATGTTTTATTAACATTATAACTGTTCATAAATTAACATCAAATATTACTTTATAATGTAAACATTAAATTATACTCACTTTAACTGCATTTCATAAGCTTTACAGATTTTATTTGGATTGTTATTCCAGTCTAATGACTTGCTTATTTCCATTTTAATTTCTTCTTTGACCTCTGAGTTATTCAGAAGTATATTTTATAATTTTCTAAATAAATGAAAATTTATGAGAGTTTTGTAAGTTTACTTTTTTTTTTTGGTATTATTTTCTTTTGCCCCTTATGTCAATATTAACATTTTTCATGTAATTAGAGATCTACGCATTAAATTTTGTTCACATTTTTGTGGCTTCCAGTAGACATTTTAGATGTTTTTATTTTCTAAAAATGAGAAATGTAATAAAAATTGTTCAAATAGGGATCGATTTTGCAGTGAGTTGTGTCTTTACAGTGCCTACTCTACTGTACTTTAGAACACAGAAATTTCATTAATGATTTTTTTTTTTTTAATTTGGTAAGCAAAATGTTTTTGTTGAGTTTATATTTTTAAACTGAGGCTGAATATTTGTATACGTGTGGATGTATATTAAATTTATCTGCTTTGTGTTGTAGCATTATTATAATTTTCCCTTTTATTGTTTTTTAAATGCTTTATAAATTCCCCCAAGTAAAGATATTTAAGCCTGGGTTTTTCATTATGGAAAGATTTTTAATTAATTCAATGGCTTCACCTGTTATTGGTATATCCAGATTTCTATTTCTTCTTGAGTAAATTTCTATCTTTATGAACTTTGTATTTCATTTATCTAATTTATTGGAATAAAGTTATCACTTTATCAATGTTTTTTATTTTGTTTCTAATTTTGGTAATATGTTTTTCTTAAAATCAGCCCAGCTAAAAATTGATTACTTTTTTTATCTTTTCAAAGAACCATCTTTTTTTTTTAATTTCATTGATTTTCATTCTGATATTTATTATTTCTTTAGTTCTACATACTTTGTGTTTGCTCTGCTTTTTTTTTCCTACCTATTTTAGGTGGACACTTTGATTATTGATTAAATCCTTTTTCTAGTAAAAGTGTTTAAAGCAATACGTATCTCTTTGAGCACTGCTTTATCTATGTACTTCAGTTTTGACTAACTTTTCTGCTGGGTTATCATCTTTGTGTGTTCCTAGAAACCTGTGACTTAGCATACTTTTCATTGGCTTTTGAAAATATTCTGAAATTTATTTGAGAATTTTCAATATCCTGGCACCAATTTTATAATTTGCAGAATATTCTCCCCAAAATTCAACAAAGACTAAGATGGCAAATATCATGCGCCTTATTTTTATCTTTACTATACAAGGAGTTTATAAAATGGTCTTATTTGAAAAGAAATATGAAATTCTAAATTTGATAAAAGCATGATTGATCTTCAAGAAAAAAAAAGAAGAAAGGATAGAATACAGGAAAATATTGATGATTGCAGACATCTGTCACCTAAGCTTGTTTCCCAATAAATTATAATACTAATTAATCAGTATTTTCCCTTTTTAAGCCACTCAGATTATTAATGTAGCTAAGTTTCTCTATAAAGCTCTTGAGTTTCAGAGAATAAATCCAAGTTTCAATATTTCCTTCAGTTTTTAGAACAAAGTAGATTTTGCTTGACCCTCTACCTGACCTCCCCACCACAGACACATGATTTGGAACTTCCAAAAAGCAAATATTATCTCTTTTGAATTCTCCAAGAAAGATTCCACAGTGACTCTGACAGGAAGTGAGAAAAAGTAATTACTTTGAACTGTTCTTAACAAAGATACACTCTCCAGTAGAAAAACCCTTATTAGAGCCTTGTCTCCGAGGTTTGGATAAAGGCAATACTCACTCCAGGCTTCTGTAGTTCTTAGGTTTCACCTAAGAGTGGAGAGAATATATACAAGAAACATTTGTGAAGATCACAGGCCACTGAGAATTAATTGGAGATTGTAGAACATTCCCCAACCACCATATACACTTTACTAACACACAATAAAAAGGCCAGTGTAATAACAGTGGAATATAGCTTAAGAGCTGTAAAATGTAGATTCTCTCTGAAAGCAATACTTAAGGAAGGACAAGGTAAATTGAGGAGACAAACCAAGCATGCTAGAGGAATATGAACTCTCTAGTGACTAAAGTAACAGCAAACATTTTTAAAAGCATGACCCCTAGCCAGATTAACAGAAATTCTAATGATAAAGGCCTATGTACCTCAGTTCCTACTATGCCATACAACAAATATGGCTTTCAACGAAAAATTACAAGGTATAAAAAAGCAAAAACAACACAGTTTAAACAGAAAAATCAAGCACCAGAACTGGATTCAAATATGACACAGATGATGGAATTATCATACAGATAATTAAAAATAACTGTGATTAATATGTTAAGGGCCAAAATGGAAAAAGCAGACCAAATACAAGAGCAGATGAATAAGCAGAAAAACAGAAATTATAAGAAAGAATAAAGCTGAACTCATAATAACAGAGAGTAGAATGATAGTTACCAGAGGCTGGGGCTTGGGGAAAGGGAATTTAAAAAAATAAAAATAAAAGGAAAGAATCAAAAGGAAATGTTAGAAATAAAAGAACTGTAATAGAAATAAAAAATACCTTTAATGGGCACATCAGTAGACTGGATGTGGCTTAAAATACAATCATTCATTATGCTTGCAAATAGGTGAATAAAAGCTTCTCAAACTGACTTAAAATAAAGTTAAAAAAAGAACGAAAAGAAAATCCAAAAACAGTGGAAATAACAGACTCATAGGGAAAGAGTAGGAGAACAAAAAACACTAATTTCAAGATTGTAATTATATCCTTGTGTCAGGATAAAATAGGACAGTCACATAGATATGCATATTTTTGTTTGAAGGAAAAGCACATAGATGCATATATTTTTTATTCTTGGATTGGGGTAGATTCATATGTGGTGATTATTTTATGTTTTATAGCTTGTATGATAAAAATATAAAAGAAAATACAAAGTTTCCAAAGAAAGTAGTTGCTGATAGTGATGGAACATCTCCTATGTGTCAAAGATGAAGTTGTATATTTAGCTCTATTGTAAAAATTTCTTAAAATTTCTAAAAACTCTATAAGCCCAATATCACTTTTTTAAAAAAGTTATACATGCGATTATGCTGAGTGAAATAACTCAGACAGAGAATAATAAATACCATATGATTTCACTGATATGTGGAATATAAGAAACAAAAAAAGCAAATGACTAAAAAACAGACCCACGAATATAGAAGACAATCAGATGATGGCCAGAAGGGAGGGGATGGAGGGCTGGGAGAATGAGGTGAAGGGTTAAAGACGTACAAATTAGTTTATAGAGGGTCACGGGGATGGGGAGCACAGCATAGGGAATACAGACAGTGGTAGATAAGGATTATGTGGAGAGCAGAGGGAAGATAAAGTAATCAGGGGGATCGTTTCATAAACTATGTAAATGTCTAACCAATGTACTGTATATTTAAAACTAATAAATAATCCAGGAAAAAAAAAACAAATCAAATGTAAAAAGTAAAGCTGGGGAGATCTGAATGACATCTGTGTATTATACCAATGTCAATATCCTGGTTGTGATATTATACTCATTTTGCCAAATGTAACCATTGGGGGAAAATAGGTAAAAGGCACAAGAAATCTCTCCATTATTTCTTACAACTGCATATGAATCTACAATTATCTGAATTTATTTTCCAATTGAAAAATTTATACATGAGGAAATAAGCTCAGAGATATGAAATACTCATTCAAGATCACAGAGCTAGTAAGGAATAGAGGTTGATTTGGAACCAGGGTCCAATTCCAAAGCATTGTTCCTTTCAGTCCACTGCAACTACTGTCATTCAAATAAAAGTTTGCAGGAACTGTTCTTAAGAAGAAGAAGAATGTAATAAGCATCAAATACATTACTGTTATAATATGTTATAGATATTTCTTTAGTTGTTTTCTTCCTTTAAGAAAAGACCTGGTTATAATATGCACTCAGTAAAGTTTAAATTGGTGTTGAAATATTTTGGTTTGAAAAGACCAATTTAGTTATTTGTAGACAAATGATGTTAGGCCTATACTTCAGTATGCATATACTCACTAAAATATACATCTGTAATTTCTAAATGAAAAAGTAATCCATTTATAGATATAAATGTTCAAAAGTACTTTAGTGTTGTTTAGAATGTTGAAGATAATGGTACTCTTTACATAGATAATGTCTGCATTTCCATTTGCAAATATATGGGGAGAAAAATCTTAAGATAATTAACTAAATTTTATTATCAGAACATTTCCATTAGTCATGTTTAGTCAATAGATGTTTCTATTAAAACAAACAGATTCATGGATGAGGTCCATTGAAATAGATTAAATATCTTTTATTAATACTATTTTTACTTTTTTTTAAGTTTAACAGAGTTATAACTATATAGATACCAAATAGCAGGATAATTATTTCAAATAAGATAATTAAAATTAATGAAACAAAAATCTAGTAACAAAAATTTATACTAAATTCCGTTTTAGTTACATCCTTACTTAGCAAAAATGATACAACAGAGACTTAGGAAAATTAAGGTTATCTAATACAGATCTGGTGAAATCGCTGCTTCTCTTTCAAATTTTATTTGCAGTTTTTCTAGTTAAGGATTTGCAATGTTCCTCAACAGCAGAAACAAGCTTATCTCACTGCCTTTCCATATTTCTACTTATAAAATAAGAATACTGTACTTTATCTGCCCACTTCATAGAACAAATAAAATGAATTATATAGAAAAAAATATTACTGGTAGCAGGCAAAATTCCTATAATACACAGCTTCCTGTACTAACCATACAAATCTAAATGCAAACCAAAATATCACAATGATGTGTTTATCAGTTATAAAAAGTAATTGTATGGTTATACATGATGTTAACTATAAATTGTTCGATAAAATCATGAGGGACTTTCTCAGTGATATTATCATCATTGTAATTCCGGAAAAAAATTTTTAGAAGTCATCTCATTGTTATTTATTTTATCTTTTCTAAGTCTAATATATCTAAAACCTCTGATTTATTCCATAACTGTTCTAAATTTCCTAAGTTCACATTCTTGCAGCTATGATCTGGCTTGTCATAATCACATTTTTATTTATTCACAAATATTTATTGAGGCCCCTCAATGTTCCAGGAAACAGATCACATATTGAAAATAAAACAATGAAAAAGACAGTTTTTCCCCATGGAGAATTTAATCCATATCTATATAATCAACATTTTAACAATTCTGAAAAAAATATATATATGTATACTGTATTTGAAGAATGAAATGAATGAGGATGAATGGTGGGAAACAGGTTTTTCATGAAATGAGATATTACAAACAAGCAAAGAGAGAAAACTAGAATGATCCATATGATGATGTTCTAAAGTTAGAGACATCAGTATAAAGTTATGTTTAGCTTAACATATATGTATAATGTAATATGTATGTAATATACATATTTGTAGATTTGAATGTACATGCTAGTTAGGACACACACATATATATCTTTTGTCAGCTTAGAGAGCCTAGAAACAATGACACTCTAATAGCAAAGAGCATACTTAGTGCCCATATCTTTGTTTTATAATACAAATATCTAATAACAGAAACCATGTCTCCTTGAAGAAATAACTATTCTAAGACTGAGATAAGAAATATATGACTCTAGAATCTCTTGTAGTGTCACAAAGTAAGTAACTGCTCAAGAAAAATACAAAGATGGGGGTATATCAAAGAGAAACAGGAATTAACTCCCAATAGTCAAAGTTATAATAATTTGGGAAAAAATTTATATTTATATATATAATTATATTTATAATTTTATATTTTTATATAATTATATATACATATAATTATTATATATACATATAATATAATATAATTATAATAATTATATATTATATAATAATAATATATATATCAGTTTATAGCTCAAACTATAAACAAATATCCATGAATCCATATTGATAAAAAGAAATTATTAAAGTAAACAAATTGAGGGATAAATAGACACATCAAAATTCAAAAAAAAAATCCAAATAATTTTTGTAGATATTCCACTCTGTGGATGGAGGAGTATAACTCCCCACCCCTTAAGTCTGCTGCACATAGTTCTTTCTTTCCAAAGAGTAAAGTAGAAAAAGCAGGTGGAGTATAACTTTACAGTGGAGAGAACACACAAACATTATATCAGTCAGGTGATTAATATTAATAGAGATAAATAATATTATACATCATATACCCTTGATATGATGTGATAAGAATGACATTTTGCCTCTTTGCCTCTATGGGTTTTTTTCCCCCCTCAAAACAACCAACAATCCCAGTTTATTCATAAGAAAAGACATTAGACAAATCCTGGTTAAAGCACATTCTACAAAATACCTGATCAGTTCTCAAAACTGTCAAGCTCATAAAAATAAGGAAAGTCTAAGAAATTGTCATGGGCTAGGGGAATTGAAGGAAACAATGACTAAATGTGATGTAGTATCCTGAATAGGATCTTGGAAACTTAAGTAAAAATTAAAGACATGTGAATAAAGTATAGCTTTAGTTAATAACAGCACATTAAATTGGTTCATTATTTGTGATAAATATACCATACTAATGTAAAATGTTAATAGTAGAGGAAACAGGGTGAAAGTATATTAAAATCTCTGTATTATCATCACACATTGGTAAATCTAAATCTATTCTAATATAAAATGTGTATTTACAAAAACAAGGATATCACAGAAACTTACAACTTAGTAAAAGCCTATGTAAAGTGAAGTAATTTTATTGTCATTATAATTAATTATTCCTCTATTTTTGGAATTATTATTAATTTAATGTCCCAAGTGGAAAGATGCCTTTGCTCATTTAAAAAAATATTTTTTGAAAGCAAAATTGTATTTTCCTGAGTCTTAAAGTCATGCTATCATTCTAAGTTAATTTAAAGTAAGCTAGATTTTGTCTCTAGATATTTAATAAAGGCCTTTTACATCGCTCATTCTCTGATTAGCCCATGCCATTGATGGCCATACGATAGCAATCAGATGGAAAAATAAGGACTCTAATAGAAGTGAACTTAAACAAAAATCATTATCAATTATTGTGGTTGACAGGATATAACAGTTAATGTGTGATAGAAAACCAAGGTAGACAACACATACATATGCACTGAACAGTGTACTAAAGTCCAAAAACATCAGTATTAATTATAATTTTTAAAATATCTTTCTATTTTTCTTTTCAATTAAATTTATCAGGTGACAGTAGTTAATAAAATTATGTAGGTTTCAAGTGTACAATTTGATAATACATCATCTGTATATTGCACTGTATTCACCACTCAAACTCAAATCTCCTTCTCTTACCATATTATTTGACCTCCTATATCCTTAACTAATTTGCTTTCTCTTCCCTTTTCCTCTGGTAACCACTAAATTGTGTCCGTGTTTATGAATTTTTGTTTGTCTTATTCATTGTTGCTTTCAGTTTTATATCCTACATATGAGTGAAATGATATGGCTCTCAACTTTTTCTATGTGGTTTATTTCTCTTAGCATGATTATCTCAAGATCCATCCGTGTTGCCACAAATGACAGCATTTCATTTTTTTTTATGACTGAGTAACATTCCATTGCATATATGTACTTTATCCAACAATAAAAAAAATCTTAAAATATAATGGTTTTTTGCACAGCCAAAAGATATAAAGGAGAAAAAATTTGGAGCCATTCTGAAGCATATTTATGAGGAAGTATCTACCATCTACATGGTTTGGTGGGATTTAGTGAAAACTTTCATCTGGTCAAGTAAGTGTTTTTAGTTTAACACAATGATTAAAGATATATGATTCTATCCATCTTTTTGATCACTAATTTCTTTAACATATTCTATTGAAGCATTCCATTATGCAGAATAAGTAGAGACTTATTAGCCAACGAATGCCATCATTCTAGCACCAGCCAAGTGTGATATTATGAAAAAGGAAGAAACTGAAGAGGGGATTATTGTGACATAAAAGCCTTAAGCAAATATAAACTGAAGGCATAATTAGGAATACTCAGCTGAGAATATTAACATTTTTGAATACTTATACATCTTGTTTTTGAAAAAAATTATCTGAAACTCAGTTCTAAAATGACATTGACAGAATGAATGAGAATGATTCAGCAGCCTGTTATGAGAGAGATTAATAGCTTCTGTTCTCAAACAAGTTAATCTCTCTCTAAAAATATAGTGCTTTACGATACCTTAGAAGAAAAGAATTAAATACTTACATGATAGATCTTTGTGTGTGTGTATGTATGATTTACCAGCTGCACTTATTCCACATCAATGTTCTCTTTCAGAGTAAAAATCTTTGTGCATAGCATATATTCTCTAGTCATCTACCTCATTTATAAAGGTAGTAAATTAGCTAACATTATGGGAATTAGAAAGAAAATAATTATTCACTGAGACACTCAAAATCAAAGACCTAGCCAACTACCCAGAATGAAGAAGGTACCCAATACATTCTTGTTTAATTTTCATTAACAAGCATTCAATAATAAAATTATCATACTAAATTAAGACATATATGTAAAATTACATGTCTAATGGCAGACTTAAAACACCTTTTTGATTTTTGTTCTCCCTGGAGAGAGCTGCAACAAAAACAGAAGACAAATTCTCTGCCATTTTGTCTGGATGGAGACATAGTATTCTTTACTGAAAAAGATTTAATGAGTTTTACCTAAGTTATCCAACCATAACACAGCAATAAACAGTAAGATCATATCTAGTCTGAAAGGGTGCAATCAAAACAATCAAAATGAGATATGTCAGAAGTCAACAGGATGGCTTGTAATAGGAGCGACTTTTCAAATAATAGTTAAAAGTCAAGTGAGCACTTAGAGAAAGAACAAAAGCAGAAAATAATTAGAGCACCCACTATAATCTAAGCCTTATGCTAGAAGCATTACATAACCATATTTATTCATTTTGAAAGTAATGACATATGTCAAACTCATTTGATGACGAGGAAACCGGGCAAATGTAGTAAAATTACATTTTAACATCATAGAGCTGGAGAATGGAGAAACTAAAGAGAAATGCAGGCCTTTTTGACATTCAAGCATATATACTACATAATAGACATATACTAATTAATATCCACCAATTAAACTAAAGTTGAAAGCACATCACTGGAACCAGTGAGGAATGATTGAAATGACCTAAACATTAAACACTAGCTTGAAAGAAGTCTATTATAACTGCAATAGCTTTTACACATGTAAAATTGCATAAGGTTCCATAAGCTTTCTTGAGATAGTCACACAATCTAAGCTTGCTTCATTCTGGACTTGTTCTCCACTAGTTTGTAAGGCCAGCAATATCAGGAAATAGAATGTAGATGGAACATTTATTATAGAAATTTCACTGATGCTCTACATACATTTGCTTAAGGATCCCCCATTCTAATCTCTCATTTTTTGGACTTTTCTCAGAGAAAAATGGATCAAGTTGGATCACCAAATCAGCTATTTTTATAAAGAAAAATATACACATACACACACTCCTGTAAGTATTTTCTTCTGGATTCTACAAGAAATACACATGTACAATATGCATACGTATATGCCTGTATCTCTCTCTCTCTCTCTCTCATCTATATATATATAGATATATATGTACGCACACACACACACGCACACACATATATACACATGTGTGTATGTATGTGTATGCATATATTCCCACACATATAAAATTATCTTTTATTTTGTTTTGTGCAGGCCTTTCTTTTGTTAACTGATATTATAGAAAAGTTTTAGTATGGATCTAACACATCTAGAGAAAAATGAAAGTATACCTCATCTTAGTCATTACCCTGAAATAATGTTTCTTTTGTCTTTATCATAATTTATTTATTTATTATTAAATTTATTGAAGTGAGACTGGTTAATAATATTATATAGATTTCAAGTGTACAATGTAATAATACATCATGTCTATATTGTATTGTGTGTTCACCACCCAAAACCACATCTCCTTTTGTCACCATATAGTTGACCCTTTACCCTTACCCACCATTCCCTATCCCTTTCCCCTGGTAACCACTAACCTGTTGTCTATGTCTATGACTTTCTGTTTGTCTGTCTTGTTCATTTATTGCATTCAGTTTTATTGCCCACATATAAGTGAAATCATATGGTTCTCAACTTTTTTTGTCTATTCTTAAAAGAGAAAGTTGTTTTAATTTATTGATGGCCTCTCAGCTGAAGTGCTAATAAACAGATAAATAAAAGATTATAGAACACACTATTTAAGAAACATATCTCCAAACTACAGTTCTTTTATTCTTCAAGTGGAAATGACTTCTAGAGACCTTGACATATTGTGAGCACTTTTTTTCAGGCTATGTAGTAGGGATTTGATTTCAATTCAACAAGCATTCTTGAATCCTTGCTTTTTAATAGAAACATAGTATGCTGTACCAGGGAATAAGATTTGATTGTGAATCACAACTAGATAAGTTATAAAGATTTGGGTAAAGGAAAGATAAGAACTTACAACCCTGATCCATTTTATGTAAAGAAAAAGAATGTACTAAGGGCCAGAGCTAAATCCATGGGCCAATGATTTCAGCAGTAATAGCTTACTGTTTCTTTCAATAAACACCAGAGAATTGTTGTTGATCCAAAAGTGAATTATAGTGAGAGATGTGATAATATGAAGAGGAAGATATTGAGCACCAATCACCACATCTGTCTTCACCAAAATCTGTATCTTACAATCCTATTTTTCTTTCTCAGCAAGAACAAATAAACACATAGGTAAAAATGATTACTATGTAGCAATTAAAATTATACATATACATTATTCTAATAAAATTATATCCATTATATTAACTTTAGCTTTTATTAAAATTGTAGGGATGTATTATTGTTATAATAATTAAAGATGTTTATAACAGTTAAAGATTATATCTTGGAAAATTTAAAAGTAGATAAACCATGTTTTCCAAAAAATTTTTTTTCAAAATTCTCTTTGGCATACCAACAAATTAAGTTATCAAATGTTTTAATTCAGGGTTAAATTGAGTGACATATCACAGGAGTGGCACATACCTTAATTTTGACAAATAACCCATTTTTTTTCTATAGTTTCCATTGGAAAATATATATGTCATTGTCTTCCTTCAGTAAAATAGGTTCATTCTATTGTATTTCATCCCACCCACTCATATCTCCCTGGAGGGAGTCCTCAGTTTGTGTCCTGGTCACCCCTCTGATCTCCGGATTTCAATCTTCTTGTCTAGCCTCAAATCTCAATAACTATCCCTTGGATTCTTAGACTCAATTACCCCTTAATATCCTATACAGAAATTGTGAGATTTTCTTCTCTAATTTGAATGTCATAATAAACTTACCAATGCCACTTTTCTTCTTACTTCCACAATCCAAGGAGACCAGTTACTTCTGTTCTTCACTACTCCAGTCTTTAGTCATCCTTCCCAGCAAAGCTCAGGCATTATTTTCCTTTTTATTACGCTAATACTTTAGATTTCAAATTTGGTCCTTATTCCTCTATGTTCTGTAGATATTTTTTGCTGAATGATTTAATCTGTTCATAAGGCCTAGAAGCTTTCATATTTGTGCTAATACCCTATAACTTCATTTACAAATGTCTGTCTAATAACTCTTTCTAAATGTCTTATATTTTACATTATTTAAACTGGACTCCTTCTCTATACCCCTCCAAACCAGATTTTTTTTTACATTCCTTATCTCATTTAATGTTGCTACCATTAATTTTGTCTTTTAAAGGGGGCAGTAGCAACTGCCTGAGAGAGAGCCTCTTCCACATCCTATAATAAAAAGCTCCCCTTGGGCTGTTTCTCTTTTAGAGTGCGGGTGTGTAGAGTAGTGGAATGGATCATTGATAACATAGGGAAGGGACAGAGAAATTCAGAAGCTTTTCCTACTTGGTAACTTTACCTTTGCTTTGGCTTTGTATCTAAAGGTAATAATAAACAACCATTAAGTCTCTATTATGTGTTAGGCATTCTACTATGTTCATTGATATATTGCTATTTAATCTTGATAGTATATTTGTATATTCTTATTTCCTGGGTGAAGAAACTGAACCAAGTTTAGCTAAGTATCTTGCCAATAGTCATACAGATAGTTTTCAAGTGCAAATCTATTTGACTTTAAAGACTTTTTATCTCTATAATATCTATGTCATCTATAGCCTCCAAAATAATAATTTGGCACACCTGAAGACTTCAAATGCCTGAATCCAGTACCTTGTTCTTATTTAGTTTGGGGAAATTGAACTGTAGCAGGCACCATTTAAAAAAAAAAATGTTTTTTCATATCTTGATTTAAAGTTCAAGATTAACCTGCTGAATCATGAACTCTATTCTATAGAAAATCACATCATAATAAGATTCCATTCATCAACCTTTATGGTTAGGTACCATTTTAATGGCTGGTATTCATAAACAATGTTTGCATCACTGGAATCTGAAATCCTACCATTGGTCCTTTAAATGGTACCGCCATAGGTAACAATCAATTTCAGTTAGATTTGGTTTTGTTTTTGTGTTGAGTAGCTGATGATTTGATCTGTTCAGTGGGTAAGAACATCTTTTAAGAAGGCTACAGTTTTGGTCATCAAGAAAAACATCTTTGCACTAAAAAATTCTTGTCTTATAAATATATGTGTATATTTTTCCATAAGAAAACTATTTCATAAATATGTTGCACCAGTCCTTGTATAATGAGCATTGCAAAATATTTGTGAGACTGCCTGGTTGTAAATAACAAAAATATTAAATGTGAAAATATGTTTTCTTTCTCTTGTTTGAGCCTCAAAACAATTCAAGGTTAGTTTTCCTACTTTAGAGATAAGAAAACTCAAGTTTAGATATTTAAAATAATATTCTCAAGGTTATAAAAAGCTCTTAAATATAAAAGTCAAAATGTGACTATGAGTAAAAAATATACAACATAATATTGGTGACTCAGTAATGTCAGCTTCGTATAGGAAGAGTAGCATAATATTGCTGTCATTCTATATTGTCAGGTTATAGCACTAAAATTAATTTATAGAAATATTTTATTATTTCTCATATATTAGAGTATAGAGCTTAAACTATATGGAGATACCAGAGGATGGTACAGATAAAGGGCTTCTGAATATAATACAACGTATCTCTAGGTGGCCAACAACTAAAATTGGTCTTTAAATTGTTCCTGCTCAGTGACCACTCAAAATGAACTCATAATATCCCAGACAGATGTCCATATTAACATAAAAAGTTTAAAAGCATTAAAATTTAGCTTTATTAATATTCTAAAAATAATAAGCTCATCATTTTGCTCAAGATAGAGAGGCTACTGCAAGCTAAACTTGTGGTTAACACATTCCTCATTCAATAGAAGTGAATTAAATACAGTAGTCTCTTTCCTTTTGTATTTAATAATTTATATTTGTATCATTTACATCAGTTAAAAGTACATACGAGATTGATTATGATAATTATGCAATTCGACATGTGGGCATTTTTAAATTTTGAGAATTTAGGTAGAGAGACTGAGTATCTTTGCATATTGAGATGTGTTTATATTTTTCTGCCCTTCAAATGTTTTCAATTTTAATACTTAAATGTTAGTCCATAATTTACTTTAATTATGATGATCAAGATAATGATATTTAAAAAACAGATACTATACAAGTGGTATCTTCTTCCAGCTGCAGCTTGTTATATTTCCACAATAAACACACAATGCTTTGATGTGACTATTGCAGGCCTCCAACTAAGAGGTACTAACTTAACAAGAAGCTAGAAAATTCTTTAAAAAAGAATTGGTGTTTGGATATCTCCTGGTGTGGTAAAAATTTTAACTGCAGTAATTAGCAGCAGGTTTTCCATCTTTATGAGAGGTAGAGAAAGGAGCTTCTGGGAAGGAAAACAGAAATAAAGCAAAAACTAGAGGAAATGTGTAACAATTAAGCAGATGACCCGCTGCTTCATCAATGACCACAACTGTCATAAATATGTTTTATAGGAAGCTATCAGAACTGTGTACAGTGAAACGTTAGAAATTAAATCTATAGGTATTCATGCATAGAAAATAATATCTCAGCTCTGGGTACTTTGCGCCTAAAGAAAAAGATAAGTACATTTAGGCACACTTTGATTTAATGCTAAACATTAGATAGAATGAATTTGTTTATTTGATCATTTTAAATATAATCTCTGACTTTTGTCCAAACCATAGGTTTGATCTTTAGACATTTTTTAAATATAAAATCTAGGGCACTTTCTTTTTTAAAAATATACATCACTAGTAGGTACTTTAAGTTTACAAAAAATACCTTCAACATACATTTTAAGATGCACCTTTTTATATTAAATTTTAAGTATTTTTGTCTTAAATATAAATTATTTTAAATGAGCAAAGTAGTTAATAATGCTAACTTATTAATATTTTTTTGAAATAATTAGGTAGGTTCTTAAAACAAATGAGATATTTGAGAAATTCCTTCAAATTGATAAGAATGTATAGCTGATTTTTCACAAGGCTAAATTTGTAAACCTAAATAATCTTTGTCTGACAGGAAATTGAAATCAGGAAGAAAAAACTGTCTACCTACCTATCATCTATGTATATATTATCTAACTATTTATCTATCTTCTATCTATATATACACATTTGTTCATATCTCTACATAAATTTATCTAAAATAAGAATTTAACATGTGAATTATTATCAGTGTAACCACTAGTCCTTATAATGAGATTTGTTTTAATTTAAGGAACTTATTCATACATACCAAGTTAAGTTTCATTTCTTAGCAGCATCTATTTTTAATACAGAAATAAAGGAATAGGCATCATCCATTTTAGCCCCCAAATAGTGAGTTTGTTTCTCAATAAGAAGAATAATTTTTATAATTTTTTTAAGAAATGAGATAACTTCTGGAAACCTTCTTGTCAGCACTAAAAAACTGTTAGCTCATAAATCCTTTTCAATTTTTGAGCAGGAGATTTTATTCTTTTCTAATTCTGCTTAGGATCCACTTTAGTAATACTTTCTGCCTTAGATTAATTACCCTGATCTAATTCATTTAGTGGAGGACAGCTGTGGTACGTGGGTTGCCCACTGATGTATTGAGTTAAATGACGCCCATCTGTCACTGCAGCATATCAGCATGGATTCAGTGTCATCCACTTCATTGGTTCTGCTGAGATGTGAAGTACAGCGACAATGTTTACTACTGTTGTTAATTTAATATCTACACCTTTAATAACCTGACTGCTGTCACTCGCTGAACAATGATACATGATGGGCAGTGAAGAAGCAGATAGAAAGCATTAAGTAGACAGCACAGCAGACCCTCTGGTACAGTTAATTAGAACAATCCCGGGCAAAGTTGATATTGGGGGCCCTGTAGCATACTCCCTTGGGAAATTATTTATTGACAAATAAAGTTAAAAGAATGTGCATTAATAGCAATGTTGAAAAATTTAATCATTAATCTGTTATCTGAAAACATAATTTTTAATAGTACTTTATCTTTTAAAGGTTTATCATGGACCCTTTGTTACTTTATGTTGTTTTGTTCTTACTTTACCTTCACTCCCCAAAGTTGCAATATATATGATTACTTGGGTTTGCAAATGTAATAAACCATATCTAATGTGTATAGTTTAAGGTTTTCTTTCTTGGCTAAACTACCTTAACTCAAAATGTTTTGTGAAGATCCAAGAATTCTGAAGTACATATATATCTATATTTTATTTTGTTTTAAAAAAAGAGTAGTAAATAATAATATATTTATATGACATTTATGTAATTGCTTATATAACATAAGGTAAATAAAAATTTTAAAAATATGCTACATGCATGTTTAAGTCATGTATGAAAATATGACCTAATAAAATATATAAAATTATATAAAAATATTGATAGAATAAAAATATTGATAGAATAAAAATATAAAATAGGCAAATTTTGATTATATTTTAACAATATTAGAAAAAGAAAATATTAGCTGAAGAAAATGTAATTTAACTTTTCTATTTCCTTTTAGTTCTACTTTTTCATATTTTACTGTTAATCTGCCTTGATGATTTACATCATATCTATACCTTAACCTTTCAAAAATATTAATCTTTTCTCCAAAATTTGCACTGCTTCTTTCTTTGAATGAAATGTGGCTGCACCCAGTAAGGCTGCTTACATTAAATTGTTTTCAAGTAGATTCTACTTCACACTATAGAACCCATATACTCAGGTTTGAGAGGTGAATGAAATCTATCTCTAGGTAGCACTAAGACACAGTTATTCTTTCACCTTTGTTTATATACAGATTTCTCTTTTAAGGCTTATGCTATCCAGATAAACTATCTTCTACCCGTCTTCATTTCAATTTCTTCGTCTATTCCACTATAGGATCAAACTATTTCAAAGTAACTTACCTGTGTCCTAGAAGGAGAAAAAAAAAGCCTGAGAATAGTAACTAAAACAAAAAACAAGATTATTCATGACCAAAAACAAAAGTAAAATTTATGATGTTTGACATTCACAGTGTAATGCACACAGACCATTTCTTAAATATAGACTTCTCCCTCTTATTCAAGCAGGCTTTGCCTAGTGCAATAGCATCATTATTCATTTGTTTCTTCCCTTATCCTGCCACCTTTGTGCATACTGAATGCCCACTTGCTTAATCATTAAACACTTAGTTCGGCATCAGATAAAGTCTCAGGTCTTTTGACCACAGAAACAGTTGAAGTCAAACTAAAGACAAACTAAAAATGACATCTTGACCTCAGTTGTACTTCAGTTCCAGACCCAGGAAAGTAGAATGACCCTACTGACCCCATCTCCTCAAAACCAGACAAAATGAT
This sequence comes from Macroglossus sobrinus, assembly GCA_004027375.1. Taxonomy (NCBI): domain Eukaryota; kingdom Metazoa; phylum Chordata; class Mammalia; order Chiroptera; family Pteropodidae; genus Macroglossus; species Macroglossus sobrinus. Next base: position 115,613 of record PVKZ01000477.1, read on the forward strand.
GCCATGACTGACATCTTCTGATGCAATGATAACTGCCTTCTACCTAAGCTCTGACCAATCAGTAAGTGCCATGATACAACCCATTGGCTATCATGACTAATGGGTGTCCTCTTTTACACCTACCCACTAGAGGCCATAGGGAAGCAAGGTCTTTAGCTCATCTATTTCTCCAGGACTTGAAACTCTCCACAATAAACATTTACTTTCTTCACTAGAAAGGTGTACATATTTCATTGGACTTAGAAGTGTGCAGGCAGGTAAACACCTTTGCTCCAGTAGCAACAATTATTATTTTGCTCTGATGCTTTTGCAAAAGCATTCCTGCAAAAGCACTAAATCTCCTGGAAGATTCATGGAAAGGACTTTAACAAATACAAGTTTCTGATAACTTTTAGATCATACCACTGAACTGGATACGAATTTACAAAACTCTAAAGGAAAAACTAGATTCTCAAGACAGCTAACAAAAGATCAAGATAAATAATCACATGAGACTAAATGAGCTAGTGAGAATGATTATAATCTCTATCACTTTCTCTTTGAAACATTGTTGGTTCTTTAACATTTTGTTTTTCCAGGTTTAAGAAAACATTTTCTTCTTTTCTCTTCAGATATCAGCTATTTGGTAATGTATACATTTGTGAAGAAAAATGAAGCCATTACTTTTCTCCCTACTCTGTCCCTCTAGAATTTGAAAACTCTCAGTGAGTATCCTTTTTTTTTTTTTCATGGCAATATCATTATTTACCTAAGTTAAATAAGAATCTGTTCTTTCAACAGGACTTGATTAGAAACACTGGTTACATTACCAAGGCTTTGACTGGAATGCCATATTGGAGAGACTACATAGAGTCGAATATAAACAGACAGTTAAGTAACTAAAGTTAACTTTATGAAGCTAATATAGATCCTTCGAAAAATCAGCCTGATTCCTTGTTTAGAGGGTTCTTGGCAGCCTTAGGTGAGTGAGGAAAGTCACTTCTTGGCAGCCCTAAGAAACTCAGGATATCTTAGGGACCTTGAAATAAGAGAAATTTACACAAATGTAAAGGTATTATAAGCAAAATCTGATCATGAGTCCTTCACTTGGCTTTCCATTTTTGAGAGTCTTTTAGAAGTCCAGTCCGAAATTCCTTATGAAAATCTCCATCAATGCAGACTTGAAAGAGCCTACATATACTATTCTTTCTGTACTTATGTAAATAAGCAGGGCAAGCCAATCACTATTCTTTCTATATTTATGTAAATAAGCAGGGCAAGCTTTATGAGACCAGACTTATTTTGTAAACTAATTGGCTCACTTTAATTATATCTGATAGAAATGGGGGTGATGGTAGAAAGAAAAATTATTTTCGATGGAAAACTATAATATATTGTGTGGGTATCTGAGTCTAGTCCTTTTAGTTGTCTTTGAGATTTTGTTTTCTATCTGTTAACTGGACTAGATCCTAAGTTCTTCTCATCCCCTCCAATATATGGCTACAACTCTCCAAACTAGTGTTTTCATTTTTTCCCCACTCTTCTGAATTAGAATCATTGAGAATTAAATCTAAACCTTTTTTGAAGGCATGCAAGCTAAAAAAGAACCATTTGATACAAACTTCATAGAAATTACTACACAAGCTAGTGTATGGACAAACTTAATGTTATTTGTTATATGAGCCACTCAGAAACATCACCAGAGGCATTCGAACCACAGACCAAAAAAAATGTCACATTGCCACTGTGTGCCCTTACTCCATCTGAAGATGCTTTGAGCCTGACATCAAGAATTTGTCTCCATTGACTACACTCACGACTCAGATTGGGTTTATAGTCTGCTCAAACCATTAATTATTATGTTCCTTTTGTTTCCATAGAGGTGATTCTTATTAAATACCTGATGCAAATACTTGCACCATTTACTTTGCCACTAACTTTGGGAGCTAAACTGTATCACCAACTCCTGGTATGAGACACAAATCTTTAACTGAACTAATGTAAGGCAGTTAGGTAGACATGAGTGAGGGGGATGAAGGCCCAACCCAGAGACCTCCCTTAGGGCCTCCCTGAAATATCCACTTAATAGTTAAAACTTACCTTTACATCTTGGAAAACAAGGAAGTAAAAAACCACAGAAATAAATGCTGGTTTAGTCTGGCAACAAGTGCTTGTTTAGTTGATACATATACTATCTTTCCTCTACCTTAGCCTCATTATTCCATTATATAATATCATACATATGCTTGGAAGTTCACGAATCTAATTATAACAGACTGACTTCTGGGTAAACACATGCACAGTAGACAAAAGGTTATATAAAAGCCACTGCCAATCAAAATGACCTCATATGCCAGTCATCTAGCATTACCCTTCTAACCTCCCATCACAGCCCAAATGTTATGCAGATCTCCCCACTCCTACGGTGCTACAGCCCTCTCCAGTGTAGCCCATTTCTCTCTCAAAACATACTTCAATAAATCTTCCTTTTTCTAAATCTTGCTGATCTGTAATTATTTTCTGTGTTAGTGGAAAAAAATTAGGTCCCCTCAGTGCCACTGAGGAGACAGTAGATTCAGATGACACCAATGATAACTAGACTGAGTCCAGCGAGATATGGAGCAATCTACCATCTCAAGACAAATTTAAACCTATTTATTCCAGATAATGTAAGATGTTGAAATATTGCACAGTATTACCCCAATACTTGAACAGATTCTCAGAGGTTGCTGACCTATTTTCATGGCTAGATACTTCAAGTTTGGGACAATGATTATGCACCGGATATTAGACTATTGCTTTTATAATTACTATAGAAGTTGCTACTATAATTTCATTTAGACATGTAATTTCTGGGTTACAATGTGCTCTACCCTGACTTGTAGAATATCTGCTACCTAAGCAATTAATGTTCTCACCATTGACTCTGATGACTCAGCAATACAGGGTGAGTTGTATTATAAACTCTGACATTATAGCTGGCTTTTCTTTTTTGTAATGCAAGTGCCTGACTTAAACTGATTGTTGAAGCATAAACTTCAAAGGGCAGTTTCCTTTATTTTAGAGATCTTGGTTAGTTTTAATAACTAGTCATTTGGGTTCCTTGTTTTTGTCTTCTCATATTTTAAATTCTCACTTTTGTTTTAAGATTCACCAATAAAGTGAGGCCTCAAAACCCTAGGCCTCTACCCTCAACCACAATAAAAGCAGAACCTCAGGCTCATGTGGACTCTCTCTTTCACTCCCGGTAACTTTGCTGTGGAGCCCCAGGAGTGCCATGTAATTTCTGGGACCTGAAAGAAGAAATAATTTTTTTTTCAGATTTTAGGTGGTTATTTCTGAGGGTGTCTTATGGTAAGAACCACAAAGGAGCATCCATTTCAAAACTGTAGTAATTAAAACAGTATGGCTTTCGCATAAAAACAGACATACAGGCTAATGGAACAGAAAGAGAACCCAGAAATAAATCCATTATGGTCAACTAATTTTCGACAAAGGTGCCAAGAACATATATGGGGAAAAGATAGTCTCTTCAACAACTGGTGTTGGGAAAACTGAACATTCATAGGCAAAAGAATAAATTAGATCTTTATCTTACATTTCACAAAAATTGACTCAAAATGAATTAAAGACTTAAACATAACACCTAAAAACTCCAAAAATAAAAAATAGGGAAAATGTTTTTGACGTTGGTCTTAACGATATTTTTTTTTTAACAGGACACTAAAAGCACAGGTAACAAAAGCAAATAAAAACAACAAAAACACAAACAAAGAAAAAATAAGTGGGATCACATCAAACTCAAAAGTGCCTGCATGGCAAAGAAAATAATTGGCAAAATAAAAAGATGAATACGGAATGGAAGAAAATATTTGAAAATCATATATCTGATAAGTATTAGATATGTGAGTTTTGAGAGTTCTTTGTGTATAAAGTAATTTTATAGTATTGCAAAGTAATTTTAATTTTTTTCTTTGTAATTTTTTATTATAGTTTGCATTCAGTTTTTATTAAATTTATTGAGGTGACATTGGTTAATAAAATTATATAATATGATTTCACATGTACAATTCTATAAAACATCATCTGTGCATTGCATTGTGTGTTCACCACCCAAAGGCAAATCTCCTTCCATCCCATATATTTGACCCCCTTTACCCTTATCTACACCTTCTCTCCTTCTTTCCTGCTGGTAACCATTAAACTGTTGTCTATGTCTATAAGTTTTTGTTTGTTTTTCTTGTTCATTTTTTGTTTCAGTTTTATATTCCACATATGAATGAAAACATATGGTCCTCAACTTTTTCTATCTGGCTGATTTTGTTTAGCATAATAATCTCATAAGTGACACTATTTCATCTTTTCTTATGGCTGAATAATATTCCATTGTCTCTATATGAGACATCTTCTTCATCCAATCATCTATCAAAGATCACTTTGGTCGTTTCTATGTCTTGGTCACCATAAATAATGCTGTTATGAATATCAGGGTGCATAGATCTTAAAAAATAAATGTTTTCAAATTTAGGGGGTAGATATTAAAAGAAGATATTGCTAGGTTATCTGGTAATTCTATTCTTAACTTTTTGAAGAACTTCCATGCTGTTTTTCTTAGTGACTGCACCAATTTACATTTTCACCAGGAGTTTATGAGGGTTTCTTTTTCCCCACAACTTCTCCAACATTTATTACTTGTCTTTTTTATAACAGACATTCTGACAGGTGTGAGGTGGTATTTTATTGTAGTTTCAATTTGCATATCCCTAATAGTTAGTGAAGCTGAGCATCTTTTTACATGTCTGTTGGGCATTTATATCTCTCCTTGGGAGGAGTGTCTATTCAGGTCCTCTGCCCACTTTAATGTTGAATTGTATGAGATCTTTATATATTTTGGATATTCATCTCTTATCAGAGGTATGGATTACAAATATCTTCTCCCAATCAATGCCTCTTTATCTTGTCGATGGTTACTTTTGCTGTGCACAGGTTTTTAGTTTGATGTCGTCCCATTCATTTATTTTTGCTTTTACTTCCCTTGCCTTTGAGGTCAAATTCATAAAATCTTCTCTAAAACCAAGGTCCATGAGTTTAGTATCTAGGTTTCATTAGATGCAATGCATGGTTTTATGTCTTATATCTAGATCTTTCATTTATTTTGAGTTAATTTTGGTATATGGTGACAAAGAGCAATCTAGTTTCATTGTTTTATGTCTGGCTTTCCAACTTTCCCAGCACCATTTATTAAAGAGGCTTTCTTTCCTCCATTACTTATTTTCGGCTTCTTTGTGGAAAATTACTTGTCCATATACACATGGGTTCATTTCTGTGCTCTCAATTTTTATTTTATATTAGTTTCAGGTGTACAGTATAGTAGTTAGAAAATTTACAAAATGATTTCCTCAATTATTCTAGTATTCATCTGTCACTATATAATAGCTATTTTATACCTGCAATTGGTACTTCTTAATCACGTCACATTTTGCACCCATCCCCCAACCTATTGATTTTAATTTTGAGGAAGTCCAATTTATCAACCTTATTTTATAAATGGTGCTTTTGGTGTCATATCTAAAAATATTTAACTCACGGTCATAAATATTTTTCTTTTGTTTTATTCCAGAAATTTTATAGTTTATTTTTTATTAAAAATCATTGAGGTGACATTAATAAAATCAAATAAGTTTCAAGTGTACAAGTCAACAATATGTTGTATATATATTGCATTGTATGTTCACCACTCAAAGTTAGATTCTCTTCCATCACAAAATATTTAACTCTTTTTACCCCTATCTATCATCCCTTCCCTTTCCTCCAGTAACCACTAATCCACAGTTTGTGTCCATGAGCATCTGTTTGTCATATTTGTTTGTTGCTTTCAGTTTTATATCACAAGATGACTGAAGACATATGATTTTCAACTTTTTCTAATTTATTGCATTTAATGTGGTTATCTCAAGATCCATCCAAGTTGTTGAAGATGGCAGTATTTCATCTTTTCTTATAGCTAATACCCAAAAATCCTAAAAACATTTATCCACAAAGATATATGCACTCCAACTTTCATAGCTGCATTATTCACTGTGGCAAGTACATGGAAGTAACCTAAGTGTCCTACGAATAGATGATTGGATAAAGAAAACGTGATACATGTATACAATGGAATGTTATTCAGTCATAAGAAATTTTATAGTTTTAGATGTTAAATTTATGTCTTAATGACTTTGTATGTAATTTAGAAATAGATTGATATTAACCTTTTTGCATATAATGCCCGAATGTTTCAAGATTATTTTCTTACAGGACTATCTTTCTCCTCTGAATTGCTTTATCAACCCCAAGTCTTCCTTCCATTCTAGCCAGTAGGCTTCACCTCTCTGACCCTCATACCTGCCTATAATTTATCAGGAATTTTCATAACCAGTTTAGTCGAGGTCTGCCTCTGCCAAATTGATGATAGCTCTTGAATGTCATAGCTTCTGAGTTTGATCAGCATTTGAGTTATGATTCTTTTTTCTTTGGGGAGGGAGTTTGCTCCTGGGAATACCCTTTACATTCTTTAGGTTAAACTAAGTATATTTAAAAATGATTATTGGTTTATCTATCATCTTGTATATATCCAGAGTATCTAGTTGACCATATTGCTTGAAATAGGTCTCTCCTTTGCTCTTTCAATTGACTCAAATCTCACCCTTACCTATACTGAAAATCACTTGGATAGGCCATGAAGATGACCCTATAGCATAGGGTATATAATCAATATTATTGTAATAGTTGTATGTAGTGTGAGATGGGTGCTAGAGTAATCAGGGTGATCACTTCATTAAAAAAAATGACCTGGGGAGCTGATAATGTAATATACCATTATTTCCAGAGAAAGGTGACAAATTCCTTATAACTGACTTACAAACACAGTTTGGGATCCAATTCACACATAAATTTGGCCTAGCCATAGTTTCAACGGATCCTTTGAAAAACTATTTCACAGACACAGATAAAACTATGTTAACATAAGTTATATCTTTTTTGGGCTCCATCATGTGCCTTAATCACCATTTGTGGAAGATGTTTTAGATTAACTTACAGAAACATTTAGTCATTGCTAAAACTGAGAAAATCTAACTGACTCAAATAAGTTTATGCTAGTTATGAAAAAGCTACTTTTTTCCATTTTTTTTCCTATGGTTAAATGAAATGCCTTATGTGCAACAATTCCAGAATGGTGGTACCATATACATAGAAGGATAAAATGTAAAAAAAATTAAATAATTTGTAGTCTGAATTAATAATAGTAATGTTTTAATCTCCAATTTTCTGTGACCTATAAAAACAAGCAGAAGCTTAATCTAAAATCTTATGGAAGAGCCATTTGATTAAGAGATATCTAGGAGAAAGAAAAGCTCAGTAATAAATATGTAGAAGTTAATGAAATATAAACCTTTATTTTTAACTAAAAATTCCTATTATTTTTTCCTAGTTCACAAATATAAGTACATTTGTATGTACTCTTGTAGATATATCATGACCCAGTGAAAGCAAGTACAAAGTGAAATTTTGTCTTTCACATTTCTATATCTAATGGAATGTCTTCTTTCAAACACCAAGAAACCCTACTGATGTGCACTATAAACAAATGGATAGATTTGCTTTACTGATCTCTAGGCCTTTAATAACATTTTTTAGAACAAAAAAAAGTAAGCAATGGTAACAGAGCAAAATAAAGGATGTCAGGGGAGCCTATGTAAAAACAATCCAAACTGCTTCTGAGGCTAAAAACACTGTGCATATCCATGTGGCTCATCTGCCATTTTCAATAAGAGAAATATTATTTGCTAAATTTTCTCAGGAGAATTCAGTTGGAGTTATGCTTTAGAAATTATATTTTGATTTTAATCCAAATACATTGCCTGACTTAAAACATGCATTGTGTGTGTGTGTGTGTGTGCGTGTGCACACGTGCGCATGTGCATGTGATGTTTACAGATCATTCCAGGTCAGTTAAGAATGCTGACCTGACTTAGGCAATGTGGTATATTTTATTGATTCAGTACATAACTGTTGGCTCTAGTAAAGTCATATTTCCAAAATTTGTAGCCTGGTTCAACCATTTGCTGAATGAGTGGTCTCTGTTAAGCACTTAAATTTCTTTGCAACCTAGTTTCATCATCTGAAAAATATGGATTATATTACTTATCTTTGAAAAAAATTATTGTGAAAATCCCAAAAAATAGATCCTATGTAGTTCATGGCACGGTATCTAACACCCAGTGAAGCAGTCAGCATATTTAGTATATAAAAATTATCATTATTATTATTACTATTATGTAATATTATAGCTTGAATTTCATTTCTACCAACCCATAACAATGTCATTGTTTCCATGACAAAACGCACTATAAAATTTAACCTAAAGATCCAATAAAATAGTGAGTTTTTTGATCCCAGAGAAACTGACTGTGATATTGCATGCTTTACTTAGCTATTTGAGTACAGGAGATGTACCCCAACAACCACACTATCACCATTATGTTCCAACTTTGCACTCACCTCTCATGTATTTATAAAATACCTAGATAAATTTGGACTTTTTTGCAAAAGAGTCAAGCTATATACTTACTAACTTAATATGATATTATAACATAAAGAAATGCAGAAAAGGAGGTAAAAGGTAAATGTCATGGTTGCAGTTGTGCCAAATATTTTAGTATAGCCTCTAGTCACAATCCTGCCACAGGAAGCAAAGTCTAGGGGTAGGGAACAGGAAGCAGTCTTTACAGGTAGGAGATGTCAATATTACAAACATAGAGCTGGATATTGAATCCTGCAAGTCCCACGCATCACTTAGTGAAAGGAATGTTGTAATCAGCTATGAGAATACTTTAACTACTCAAGCTTCTGAGACATGAAGTTAGAAAGTACCTGAATTTTTTTCCTTCCTCCCTCAGGACTCTTTAAAGTAGTAGTGACAATAGCTCATATACTCTAAGTATTCTTAATATTCTGAATCTAATTTTCCTCACTTAATAGAAATAACAGAAACACCTAACACTTACCAAATGCTTATTATATACCAAAAATGTGCAAGAATTTTTATAAAAAGCACTTCATTTACTTCCTAGAACAATTTATATATTAGGTACTACTGACAATATCTAAAGACTCTGAAGCATAGAGAGGTTGAGTGACTTTTCTAATGTTACAGGCTGAGAAGCAAGAGTTGTACTCCAGAGTCTAAGAGCTAGACTACTTTCTGATATTTCCACTGTAATGCCTCACTTTTAAAATAAATGATTCTTTTAGTGCCAACAATATCAACACAATTAAGTTACCAGCAATTAAAGTGGAAAAGAAATGACTACAAGAGAAAAATAGAAAGGGGGAAAAAAAAGAAAGAGGCTCACATAATTTATTTTTTGCAATGGATGTCATTAAGAATTGCCTCAGAAGGCATTTAATACTACAGTACTCTGGATTTTAATACAGGCCAGCCACCAGGAAAAAGGAAAGATTAGATAGGGCATTTCAGAAATGAGGCATTGACACAATCCTTCCAATTAAATCAATCCATTGTAAAGTATCTGCCCATTCTTCACCCTTTAGGTTTATAAATTCTTAAGAAGAGGTGGAAGGTTAGGAGTTTTTCATTATAAAATAGACTGGTTTTTATTTTTGTTTCAGAACAGTAGGAATAAAGGTTACACATATTTTCTCTTTAGTCTATATATGTTTTCAACCTCATTCCTAAAATAAATTTGTTAAGTTGTATTTACTCTGTGTTAAAAATACACCAAAAAAAATTAAATTAAAAATCTCTCTCTCTAGAGACTATATCTAGTGGATTCCATCCAAATGGAGTAATAGAACAGTTTTAAACAATTTGGCTAAAAGTACAGTGCTGTATAATCTAACTAAAAAATTTATTTTTTACTCATGTTATTTCTTTTGATTTTGGTTTAGTCAAATTCACTCTTAATAGCCTGGGTTCCTTGCTGTGTCTTAACATTTATGATAGCATGTAAATAATTCACAGTAAATCAAGGCCTGTCGTTTGAGTGATTATCAGAAGAATTTAGATGTGGGGTTCCACTGTATTTATGTTTACAGACTGAGCAAGCCTCCTGACGTGTCTGAAAACACTGTGATAATCATTTGTTATGTTAATGGTATATATCTTATGAATGTTGCCTTTTGAAGACCTATTCTAGCCTCAAAACATATATATATATATATATATATATATATATATATATATATGACCAAACAATTTACCAAGATAATGAAAACATAGCTACAAAAAGACTTATATAGCAATATTCACAGCAACTTTATTCTTAGTAGGGAAAAACTGAGGTAAAAGAAAACAGAGCAATGTTTTATAACAAAGTTTGGGTAATAATTTGAGGTATATTTTTAAATGAAATTCTACTCAACAATAAAAATGAATGAACAATTAGTACATGCAACATTATGGACGAAAGCCACAGGCATCATGCTGAATGAAATAAGCTAGACACAAAAAGAATGCTAACTACATTATTGCATAAAGTTCAAAACAAGGAAAATAATCTATGAATAGCAGTTATTCTTGAGGAGTATGAAGTAAAGATTATTTGACTATGAGGAAACTTTCTGGAAGTGAAGAAATGTTACAATATTGGTAGAGATATGTTTTACACAGATATATGCATTCATGAAAACTATCAACCTGTTCACTTATGATCTATGCATTATACTGTATGTAAAATATATCTCAATAAAGTTATAAAAATAGTGTGATGGTATCAAGTGTTAGTGAGGATGAAGGCTACTGGAAATCTCACACACAGCGGAGTGTATATTGGCATACCAAGTTTAAAACATGTTTTTTAGTTAAAGAGCCAAAAATTTCATTCTTAGATATACTTACCCTAAAATATATGTATGCACATATGTACCAGAAAGTGTATATATAAATATTTATAGCAATATGGTTAATATTAGCTAAACAGTACTATAGAAACAAATGTCTATAAACTACTATATAAATTATCATGTTTTTATACAATAAAAATATTTATACCAGTATACAACTATTAGTAAAATATATGTTATAAATATAATGTTCAGTGGAACAGCATTGTACAAAACCATAAATTTGCTATTATTCCAATTACATAAAAATCTGGCAAAATAATATAAATATTAATAAATATAGTATGTCTTAAATGATAAATATATAATAACTGCAATGAATGGTTATGATAATTCAAGATAATTATAAGTTTGATAGAGAAGACTGGTTTGTGATCAAGAAGGGATAAATGTATAAACAAGATGTGCTATATCTATATAATGGAATGTTATTAGGCAATAAAAAGGATTGAAATACTGATACATGCTACACCATGAATCAAACAAAAGCATTAAGCCTCTCACAAAAGAGTACATGTTGTATGATCCCATTGTATGAAATGCCCAGAACAGTAAATCTGTAGAGATAGAAAATAGACTTGTAGCTACTTAGTTCTGGGATAAGGAGGAGGATAGGAAATGACTGTTGATGAATGAAAACTTTCTTTTGGAAATTATAGAAATGTCCTAAAATTACATCATGGTGATGGTTATACAGCTTTGTAAATATACTAAAAATCACTAAATTGTACATTTTAAACAACTGAAATTTATGTTATTTAAGTAATATCTCAATAGCACTATTACAGTACAATAAGTTTCAATATTTAAATTCCTCATCCCTTTATCTTGTTCTGTGAAAGGACCGCTAGGCCTCCCAGACTCTCACACATACATAAAATTTTTATTCTATTTCACTACACAAGCCATGGGATTCCAGACCTTATTGGTAACTCTTGGTCAAATTATGGCCAGATATCCAATTCCAGATGATTTAGATTACCTTGAGCCTATAATTCTAGTACATATTTCTATGTCAGAGTCCTCATTTTCCAACACAGAAGCCAAATTTTGTTAATTTTCAGAGGCAAACAACTATTAAAAATTTATTTTGTTGTTCATATAATGTCCAGAAAGATTGTCCAACCAGGTGTAGAGCTATTTTGATAGAAAAATAAAGTCCCAAATACAGCCTTAGAAGAGGTTGGCTTAGGTGTCACTTCCACAGTTGTAGAGCATAAGGCCTCACCTGATGAGGCACTGCCAATGCACTAGGCCACCAATGGAACCATGGCCTTACCTGCCCAAGGGACTCAGTCCTCCTACCACAAACACTTGCACCAGGGACTTCCTCATAAATCTCTGAGACCTGTAGTCAGGTACATCAGAAGGAAAATGTTTTATCTCAGCTTAGAAGCAAGAAACTCTGGAAAAGTCAATACTTGACATATTCAAAACCTATAAATTAGAGAAATTCTCCAAATATATGAGGAGGGTTCAGATGCCAGGCAAGCCAAGAAACTTGCCAAATGTTCATGACAGTCAATGTAGTAATTTATGATGGTTTTAAGATAGAAGCAAAGTAGAATGGTGGTTGTCAGGGGCTGTGGACAGAAGGAAATGGGAGTTGCTTTTATAATAGAAATAAAACATTATAAAAATGAATAAATTCTAGAGACCTGCTATCTGTGAATGTGTATAGTGTGTGTATATGTATATATACACATATGTATATATAGAAAGTATATAATATTATAAAAATTATCCTTCATTTTCCCACATAACAAAATATCTCTTCATAACAAAAGATTATTTCAATAATTATAATACATATTGAGCCTAAAGCTCATTATTAGTAAACACATATATGCTTTTATATGTAAGGGAACTCAGACTTTTGATTATTCATTTAAAGAATTAGTTGATTACCATCAAATATGTAGTCAATGCCAGTTGCTGTAAAGGAAGATTTTAAACACATACACACGTAAGTATATATACACATACATAAAGATATTTGTATGTGTGTGTGTGTGTGTGTGTGTGTGTGTGTGTGTGTGTGTGTAATTTTTACTCTGATGTCTCTATATTTCAATGTAATGGAAGTACTGCTCACTCTTTTGAGTACCACACTTAGCTGTAAAAAATAATTTAACACCTTATGTGGGTGCCAGCTACAGCCAATTACAATCCAATTTTCTTGCCTTGGCACTACCCTAACTCTAAAAACTCACATTGCCTCTGAAAATGAAGAGTTTACTATTCATAATCCAACCTATTAAGGTGTTTCTGATTTCATGAGCCCTTCATTGAAAAATAATTTAGATACATAGTTTAAGAAGGCAATGCCAAAATGAATTCTAAAATGTTTTCCTGAAAACATTATAGTTATAAGAATTTATATAACTGATGAGAATAAACATTATTTACCTTAGGAAACCTGTTTGTTCACTTTAAAATCACTGTAAGTATTATGCAAAAGAGAAGAAACAAGGTCCTTAAAATATCTTCCCAACTATTGGGGAAATGTATCTTTCACCCAATATTCAAAATGTTTTACTCTACCACCTGACTCCCACTATTTCATCTCTGAAATCTGGGGTCAAAAATGTCAGGTAATGTCATGAAATATTTCTGACCTCTTAAGACACTCATAAATTTTAGGTAAACAATTTAAAACAAGATTCCTTTGGTTCATATGTTTTTGAGAGCATGATGATTACACTTACTTAAAAGTACACATGCATACACATATGCACATGCGCACACACACTAAGGCAGTCAGAAAAGTTCCTGTATATATTAGATTATACAAAAAGGCACAAAAGTATCTGTCCTCAGATTCACGCTTGGGATTTTCAAAAGGCACTGGTCACACTTAAAATCTTGCCTACTTGGAGTATTCACTAGTTGATTCTATCATATTCTATTTCCAACTATGACTTTTTAGACATCAGTCATTGCAAATTTCTGTTTGGTTAATTCTCCAGAGAACCCAACATATTGTCATGCCACCAATGAGCATGTACTCAGCTCTCAATTAATAATGAACACTAAGCAAAAGTAAAGGTACACTTTTCCAGATTAAAAAGAATTTCAGATAACCAGAAAGTTACTATTAAAATCATATGACTTATTACGAAGATGGAGAGCACAGCATAGGGAATGTAGATAGCATTAATATGTTGGCTAAATGGAGAGTCAGGGGAGGGAGGGAGCAATTGGGGGGATCATCCTTATATAGATGTCTAACCAATGTACTGTATACTTGAAACTAATTAAAGTTTTAAAAATAGTATGACTTAATTCATCATTCATTATCCATTTCTTTCATTATTATTAAAGTAACTATAAACTAAAGTGACTATAAACATACCAATTTTTAAAATACATTTTCCTTTTACAAATTTTATAAAAATATTAATATACACAAAAGTGGAGAAAATAGTTCAATAAACACTCAGATATCCACATACACTCCTGCCCAATTCCAACAATTATTAATATATACCCATAAGGGAGGTATGTAGTTTGACTCAGACATTTTATACATGCACGAACTGACTAAGCTGAGTATAGTCTCAAACTAAAATCTTCTCATTCCATATCCAGTGTAGTTTTTATCATAATGCATCATTTCATAATTGTTTGTATAAATAACATTGTCTTGAACCTGATACATTTTAAAATTTTAATTGTGTAATGTACGGTTTAAAAACTAGTTGGCAATACATTTTTGTGTTCTGTTTCTCTGGTATACAGTACCTTTAATTTCTTAGGATTAAATATATTAAAATAAAAAAATATTAAAGGTTAAGGACTATTTTTCATTATAAATTTTCATTGCTGTGTAATGAAAAATGAAAAAAGCTGATTAAAACTGATTTAAAAATTAATCCTTAAATCTCTTCTTCAAGTGATTTCAGTTTTCAATTAATAAAATGAGATTTTAAGATTTCATATTACATACAATGAGATTTGTGTTACTGTCATGTCATTGTTGCAAATAACCTGGATTTAGTTTATTTAAAAATGAAAATAATCCTTGAAGCCCATGTTAGTAAGAGATTTAATCAGTAGGTAAGAGAAGTTATGAATCTCTACATTGCGTGTAGCCACATTGTATTGCCCTTGAAAACATTATTATTTATGTTTAAGCTAGAAAAAAATTGAATAGTCCAAAATTTTTAAAAAATTGCAAAATCAAGACTGAAGTTCTAAGGTAAAATGATTACCCTATATGCACCATTCACAACCTCACTCAATTACCTCCAAAATAATTTTGTACCAGATGCCAAATCTGGCCTATTTAAAAAACATTTGAGGAAAATAATGAGTTTCAAGTTCAAAATATGTAGCAAATGAAAAAGTCTGTATAGCCATGTCTTTGAGAAGATATTCATATATTTTTTTCGAGAATAAAAACAGCATTAATGTTTATAGTAATAATAGTCACAAATAATGTTTTCAACTTTATTTGTTGAGGATTTATTGATTATTTTCTATTGGTTTAGCACTGGACTAGTCAAGGAAGTGCATAATTGGAGAAGAGTTCATGAAACAACTTCAGTGAGTTTACAATATGCTTCTGTAGACATGATCCAAGACTTTAGATATTTACCAGCTTCTAAAATTTTTCTAAGCATATATAAATTTTCTAAGTATATATAAAATTTTCTGAGTGTATATATATATATATATATGTGTGTGTGTGTGTGTGTGTGTGTGTGTGTGTGTGTGTGTGTGTGTGACACATATTCAGCATACTACATTGTTTAAGTGAGTAAAAAGAATTCCCCAAGATGACCTTAGCTCCCCTTAGTTCCCCCCAGCTCCCGTAAACTGTAGACAAGCTTTTTCCTGCTTCTAGGTCCCAACTCCTCTCCCATCTCAGGCCCCATGGCATCCAGATAACCTAAGAACATAGGCCTCTGACCTCCCTTCCTTTAGAGCATTTTCTTTAGAAACTCTGACCTTTTGAGATGTGAATCTTTTAAAAAGCTTCTTGCCAGTTTTACAACTGAGAAATGCCTTTCTTTCTTCCTTTTTCTGCAGTAATAAATTACCATAAACTTAGTAGCTTAAACCAATACAAATGTGTCATTTGACAAAGTTAAAAATAGTTCTTTACTTGGCCAAAACCATGGTATCTGCAGAACTACATTCATTCTAAAGCTGTAAGAGAAAACCTGCCTCGTGTCTTTTTCAGCTTCAGGATGCTATCCACTTTCCTTGGCATGTAGCCACATCACTCATACATCTGCTCCCATTACAGCCTCTTCTTCTTTAACTCTTTTTCCCTTATAAAGATCTTACGATTACATTATCCCACTCAGCTTATCCAGGGTAACTTCACCATCTCAAGATCCTTAAATTAATCACATCTGCAAAGTCTCTTTAAATATGTTTATCAGTTCCCTAGAGCCACCATAAAAATTTACCGTAAACTGGGTGGTTTAAAACAAAAGCATTCATTGTCTAGCAGTTCTGGAGGCTAGAAATCTGAAATCAGTTCTTTAAGGAGGCTATGAGGGAGAATCTGTTGCTCGTAGATCGTAGTGGTTGCCAACAATCTCTGGTATTTTTTGGCTTGTAACCTTATTATTCCAAAATCTGTCTCTATTTTCATATGGCATTTTGCCCCTTTAATATCTATCTTCCTCTGGCTATTGTCTGTCTAGATGCATCTGTGTCTCTTGTTTTTTTCTTCTGATAAGGGCACCAGTCATTGGATTTAAGGTCCACACTAAACCAGTATGACCTCATGTTAACTAATTACATAGGCAAAAACCCTATTTCCAAAGAAATATTCTAAGGTTCAATGTAGACATAAATTTTGGAAGACACTGTTCAACCTAGTACATCATGTAAGGTAACATATTCACAGGTTCTAGAGATTAGTAAGTAGACATCTTTGGTGGGCCATTTTTTCTGCCTACCACAAAGCCAGTGTTAAATTGAAAATAAAAGGAATATGTCAAATGTGAGAAGAAGCAAGATGATGAATGTGTGAAAGCCAGAAATATTCAGAGCCAGGGTAGTACAGATGCCAATCAAACAAGAATGAAACAGGAACATCAAGAGTTTTGTAGAGCTGGAAAAAATTCCAGCAGTGGGACAGAAGATACCGTTAATACTGACAAGAATACTCCACTGAGACTACTTGCCCAATCAAAAGGTTTGACATAGAAAAATAATAGTTAAGTCAAGTGACCGATGTTAGCTTCCTCCTTTGAAGACCTCTTTGGCTCTCAGCTTGCCTGAGACTATCCAAGCCTTCAGAGAAGGCTTAGAAAACTTTTAGAAAAACACTCACAGATACTCACAAACGGGAGCTTGCCGAGGAAAAGGGGCTGGGAGGATGGGTGAAAAAAGTGAAGGGATAAAGAAGTACAAATTAGTTACAAAACAGGCATGGGAATATAGAATACAGCATAGGAAATATATTCAGTATTACTGTAATGTGTATAGTACCAGATGGTGCTAGAGTAATCAGGGAGACCACCTCATAAATTATATAAATGTCTAACCATTGTACTGTATACCTGAATCCAATATAAAATAGTAATTAAAAAAGAGAAAAAAAAATTTTCAGGAGTCAAAGTGATCTAAGACATGAAACATAAGGTAGTTTGGGTATATGTAGAGGAACATTCTGCTATCATCTTGCAATTCTTTTGTAAATCTAAAATAAAAGTTTTTAAATATTGAAACTAATAACAATAAACCTAAGGAGTTAGAATATAGTACAAATTCTAGAAAATGTCCACAAACTTACATTAGTCTCATATGTTTGAATTGAAAATTGAAGTTTTAAATTATTAAATAATTTAGAAGAAAGGAGGGGAAGAGAAGGAAAAAAAAAGGAGGAAGAAAAGAAGGAGGAGGAAGAATGATAAAAAAAGAAACTGAAGAGGGAAGAGGTGGGACAGGGAAAATGGGTGGTGGAGGAGGAGAAACTCTGATGCTAACATCAATATCAGGAAGACCATATTGGAAGACTAAGAATTGCATCTATTTTAAAAGACCACTCCATCCTCTTACACTGCCATTCACAGCATCAACACCACAATCAGCATAAGAAATCCTTGGACCCATCCTATCATGTCTTAAATCCCTGCCTCAGGCAACACAAGAAGCTAAAATCTCTCAAATCATTCTTCTTCTACCAAATTTTCATGCTCTACTTTTACCTTTCTTAGGCCTCTTGTGCACTTCTGATGTGCATTCGTGAACTGATTTCTCAACAGCAAAATGTTTTCACTCATTTTGGGGAACGTTTATTTTGACTCCTTGTTCTAAATGAAACTTGGCACTTCATTGAGGGTACAATTCCACTGTTTAAAATTAGTGAATGCTTTCTCTCACACAGCCCTGAGACTGAGAAGGAGTAAATATTTACTTTTTGCTTACCATTTCAATTTTAATAATTTGCTCCAAGTTTGAAACTTGGCTTTCTTTGCTTTTTAGGAAAGGGGATAAGTGGTGGTAGCAATTTCTAATAGTCTTTATTTTCTTGCTTGTTATCAGTGCCTTATCATATTCTAAAGTCTTTCCTTAACCCTCAATCGTATGAAATAACATCTTGAATTGTTGTCTTAGAAAATTTCATCTTATAATTCTTTTTTTCTTTTTTTTTTTAAATTGATTACCACCTAATAGTACTGTTTGGCGGCTATCTAGGAGCTCTTTTCAGTAATTTTCTGGATTAGAACCATTATTAATCTGGGTCTTACATTATTTCTTATTACTCATGGTTATTTTGCTCAAGTACATTATATATTTTAGTATGTATTACACATACTGTTTATATGCTATATATCTTTGGCATGATACATATTAATAGGTATAACTATATATTATCTTATCTATACTCATGCATATAATGTTACAGGTTTGTGTTTGGCTGACTTCTCTAGACCATATTGTTTGTATTATTTCTAATTCTACTTTAGTATATTACCAGTTTTTAAGATTTATTTTTTAATGTTTGTTTTTAAGTAAAATAATTATGTTGAATATATTATTATTTAACTAAGTCACCCAAACCTTTGAGCATCCCCTCCCCTCAACCCTACCCCAAAGAGAGGTAAATCCATAATGCCTGGATAAAAATCAGTAGTATAGAAAATGTAAATATACAATACCTACAATTCATTTCACTTAAAAATGTAAGGGTAAGGATTCTTTCACATAGAAAGTAACTAACTAGAGTAAAAAAATAAAATCATAATTATATTCTTAAAGCAAGTATTGCTGAGCTAATCAAGATGCATACTCATCGCTATCCAATTTGTTTCCCTTAAGGCTTTTCATATAGGTCAGGGTACAGTAAATTAGTTATTAATTTTATCAAAATTCAAACTGTATAACAAATGACTTACTCTCTACCCCTGCTGTTTATTTTATCTGCAGATGATATATTACTTTGTTGTTTTAGAAATGCTAAAGATAAATTTGAAAATCTTCAAACAAACTGTATTCTAAATAAAAAAATTACTTATGACTATTTGCAATAGAATCAGGAGGATGTATTTTATTTTTTATATACTTAATTAGTATCAATCTTTAAAATAATTTCTTAAGGTTCAGGTTTTAGGTGAAATGATTTTTTTTTTCCTACAGAATAGTAGAATCAGTGTTTATAAGAACAGTGTTCTTAGGGCATTTAAACAACTTTTATACTTGAAAGATACAGGGAATTTAATAAGTTGAGCAAAAGAGGAGATAGTTCTTATGTGATGTTAGGGCACTGCACTGATGACATAGACGAGGGAAAGGGAAGTCATGAGTATCTGGCCACCTTCATCTCCCTACTACTCCCTATTACTACAAGATAGTTTGACCTGTTTCTGAGAGTAAAGGCTATATTGAAGGCAAATACTATACTTTTTCTATATTTATATTATTCCATTATTCTTAGCAAAGTCTTCAAACACAAAATATACCCCAAATTACTGAATATATATACTGCATACTGATTTTCAGCACATGATTATACTGGAGTAGGGGTATAGGTAAACGGAAATATAATTGGTTAATAAAAGACTAAGTAATTACTGGTTGAAAAACTGCAGTTTTTCTAATTTTCTGTGTTCTCTTGGAAAATATTTGCTTAGGAGACTATTAATATTTACTAACTTTGACTAAAAAAAATAGATTCACAATGCGACATCTAAATTTGAAGATGAAGACAAAAGTCAGATATAGATCTGACTGTGTGTGTATATTGGTGGGTCAAACGTAGTTGTATATGTCACATTTACCCTGTTTTACTTAAAACCAAAAATATAATGAATTAAAACAACATTTCTCTAAGTTCCTGTTCTAATTAAACCAGTTAGTTCTCTTTCCAACAATTAGAAAATACTGGCTTAAAATACAGAATCAAAATTTTAATTAGAATAGC
This sequence comes from Macroglossus sobrinus, assembly GCA_004027375.1. Taxonomy (NCBI): domain Eukaryota; kingdom Metazoa; phylum Chordata; class Mammalia; order Chiroptera; family Pteropodidae; genus Macroglossus; species Macroglossus sobrinus. Next base: position 135,888 of record PVKZ01000477.1, read on the forward strand.
TAGAAATTTTAAATTGTATTTTCAAATCTTAAAAAAGCAAAAACAAGAAAGAAAACTTATAGTCACATCTAATAATAAATACAGGAGCAGAGTTCGAGGAGTAAAGTAACTTCTCCCCTCAATAATGGGTTCTCCTCGAAAAAGACAAGTAGAGAATAGAACGTAATTTCTAAAATAGATCCTTTCCAAAGTCACATTGTGCTGCTTAATGACACATAGTTCCTGATGAGTGTTCCAAATTACAAGGTAGATGTTCAAACAGAATTTAAACCAAGGGCTTCATTGATATGCTTCCTAAAATAAGGGGTTCTTTTAATTAGAAAAATCTATACTGCTTTCTTTCCTGGCAGCATTTGTGGGGGCTCCCACTAGAGAGTTTTCACAGTCAGCCAAATGCAGGAAACATACAGGAATTCTTAGCTTTGCATAGTTGCCTCACCCGGCACACTCTACATATCCATAACCTTCCACAGGCCAGATATCAATGCATGTTTTCCCACTGGATTTTAAATAGTCAAGTGAAAGTCTTTCTGCTATTTAAAGTGCACGAAATACAATTCGTGTTACTTTATTTCACTATTTTATTAGCCTATAGACATGACACAAGTTATTGGCTCACTTGGTCTCTATTGGTTACACTTGAGGGAGAGAAAAGATGATTGGTATATGTACTGTTCAGTATCAATTATACATACACCCTTAATCATATTTGATCATCTGAAAAGTGATGATCAGTTGTGTGTGTGTGTATTATATATATATATATATATATATATATATATATATATATATACACATGTATATATATAATATAAATTATATATTTATATATTAATATATATTAAATATATATAAATTATATATATAATTATAAATATTTTCTTTGTTTTTAAAACAAAGAAAATTATAATATAGGTATTATGGAGATATGGAAAACATGTAAACAATCAAAAAGTATAGGAAGTTGATGATAATATAAAGATGATGGATGAACTAGGGTGGGGAAATTACTTTAGTCAGAGCACATGATATCCATTTAGGAGGTTCTCAAGCTTTGTGGTACATAATCACATATTGGAAGACTTGTTAAAAACTGATTACGGGGCCCTAACCCCAGATTTCTGACTCAGTAAATCTAGAGTGGAGTCTCAGAATTTCCCTTCCTAAAAAGATCCCAGAGCACTGCCAAGCTGCTAGTCTAGCTTTGAGGACCACAGGAATAGAGATCAGGGTTTATTCTGAAGAGATTGGGCCTGTGAAATAGGCAATGTGAAGCTACTATAGCTTTCAGAGCAGAAGACCATGTGAATAAAGCAGACTTGAGAAAGACTAATGTAGTGATAAATGAGCTCAATAATTTAAGAGAAAAAATTTAAAAACAATGTAGGATGATTTAGGAAGTTAAATCTGGTAGCAAAGGAGGTATTTAGGTTTGAATTCCAGAAGTTTACAAAGAGGAGGTACGCCAGTACCTCCTAGGAAGGCATTTGTGTAGAATGCAGATTTATACTGGCCAACTCCTTTTTTTTCTCCTTTTATGTCTTCTTAGTCCTTTTATGTCTTCATAAGGTTTGTTTCCCCATTTCTCAAAGCAGAATCTTTTCAGAAGGAAACACATCCAAACACTTCATAATCTTGTTAAGTGATAATCTTGGACTATTCCTTACATGTTGTTGAGAATGACTGCTAAAGCTCTTAGTATAAAACTATGGTTTGCATCTGTCACTTGAATTATAAATATTATCTGGCTTAACTAGTACTTGGGTATCTTGATCTAAGACTTCAGATATTAATTCTACAGTAGTCACTTTGTTTTTTTCTGCTTCTCTCTCTTTGTCATCTTTACTTGTTTTCTATTTTCTTTTTTTTTTTCTATCAAGGTTGTCAAGTAGATAGGTTCTTTCAGCAAAAATAATTGTAATTTTATGGGCAAACTAAACTCCAAAGGACAAAAGTTAGAGATGACACTGTTTTAGATTATACTAGAGAAAGATTTTCAAGGAATTTGAAAACACTGTGCTTTAAAGAAGTGACAATCTATTTTGCTTTCCCTTGTAAATTCCAAGTACAACACAAGGATTGAACCTCTTCTGACCAAGCACTTATGCATTTTATTTTGTCCAGAATTCCTGAGAGATCTGGAACACTGCTTGGGATTCATGGTTATATATCTAAATCAGTGACTTAATTGCCCTTTGTGATATTTTTCTGAGAAAAAAGTAATCAAAGAAATTAAGATTTATAAAAGCTATTTAAGTCAGCAAGAATAGAAAATGAATATACATTAGACATCAGTCAGCAAGAGCAATACCACAAGTGCAGAAAACACAGGGTATCTCAATAACAACAAAGAAACAAACAAACCAATCAAAAAAATGGGCAGAAGACATGAACAGATACTTCTCCCTAGAGGACATACAAATAGCCAACAAATATATTTAAAAAATGCTCAATATCGTTAGCCATTAGGGAAATGCAAATCAAAACCACAATGAGATACCATCTCACACTTGTTAGAATAGCTATAATCAACAGGACAGGTAATAAAAATGCTGGAGAGAATATGAGAAAAAAGGAACCTTCAGATACCACTGGTGGGACTGCAAATTGGTATAGCCATTATGGAAAACAGTATAGAGGTTCCTCAAAAAACTAAGAATTCATCTACCATATGATCCAGCAATCCCTCTACCCACTATTTACCCCAAAGACTTGAAAACTCATATCCAAAATGATATTTACACACTGATGTTCATAGCAGCATTTTTCACAGTGGCCAGGACATAGAAGCAACTGAGGTGTCTTACAATAGATGATTGGCTAAAGAAGCTGTGGAGTATACATACAATGGAATATTTACTCAGCCATAAGAGTGAAATACTCCTATTTGTGACAACATGCATGGACCTTGAGATAATCATACTAAGTGAAATAAAACAGACAGAAAATGTTGTAAATCACATGATATCACTGATATGTGAGATATAACCTAAAAGCAACATATGAGCAGGACAAACAAATGGAGACTCATGAACATGGACTATAGACTAATGGTTTACTAGTGGGGTGGGGAAGAAAGGGGGAGGTAGATGGGGGTAAAGAGGGTCAAATATAGGAGGATAAGGAAAGGGTGAAGTGGGTAAATGGGATCAAAAATATGGTAGCTGATGTAAACTTGAACTTTGGGTGGTAAACACACAATAGAATATATAGATGTCATTTATAATGTACACCTGAAAATTCTATAATTATATTAACCAATGTTACCTCAATAACCAATAAAAAAAAAAAACACAGAGCACCTCATTACAGAAATAAACTGCACCATCCACCTAAGGTAGTAGTGTTCTTTTTTTCCTATGCTTTCTATAAAATCCAAACACAAATATCAAGCTGGAATGCCTTTCAGGAAAGCAATGTATTATTTGGAATTTATTTATATAAATTTGAGAGACATCCCTCAGAGGAAGGAAGACTAAATTTTTCATTGCTGTGTGCATAAACTAAAAGGCTATCTAAAAAGCTAGGACTATTGGGCATAGAAAACTAACGAAAACTCAAGGAAAAGTGCTGTATTTGTAAATAGGCTAATCTCGCAAGGTTGATGGTAGCTGGATTTTCTTAATCTGATAATCTCTAATTTGATTTTAGTCTTGCAATAAATGTGGACTATAAAATAATTTTAAGATTTTCTTTAGACACCTTTGGTTGAACCATGGAAACAAGGGTCAATTTCAGAAGAGAAAGGAAATAGTAGTGTTAGGTAGTTTGTCAGGCATGAGAGACAGGAGCGAAGGCCCAGCTCTGTAACCACAAAAACTTTCCTTGAAGACTTTCCTTAAGGACCTCCCAGAAATATTTCCCTTTTAGGGTAATAAATTACCCCAAATCCTAGAGCATAAAGGCCATAAAAGCTGCTAGCCTGAACCATCTACAAATGCATGTGCAGAAAGTGCTACCCCTAACTTTATACCATCATTTTAATCTCATGACTGTGCCCGGAAGTTCATGAATCTAATTATAACAGACTGAATTCTGGTTAAGCACATGTGTACTAGGCAAAAATTATGTAGCAGCCAACTATTAGTCAAGGTGACCTCACATATGGGGATCATCTAGGACCTTCCATCACAGCACAAATATAAACAGACCTTCCCATTTCTGCCTTGTTACAGAGATCCTGGCTGGAAACCCGCCCCTCTCCTTGGGATGTACTATCTTATCTCTTCACCTCCTGAATTCCACAGGGTTACTGCCTTCCTTAGCACAGTTCATCTTCTAAAATGTACTTTCAATAAATCTTACTTTTTCTAAATCTCACTGGCCTGTAATTCTTTACTGCATTGGCAAGGAAGAACCGAGGGACGACACACACAATGCCGCCGTCCACCATCCACCTCCTCTTCCTCCTCCTGCCCCATGCTGCTGGGGCAATGCTGGATTTCACATACACCACAGTGGTGACAGTAGGATGCAAAAACTAAATACCAGTATTAACTTTGATTCTGTTCAAACTGTACTATGTTCAAATAAATGCATAGAATAGATATTGGTTCACACATTATAATTAAAAGCTGCTTTTCATGTTTTCTTATGAACCAACTAAATTTTTCAAAGCGGGCAGGAAAAGAAAATATTTGTTTTTCCCTTTTTGGTAAATTAAAACAATTTTATTAGTGGACCAGTTTCTGGGTAGTTTAGTAAATTGTGGAAATAGGGCACAAAATCTAGGGGTATAAAAAAGGTGTAAAAATCAGTATAAAGATAGGGAGGGGTCAGGTTTACTTTCTCAGAGTCTCTAATCCTTTATCAAAGAAATGTCTGTCACTCTTGTCAAAATTTATAATTAGCTTAGATTACAAGTAAAATATGATCAGTGATCAGCTCTCTTAATGTTAATTCCTCTATTTTCATTGGCTTATTTTAACCTTACCCTGTGAGGAGCTAACTCCACCGTTTGACAAGTATTACTTTACTACTTCGGTGCCTCTAATATTTGCTGGGTTTTTGATTTTAGGGTTTACCACTATATTTATTGTTGAAAAAGAGTCCTCCATTTCTAATTGTGGTCCTCATTTAAATAATAATTATCATAAAAACAGAAAATTAATTTTTATATTTTCCCCCCAATCAAGCTACTATGTTTCTCATTGGAGATTAACATGTTGAAATTCTAGTTTTATATATCTAGTTTAAATATGATAAAAGAACCCTGCATAATAAAATCAGGCCTATCTATATATTAGCTACAAATTTAGCTACTTAGAACCATTTGCTCAGTTGGCTTGATAGGCTTGAAATTCAATTGAGGGAGATATTTTACTTTAATTTTTAGATAAGCTGTCATTCACAAAACAAGTAGATGACCCAGGTCGACTCTAAGGCTAGGAATATTTTTCATCCTTAGAAATAAATGTACATGGATGGATCCTTCTTCTCAATAACTTGAATGTGCCCAAATGGATCTACTATGTTTAGTTTAGACTTTATTGGTTTGTATTTGTCTTATACTTCTGGTTATCTATTGCTATATAGCAAATCACTCCCAAAGATTGACTTAAAATAATGACATCTATTTTGCTCAAAAATCTGAAGCTACAGGGCTTAGCTAGGAAATTCTTTCATAGGGTCACATTCAATTTTAATCATATTGTCACCGTTCAGACAATCTAAGTCCTTCATTGCCCCAGTAGTACTGGGGAACCCCAATCTTTTCTGCCAATGCAGTGAAGAATTATAGGTCAGTAAAGTTAGAGTAAGTAAAATTTATTGAAGACTGTTTCAAGAGAAAAATAGCCTATACCAGAAAGAGCTCTAGCCTTGTAGAGGTGGGGAGGTCTGTCTTATATTTGGGCCATGATGGGTGTGATACTAGCTGATTGATGTGTGAGGTCATTTTGATTGACAGTTAGCTGTTATACAACCTACTGTCAACCATTCATAAACCTTCTCAGAATTCAGTCTGTTATAATTAAATTCATAAATTTCTGGGCATATGCATGACATTATAATAAGGGTATGAGGACGAGGTAAAAAGGTCAAAGTGCTCCTTACTGCATAAGCTTTTGTGGCTAGTCTAAACTGGTTGCTTTGCTGTGTTCATTTATTTCCTTGTATTCCAGGATAGAGGGGCATTGCTATTTGAAAAATGAGTTTTTCTGGGAGGTTCTAGGGGCGGCATTGGGTTGAACCATCAGTGTTGTCATTTTTATGGTTACAGAGCTGGGCCTTTGCTTCTGTCACTCATAGCTACCTAACTATCTCACAAGATGATGAGTAGGGTATGTGTTCTTTGAAGGCTTCTTCACAAGTACTTATAGTAATTGGCTTGGGAAGATTCAAATAGCCATGCCTCCTTAACAATCTCTTTCTCTATGTGGTTTCATCATGGCTCTCTTTATATGGTGGTTTTAGGCTGACCAGCTTTCTTCCATGTATGCTTCTTTATAGAGGATGGCATACACATGAGACAGTAGCTCTACACTGGCCTCATCCAGAGGAACACTGATTTTTTTTCTGGAAAGCAGTGACTTTGTAAAATTCTTACATTTCCTGTCCCTGTAGTGACCTGCCTAAAGGAAAGGCAAGCATGAGTACGGCTGAGTGGCCCTGGAGCACAAAATTAAAGTTTCCTAGAGCACAAGGAAGCCAGAAGATCAGGCATTTATACTGACTTTATATCCAGCATCTTAACTAGTTTTATCCATAGATCTTCTTTCAATTTATAGCTAAAAATGGAATAACTAGAGATGAGTACAAACAGACCAAGGAAAAGAGCCAGTCCACCAGAATCAAAGGCAGACACATTTGTGAATGCATTTTTTTCTGGCAGCCATCCTAATTTAGATTATCATACTAATAAAAACAATAACAAAAACACAAAACAAAACAAAACAAAAAACCAGGCTAAGTGTAACCTACTGAAAGATTTTAATAGAAAGACTAGTCTCTGTCCTATCAACAACTCATTGCATCAAAAAGCTGCCAGCCTTCCTTAATGTCAGGCCATCTCAAACAAGTTTTTAACATATAAATACAAGTAGAGGGCCAAAGTATTTGCCCAAGGGATGTGTGAGCTACTTATTTTAAAAGAAAATGTAGGTTTTCCAATGAAAATAGAAATATTTTTATTTCTATGACACAAAAGAGCAAGATTTTCTTCTTTAGCAATTGGCTTTAATTTTTGCACCACTGTTCTAAACCAGCAGCAGTATACAGATCTTTTTCACTCCATGATTAAATTTATTTCTATTTATTTTATTCTTTTTGATGTTATTGTAAATAGGATTATTTTTCTTAATTTCTCTTTCTAGTAGTATGCTGTTAGTATATACAAACAAATTTTCATAAGCCAGATTTATTTGCATAATAGTTAGTTTTATGTGTCAACTCGGCTATGATACAGTACCCAGATTTTCAATCAAATACTATTATAGGTATTGCCCTGAAGGTTTTTTGTAGCTGGAGTTACTATCAGCACTTAGGTGACTTCAAATAAAGAAGGTTGTCCTTGATAATACTGGTGGGTCTCATCCAATCAATTAAAAGCCTTAAGAGCAAAACTGAGGTTTTTCTAAGAAAGAAGAAATTCTTTCTCAAGAGTCAAGCTTCAGCTCCTGTCCCAGAGTTTCTAGATAGTTTATCTACAGATTTCAAACTTGCCAGGCCCCACAATTGCTTAAACCATTTCTTTGAAATAAGTCTCTATATCCATCTATCTTCCTGGTTCTGTTTCTCTGAAGGACCTTGACTGATAGAATTGATAATAGAGTGATCATATATTTATCATTCAAACTGGTACACTTTTGAATGTAAAGGGGGCACTATTAATGATGCCAGGAAACTGGCATAAACCAGACCTTCACCAGGCAAACCGTGATAAAGGGTTCCCCTAGGTAAAATAAATCTTATCCACCCAGAGCTATCAAAATAATCCAATTGAGAAAAGAGGTGCTTCTGTTTTTGTTTTATTCTTGAGGGAGTCTAATTAATTAGATAACCAAAAATGTTCTGAACTAAGGTAAAGAAACAAATCACTACATAATTTGGAGAGAAATCACCTGTTGGTATTATAGAAAGCATTTTCCCTTCTTTTGACATTTTGTAAAGGTCAAAAGTTTGGAATTCTGCAATTATTTTGCATTTGAAAAGTAATGAATCAAAGGATAAATCAGAATCCACCTAAATAATGGCAGGCATTTAGACCTGATGGATTGTCTTAATGTACTTGTGCAATTATCAGAGTTTAACCCCCCTCATTGTAACCCTATTCAAATCTGTTATCTTTGACAATAGTTTTTACATGACTACTAACTGAATGAGAAAAAAAAAATGATTTTGAGAAACTGAATGCTGTTAGAGCTTCTATTTAATCTATGTTTCAGACTGTCAACTGTAAATAACTTTGGCAACTGGGGAATACAGTTTATCATTGCCAATCAAAATGTACATCTACACACTTTTTTTTTGAAAACTAGCAAATGTGACTCTGGAATTCTATTTTTGCTCTGAGATGAATTTGACAAAGGATGGGTCACATTTGTGGCTGGGACCTCTCAATGTCTAACTACCTTTGCTATACTGATGAAAGCTGTGGCTTAGCATATTATTGCTAAAATTTCTGATAGTAATACTAGAAAGCACATGAATGTTATACAATTTAAACAAGACATTCAGCTTAAAGGAGAACTCATCCAGCATTCTGGAAAATATTGATAATACAGTTGACCATTTAATGAAGTCAAACATTGATACTGTGGAACTTGACTTCATTTTTGCACATTCTTCACTATCAAGCATCAATGATTGATTGACACAATATAATCTCTCATGAGAATTTTTGGAAGGAAACTTAAACACCAAAAAGACAGAGAGAGAGAGAAAGAGAGAGAGAGAGGGAGAGAGAGGGACTGAGACAGAAACAGAGACTGAGACAGAGAGAGAGGCCAACAGAAAATGATAAATAGTTATAGAAGTTATCAAAAAACTTAAGATTATATGAGAAAATTTTAATTCAAAGGATCTTAATTAAATACCAAGTAACAGAAAATGTCATCAAGTATATTTTATGGTGGCTCTTCTGGATAAAGAAATACTAGCACATTTAACTTAAAGACTTGTCAATCTTAAAAAGACAGACACAGCTAGTGATATTTTAAAATTCTCATATGTCCTAACATACTCTTTCACATAGTCTCACTTGGAACTCTTGTATTTAAGGAAACCAAGTCCACATGTACTAATTGAGTCTAAATAACACTGATAAAAGCTGAAAACATGATATACAGCTGTGACATTTTTGTATTAATTAAATATTACAATTTTAAGAGAGTCCTCTTATTGGTCAATAAAATTATGAACAGAATAAAAATTGCATCTCAAGGGACAAAAATAGATAAAAGTATTAAAATTTTAATACATTTTCAGGAAAAAGAGAATATGAGGATAATCTGATTTAAATCATATTCGACTAGAACTATGATGATCACATCATATGAACATAAAAATGTCCCTGCTTTACTTAAAGTTTTATTTCTAATTTGTTGTTATCACTAATATAATGTCTCTGGGAACTTTGCCAAGTCTCCTGCCCTTAAATGTTTCCAACTATATACATACACAATTTATTTTATTTATCTATGACTCTGCATGGAAAGTTAAACAACTGTAAACTAGAGATAGTTCATTCTTGTTCTCTGACCATCTAGCTGTGTGATATTTGATGGGTAAAACAAAATCTCTGAGTCTCAGCATTCTCAAGTCTAAAATGAATACTTAATTATACATTTTTTATGTTCCCAGTATTAAAAACTATGACCAGAGAGTAACTGATTTCAACTGTGCATGTTTGTATGCACATATGAATGCACAAATACTTCATACAATAAAGAATTTGTGAGTACTGAGTTTGGGTGAAGTGGTTTGGAGTGATATGTCATTAACTAAGTAATGGTAAATGACAGTGGTATTCATCTGATGGAAGGAAAGAGCATTATATGATAACGAGAACAAGAAAAAATTACAAGTACAAACAGGAAAAGTGCTATATTAAGTATTTCCAAGGCATATAAATATAAAAGAGATAAATTAATTGCTGAACATTTGAATTTTGTTTTTTTTTTTGTTTAGAGTATCATCATATAATTGTAATTTCATATTAATCTTGGCTATGTTATTGAAAAAATATCTGAATTTTATCTATAAGAAAATTAATATATTTGTATAGGCTTATACATATATGCACATACAAAAATACTTTAAAAATTTTAAAAACATTTGAGTGATAATAAAAACCATTAATTTTAAAACACAAGAAGAGAGAGAGAAACCAACTAATCAAAAAGAAAATACTAAAACAACCTAATAAAGAGTTTATAACTATAAATTTGGGGATAATGTCAATTAAATTCTGATAAAATAAAAATACTATAAAAGTTTGATAAATTAATTTTTAATATTACTTACAGTACATTTATTTTTATTTTCTTTCTTAAAATAACTCTATGACTAAGTTTTTTTTTTAAAGATCAATTATTACCTAAGAAAAATGCATTAAAAAGGGAAAAGGGTTAGTAACACAAAGAGGCCAATTCTCTGAAAAGACCAATAAAATAGACAAATTGCTAGCAAAGGAAATTAGAAAATAGAAAAAAAGATTGTATAATATTAAAAATGCAAAAAAATGTGACTTTATATTTGAAATTAATGTTATAAGAATATTATACATAGCACAGTATTTTAAAAATATGTATGAAATGAATAACTTTATAATATCATTAATTAAAAATAATTAATGAAAAGTCAGAATATTTGAATACCATGGGCATCAAAATTTGAAAAACAGTTATAAAACATAGCACGAAGGCCAGTTCAGCTGGTTTACTAGACAATTCTTTCAAACTTTCAAGAAAAAATAATGTTATGTTCTTTTAACCATTCTAGCATATAGAAATATCTGAAAAGATCATCAGTTCATTTTGTAAAACTGACATTCCATTGATATCAAAATCTAATGATTGTTATCACTCATTCCTTCACCCTGTTTCCTTCTCCCAACTTATACACAAATCTACAGACTGATAATACATAGAAAACACCACGAGAGAACATAGTTTGTAGCTATATAATTTTGGAGAAGAGGGATTTCTTAAAAAGTCAATAAAAACAGAAACTATAAACACATTTAGGAAAAAAGTATATGTACAGTATAATTAATTGAAATGAATAAAATTTATCAAAATATTACTTTTAACATTTGTTAAAATATGCATGTTTACTAAAAATGGGCAAATCTCTGCCACCATTATTTTATATCCATTTTAATCCAGTACAATCACTCTGTGTCACAACGTTACCTTTGCTGTTAATTACCCTTGACCCGAAAGCTATCAAGACATTCAGTTGTGGTTTGCGTTTTCAGATGCTCATTAAAGTCACTTGGGGAGCTTTTAGAAATAGCTAGCTGCTTGGGCCACACACAAACTATTACATCAAAATTTCTGGAGGTTAGATCTAGGTACCTTTTATATTTATTTAAAATATTTTCATAAGTATTGGCTGATATTTTCTTTAACATGTGTAGAGAAGTAAAAAGGTCACTACTTTATTACTAAATAATCACAGAAGCTGTAAACACTTGCTTAATATGTGAGTAAAATGCTCTTCAATGTTTAAGCATCCAAATAACCCCAATACTTTGTTGTTCTACCTTCTGTCGATTGTGCTAATTTTCACTGATAATATATTAAAATTACTCAAATATGTATTTCTTTATTTATATCTTCCAAAGAAGCACTGAGGTTAGGGTGGAAGAGAGAAGGAACAGGGTCAATATTGTGCATGCATTCTAAATATATCCAAAATTTCCTTTTTACTCATATATCTCCTCAAAGTCTATAAAGCAGCTAACTTCAACTACCTTCTGTCTCTATTCGTAATATTCTCATTTACTAAACTCTCAAAATCTGACCATCCAAGTTTTTGCCCTGCCCTTTTTCTACTGGTTCAGTTCTTTGTTATATAAATCACTGTCAGATTCTTTCAGAATCTCCAATGACCTCTTTAGTATTAGAAGACTACAAGAAATTTCAAAACCTCCTTAGAATCTGAGAGTAAAAGGAGTAAAAAAACCTTATGATTATTTAATCTATCACAATTATAAATGCCATGCTTAAAATTGATGATATTTTGATGGACTTAGAAGGTATTTAAGTCAGACAGAGAAAGATAAACACTATATGATTCATTTTTATGTGGAATTTAAGAAATAAAAAGAACTAATCAAAACAGACACAAATATAGTGGACAATTTGGCGATAAAGAGAGGAGAGGAAGATTTGGGGGGTTGAGAGAATGGGGTGAAGGGTAAAAGAAGTATAAATTAGTAGCTGATAGATGGTCACAGGGATGGGAATGCAATTAGCATTAATACCTTGGCTAGGTGAAGGGTCAGGGGAGGGAGCAATTGGGGGAATCCTTTAAAGAACTATAACCAAGGTACTGTATACTTGAAACTAATTAAAATAAATAATTTTTTTAAAAAATTGATGATACTTTTCAATGGGAGATAAAAATTTATTGTAATACATTATTTTAGCTGGATTAACAATAAAGAATTGATGTGGTAAAAATAATACATTATCTTAAAGAATGTTGAATACTAGCATTATATTGCAAATAAATCCAAACAATATTAAAAATTAAGAAAATCATGGAAGATAAGTTTATAGTAGACTTTAAAACAGAGATGTTATAGGTATTTATATTTAGATGACATTAGATATATATTTTCATTCTTCATAAGCTTATTAAAATGCTTTCAATGGTCTGTTGTTGGATATAGAAAGACTAATGTCTTCTTTAAGACAGAAACTATCTCTTTTCTTCTTCCGTACTTATATTTATGCCTTATGACACCTAGTACAGTGTGGACCACAAGGTAGGCGCTCAATAAATGTTTGAGTGAATGAATAGTACTAATATAGCATGTACTGAGACAAGACATAAAAGAGTATCAAACAATGACAGAAAAGATCATCAAGAAGAAGATAGAAATTGATTAGTAGTTGCCAGAAACCATTCAATTTTGTTCCCACATCAACAAAAGAGGACAAACACAGACAAAGATCAATTTTCCTTTTTACCATGTAATTCTAAAGCAAACTCCACATCACTTTCCGCCTCTAACATGATAAGTGCCGAAGGGCACTTTTGCACTGTTTCTGCGTGAAACAAATTAGCATCATTATCTATTCAGGTCCCCTCTCTGCCTTCACTACCAAAGAGTGGCATTATAATATACAAAAGGAATGTGTGGAAAGACACATCAGGTGATACAATTGACTTCAATCTACATTAAAACATATTTTACCATTTGGGCCACATACAGCAATATATTGAATTTCCGCCTCCAATTTTCTCTTATTTACAAAGTGCTATCTCTATAACCACTTTATTTTTCAAAAAAAAGGTAGAGACTCTATACATTCAAGAAACTTGCTGATTTTATAAACATTATCTGACATGAGAAATAACAATTGAACAATGAATAGGTTGCTGGGAGCAGGGATATGATTGAAGAATAAAAGGAGAATAGGAAAGAGAAAAAAAGAATTGAGAAGCTTGTCTATGTGGAAAATTTTATATACACCACAGAGATAATTTTTTTCAAGGCTAAACAATAAGTTTATACATTTCTACATCAGGTCCAGATGCCATACCACACATCTGGCTTGCTCCATGTATATATATGAAACACAAAACAAAATGGCATTGGATAACACAACCTTTCCAAAAGTGTTGGCTTTGATTGGTCTTTGAGAGAAAAATATACTATATAATATTTGTGACTATGGCGTCAGACATGATCTCATAATTTTTCTTCAGTTAGACTATAAAGAATTGCCTGAATAATAACTTAAAGCAGCTATTTATCCACATACTATTAAATGAAATGAAGTTGAGCTTTACATGATGAAACAGATATTAATAGATATTGATGTATATATTGTCATACTTTTATAAATTCTGCTTATGAGTGAAGAATAATAGAACATTCATTCAATTATTCAAGAAACATTTTAACTTTCATGTACAAATTCACCCATAGCAAAGGCTAAAAAATCTTATGTGCAATAACAAAGCAAATGCCTACGGATTAAAAAAAAAAAAAGAAATAAGTGATTAAAATTGCATAAATCAGTGGAGGCAATGAGAAAAAGAACACATTCGTACTGACCTTCCAGGAGAAGAGAGTTTTGACAGGTAATAACATGACGTTAAGAGGGAAAGAATAAAAAAGAGAAGTGAAGAGAGATTCCCAGACTGAAAAAAAGCAGCATAAGTAGTCAATTGCTGCTGGAGTGCAGAGTGGATGAGTAATTTAGCACTTGTCTCTGGAAATAAACCAATGGAAGCGTGTAGACCAGAGCGGCTGATATACTGTAGGCAGGGGGTCTGATAGATGACTTTTTCAATAGCCATTAGATAATTCTCAGAGCAGGCCAAATCTGACCTGAAAATGCTCAATTAGATGCAACTCAAAATATACTAAATAAACTACTTAGACAGTCGTATAAATCTATGTGAGATGGGTTTTGTTAATTCATCAAAACATTTATTAAATGATTGTCATGTACCAGAAGCTGTGTTCATTTAAATTGAGGGGTATAGAAATGGAAAAATTTGCCAGTCCAGCAGTGAACACAGGGTGAAGCATTGGAGTGAATATATGGAAATATCAGAAGAAACAGCTCATGGTTCTTAGAACTGGGTCCATTCCCCATACAGATGCAGCCTAACAGCATATGTTCCAAGAGTCTAATGACTAAAATAAGGTCTTGTTTGGTGTCGGGTGGCGGGGGAAAAGTCAGGAAAGAAATGGAGAGAAGAGTTTATAATATATAATTCTTTATCCTTTTCTAGTCAAATAAAAGAGAAACTTTAAAACAAAGGCTATGAAGGGTATTTAATGATTTAATTAAAGTATATTCTCATATATTTGACATCACATATATTTTTTAATTTTCAGGCATTCCTTCAAAAATACAAATTAGTACTTTCTCATTATAGGCTTTCAACAGTACACACACAACTCAAGAACTTTGCCTTTTTGTCCCAGTCAGCACTGGAACCCAACCTACCAAGCTTGTAACATACAGTCCCAAAGAAGAAAGGATATTTTAAAGAGAAAAGTCCTTAGTCCAAATGTTTTGTGTTTAAATTTAATGGTATGTTTGAAACAGAGCTATCTCTTAAAAATGTAAATTGTAAAAAATTTTAATATTGCAAGTAAAGGGTAATAGTGAGAGGTTCAAAAAGGTACAAGATGACAGAAGCTTCAGTCATTTCTCTGTCCTTCCTCTTTCCTACCCTTATACTACCGATATCTGCCACCATTTAGTTTTGCATTGTTTTGTCTCTTCTAATTCTCATTTGCAACTGGACACAATCATAACCAAATAATATCTGGGAATTATGAATGAATGTGTGTATTTTCATGTATACATGCACATACACACACGCGTGCACACACACACACAGACACACACACCACTCCCCTCCCCACTGGGTTCCCCACTCCTCCAAACTGCTGGGATTTTGCAAATGCTTTTCTCATCCAGACCTATAAAATATGTATTTATGCCAGGAGTCCTTTGTTTTTTTTGTTTTCTTATTGTCTCACAATTTAATTTGCTCAGTTGTACTGAGACCACAGACTCCACCAATTCTGTTCCTCAGGATTGTGGCAGGTCCCTATCAGGAAGAATTCACAGACTAAATTGAAGGAAATCATTACCTTCTCTATCCAGCTGTGCCACTTGCTAGCTAGAGAAGTAGCTAAAACTCTAAGCTTCCACTTTCAGTACCTAAAAACTAAGGATAAAGTTATGTACTCCCTAGATTTGTTACTGAAAATTAATTGGAAGATTTCTAAAATGTAGTGATTAATATATAGTTCTTACTAAATATCAGTTATTTTATCATCATGATGATCATTATCATCATCATCATCATCATCATCACCTTCATTATTGTTATTAAAATATTGAGAAAATCAAAACTTAAGCAATTCTGACTCCAATTGACTTTTTTTTTTTGCCCTTTATCACTCTCTTTTGAGACTTTTCCCATTGCTTTGACCATTCACACAAAATTTGTTCATAAGTCCAAGGTTCCAAAATTGTACCAAAGTGCCCCAGGGAGCTACAGAGAACTCACAGGGGATTTCTCAGATATTTAAGTTTTCAAGAGACACAGGAACTACCAGCTTGTGATCACACTATGTTCCTTTCATTTGCATCACCTCTTTTCAAAGGTCTGATTTTACTAGTTGCTATCTTAAGAGCAAGTACAGTGGAAAAAATCAGTGTGGAACTGGAAATAAGAATTAAAGCCTCCAACCTGAATCTAAGTTCTAAGGGGTTGTACATTGCCTACAAGGGGTACACATCCCGTAACTGATCAATCGATTATTTAAAAAAGTAATATTAATACTATTTTCTTCTTTTAATTTACATATATTAACTTTTCAAACCACAGCTAAGTTGTTAAAACATAAATATGTATTAAGATGCTTGGAACTAATGCGCAAACAGACTCTTACATGTTTTGTTTTATTTATTGACCTTGTTTGAGGGAAAAAATGACTGTGGGTGTCATGAACCAAGAAAATTTGGAATTCCTGCTGGAAGTGGTTCTCAACCCTGGCTGCTTATTATTACCATGTGGAGTAGTTACATACAAATTAAACCTCACCAGGGGGATTCTTCTATACCTGATAACTGAGAACTACCACCATAAATAATCTGTTTACTAGAGAAAAGAAAATCTTATTTAAGAAATAAGTTCTTATTCCAAAGTCAAGTCCATCAAGATTACATTTCTATGAGCCTTTAAAATTAACTTTTCTTCATTGCTTACTCCCGAATTCCCCACTTCTATTTTGACTGCATTTTGTCTTCACTGAAGATCAATATTATGTTAAAATAGACTTTTATCTTTAAGGAAAAGGTAGTTCCTTTAGAACACAAATTTTCAATATTTAACAATCTTTCTCCAGAGGAATGTGTTAAAATGCTGATTCCAACTCCCCTTTCTCAGAGATTCTCAGGCAGGTGGTATTAGGAAAACACCTTAGAAAGTCTGAAGAAGAATTACAAGAGTTCTCTAAGAACTTGAAAATAAAAAGTACTTCTGAAAATTAAAATATAAAATCAGATATATATATATATATATATATATATATATATATATATATATATATCTCATTTCTAGGTTCAATAGATTAAGATATAAACATAATCTGATATATTTAACATATTTTTAAAAATATCCCTCAGAAAAATAATATTTTATTAGTGGAGGCTGATAAAGTAGTATTTGAAAGGTAGGTACAGCAGTGGTGCTACAGGGCGAGCTGGTGCTGCCTTGTGAGAGCTTGATTGTGTGCATCTCCTTCCAGATGTATATTAAGTGATATTGGTAGACTGAACTTGACCATAATGAAAAAAATATATACCACATAAACTGGCAAATGTTACAAATTAGGATGTTTTCTCCTAAGGAGCCATTTATCAGCAGACCACTTGATATTTGGGAAACCTACCAAAATGTGATTAAGAAATTTCCCCAATAGGCAATATTGATATATATATATGTGTATATATGTGTGTGTGTGTGTATATATACATATGTATATATATATATATATACACACACATATGTATGATATATATATATACTTTTTGTTAAAATAAATGTAAATCTGCACATAAAGTATGATCTTTAATATTCATATTTTATAATTTCCTTACTCTGTTTTCAAATTCTAATAATTTAGCTTCACATACAAATGAGTATAAATGAGAAAGCTGCTATTTTAATTTATACTTCAGTAAGAATTTAGTAATCATTATTTTCGATTTAAATCTAAGAAGTCCTGGGTACTGACAATAGTAAGTTTCTATAGAGTGACTCAATGATCAAAGTTTTCATATAATGGTATCCCTAACCAGTTAGTTGGCCTCCTCTGAAGATGCATTAGCTTCAGTACATAACTTCCTTCAGAAGCAATTCATCTAGATGTTTAGAGAACAGTACTTTCTCAGACTAGAACAATTGTACTAGACCAGCTTTATAAAAAGTTGTTAGAAATTAATAATGCCACAAATTTTCCTCTACCATGTGAAATCCATATTAAGTAAATTCATATTTAAAAATGATCTCATCTTATGGCCATTCTTGAGGTACTCACAGGTAAAGGGAACACAGATATATGCCTTCAACCACTCTATACATAGAATGAAAACAGTCAGCAGAAATAAAAATCCATATGAGCACAAATCTTCACAGTGCTAGGACCTTACTGATTGATTATTTATAAAATTAGTTACTTGAATTCATAAGATTAGCACTAGAAATATCTTAGGTACAACATATATACCCTGAAGGAGCAGAACAACATCATTTGTCTATTTATTTTTTCATCCTAGGGGTTCTACTGATTTGCTATAGAAATTTGAAGCTAAAACTCCCTTGATGATTATCAGATTTATCATGTTCATTAGAAGAGATTACTACTAAAGATTTTTTTAGAAGAAAACCCATTATAAATTGGGGCTTTATAATAATGTATGATTATGTTTCCAAAGATGACCTCTGGTGTGTATCTATAGATCCATACGGATGATTTCTCAGACCTAATGATTTACTGTCATTGAGACAAATGAAAAAATAATCTTGTAAAATTATAATTACTTACTACTTCTTAATCTAGATAGGTTTTTAATGATAATGCTTTATGAAGCTATATTCTTCTGATTCTAATGCACCAACTCAAAACACCCTATTTCAATAGCAAATGAACAAAAATGATTAGTGAGAACAGGAAAGATACATAGAGTGTGTAGATAAATGGAGCATTTTCATGGAAACTGTTTAACTGATGAATTAGATTAAAATGTCACTACCATTAAACTCTCTTTAATAAATGTCAAATAAATACTTTAGCAGTGTTCTACAGCCTTCATGACTGCTACTGTATCTGTCATGGAAGACATTACCAATTGTTTTTGCATTTTATGTGTTCTAACTAATAAAAAGATTTACTTTCCTTGCATGATTGTAATTTTCACCCCTGCTGATGAAATCAAATTCTAAACACTATTGGGAAAACTTTGAGACCAGTTTAAAATTGTTCCCTAATTTCCAGCCACAATCTGCATATTATTGTCTTTCTATAGACCCCTTCAAGATATACATATACACAAACACATCTTACGGGATTTTTTTCAGTATTCTAAAAAAGGATATGAGTGTTCACAATCTCAAATTCTCAGAATATTCAATATTCAATCTATGAAGCAATGTTTGATTCTCAGCCTTTCAAGCAAATGGAAATGATTTTGCTCACTGGGCCAGAATGAAAACCTCAGTTAGGTTTTATAGGAGTAAAATAGTCTGTATAAGAAGAGGGCAGTCTGCTTTAAAAGTTAATGAAATGTCTGTTTCAGTAGGAGTAGCTGATTGCTATGTGGGGGAGGAAGGAACTTCACTCTATCCTCAAGGTTCTTTTGGCTGGTCAAATAATCAAATAGACATGAGTAGATTAGCACTAGAAAACAACCAAATTTAATACATACATATGCATGGGAACCCTGCATATATGAGAGTCAGAGACCTCATACGCATGAGAACTTCAGACAGAGGAATCTGCCTCAGTGGAGACACATCTTGGGGTGACTTGCTCTGAACTCCTATAGTTGTTTGAACTGCAGAATGTAAAGATCATGCAGATCTGTGTCATTTGGGGTATCAACCTGCATCCAGGGTTATATCTGAGAGATGGGTGTTAAAATCTACTATAATTGTGAATTTCATCTAATCACTTCTTAATTCTCTGTTTTTCCTTCACATACTTTGAAGCTCTACTATGAGTTATCTTCACATGTATGATTTTTATTTATTCCTCGTTAATTGACTTATTACATAAGATTTTTCTACCTTGTCTTTGTAATATTTTTTATCCTGAGATTAGCTGTTCCTTATATTTTCATAGCCACATTATATTTCTTATAATTAATCAAACCTGGATACCTTAACTCAACTTTTACATTCAATCTGCCTGTGATCTTGTATCCAAAGAGCTTCACTTATAGATGGAAGATGCATGAACCAAGCTCCACCAATGAGATGAAACTCATATCAATTAGAGTGTAAATCTATCATTCTGCTTTCCGACTTCCATATCAGTTTCTATTCCTTTTCATATCTTCCTTTTGTCCTTTTTGTATCTCCCTTCAAGTTTATCACATATTTTTAATATTCTATTTTATTCCTCAATTGGTTATTAGGTATATTTCTCTCTGTTCTTTGAGTACTTGTTTCAAAGATTACAAATGCATACTTATAATGTTATACTTTATATATATATATATAGTATGTATATGTATTATATATATTTTATATATATATATATATGTGTGTGTGTGTCATAAAATTTATGTTATAACACTTCTGATAAATTTATGTTATAATACTTCTGGTAAATTGCAAAAAAATTTAAAACAGTATAATTTCATTAAGCCTTTTAGTGTTTTTGTTATTGTTATTTTTTTGCTTCTATATGTGATATAGACACCATAATTATTATTATTTTTTTTATTAAAACTGTCAGCTCTCTATTAAAGAAATTAAGAAACACAAAACCACCTTATATATTCACCTATATATTTACCAATACCAGTACTCTTCATTCCGTTATATAGATTAAGTTTTCTACTTGGTACTAATTTTCTTTATGTTAAAGAATTCTCTGCCATTTTTTTTTTAGTGCAGTTCTGATGGAAGAGAAATTCTCTCAGCTCTCATTATCTTGATTTATTTTAGATTACCTTCATTTCTAAAGTTTTTTTTTTAATTTGGCATAAAACTGTCTTTTTCCTCCTATTATTTTAAAGGTATGATTGCATCGTTTCCTTGCATACATTATTTCTGGTGAGACACTAACCTCTTTGGATTTTTTAAAGCATTTTGCTGTAGAAAAAAATGCATCTTTTATCTCTGGCTGCTTTTAATTTTTTTTTAAAGCATGGTGTTTGGGTATTGTCTGTTTTTTTTTTTTATATATCTAGTTTAGGGCTTCAGGTTGAATTTGTAAGCTGATCTTTTTTTCACAACATTTGAGAAACAGTTACCCATTATTTACTTAAGTAATTTTTTCTGCTCTAATCTCTTTTTTCTTTCTGTGACTCCACTAACAGTAACAGAACAACTATTTTAGACCACTTAATGTTATCCCACAGGTAACTAAAACTCTGATCAATATCTTTCCAATCTTAATTTTTTTTCTTTCTGTTCTTCAGATTGTATAGTTTTATTGACTTTTATAAATCTTTATTCCTATACTGGATAGATATACCACAATTTGTTACCTATTTATCTTTGATGGAATTTTGGTTTGTTTTCTGATTTTGGCTATTGCAAATAAATCTGTTATGAACATTTGTACACAAAACTTTGTGCAGACATGTGCTTTCATTTTCTTTAAATGAGTACCTCAGAATGACATGGCTAGGTTGCATGCAGCTATATGTTTAATGGTTCAAGAAATACTCCTTCCAGTAGTTCCACATCCTCTCCAATACTTACGATACTCAATTTTTCAATTTAGACTATTCTAATAGATATATCGTAATATCTTGAAACAACTTTAAGTTGCTTGAAGGTTTGTGTGTGGATATTTGGGAAAGGTCTGGATTGGGGAGAAAGAAGAAACAAATATAAAAGAGAGAGAAGGAGAAGAAAAAAAGGGGCAGAGGGAAAGGAAGAGAGAACTATCTTGCTGGCAAATATGGCCATCGCTATCTTCTTAGTTGAAATAATTTTCTTTCTACACCACTTCAGGTTTGAATGACAGTAGTTTGACTTTTTCTATAATGTCTACTATGCAGGTGATCATTTTTCCTGGAGGCTATGGATTAAATGATCTGCTGCCTTTAGAAACTATCAGTCACCACCAATTTATTCCCTTCCCTAGCCCAAATGCCAAAAAGCTCATTTGCAACCTATTTCAGTTTTCTTGATTGTCTTGAAAATAATAGCAGGTCAAACAGGTAAGCAACAGTATACAATAGACACTAACAGTTGCAGAAAACCTACTCCAAAAATAAAAATAAAAATAAATCTGGTATTAATAACAAAAATTTAATGTATTCCCCATGACTTTCCAGAATGACTATATGTCTCTTTCTTTTAAAGATAATACGTTATATTTAGACAAAAACTTTTCACATTCCTCTAAAACTAAAGGCAGCCATAAACATAATAAGAAGATGTCTACAGTTTGCAAGATGACAATCTAGTTAGTCCTAATGTATTCCCATTCCAAAACATCTAGATGCAATATAGCAAAAGCTTAGATGCAATATAGCAAACATTATTTAAATGTACAGCAGACTTTCAAGAAACCGAGAGAAATTCCAGGGGTTAAATATGGATAAGAAACTGAAAAGAAGAATGGTAAAAGCTGCTATAGCTCTGAGTCTACAAAGCTATTCTCAGGTACCAAACAAAGTGGCTGGGGTTTTAGTACTCAGGTAGATACAAAAGTCACAGGAAAGAGCAAGGATTAAAACTGGAATGAATGTCACAATATAGACTAAAATTAAAAAAAAAAATACCTTCAAAGATAGGTTGAAATAGAGAAAATAAAACTATACCTAGAGATGATAAAATTTTCTGTCTCACCTTGACTCTGGTGCATGTATATATGGGTGGGAGTGGGGGTGATATCACACCTGACAACTTGTAAACCAAAGGACTGTAACCCATTCACTTTAAAGTACAAATTTACATTATCCACATAATTATATACCCTATGAATCAGCAAGAAAACGACCCTATGAATCAGCAAGAAAATGATCAAATATAATCTTCCTGGCAAATAAGTCTCCTATATTACATAGAATAGCTATACCTAATATTTCCTAGTGGAAGAGACTCTCAAAACTCATTTCACTGGATTCTCCTAGATAACTCCTAGTGAATAGAACTTCATAGTCAAAATTCTTAAAACCACAAAAAGAAATGACTCACCTTCAGTAAGAGATAGCTGGCTCCACAAAAAGCAAAACTGACTCTCAAATAATAATAGAATTAGTACAAATAGAGTTTAAATATGAATATTTAAAATAATTAAAAACATAAAAACAAATCAAAACATAAGAAAAGAAAAAAATTTAAAAACTCCTAGCGTATTTGAAAGAGATCTAATTGGACTTTGAGTAATAAAAATTTGGTCACTATAGATAGATCAGTAACTATAGATAAGATACAGATATAAATATACATGTTTTACATTACAATCAAATGGATAAATATATATAGTTAAGTAGTATATATTAACATCACATTACAGTAAATTCTACAATAACATTAAATACTAACAAGCACTAAAATTAGCTAGGGCTAAATATAAAAAAATAAGCAAAATATTTTTGGAGAAGACTTATAAAACAATTGTTAAAAAATATTGGAAAAAAATTATGAAAAATGCCAGCCTTCTACATGAGAAGAATCATTTTATAACAGTATTAATTCTTACTAAATTAATAAAATATTCAATAAAATTTATTTTTAGATTTAAACATAAAAGATGTTCTCTAAACATCTTGACAAGCTTATGTTAAATTCAAATGGAAAAGCTAAGAATAGCTAAGACAATTTTGAGGAAAATAGAATCAGTTAGGTGACTATATTTTGCCATATCTCAAAATTTATTTCACAGTTTGAAACAAAATATTTCAGGTAGGCAGACACTGAGGGCATTTTTCTCCAACAGACCTGCACAACATCATGTGCTAAAAGAAATTTAGGTTAAAGTGAACTGGTGCTAGATGAAAGCTTCTGCTGGAAGGAATAGAGAGAACTGAAAAGGGGAGATGCAAAAGAATGTTTTATTAATTTATTTATTCATAATGATAAATATGTATTTATAGTTACTAATATTATTTTGCTTTGAAAGATTATTAAAAATAGTTTGAAAGACAATTTATTATAGAAAAAGTAATAATGATGTTACAATGTAATGGCTGATCCATCAGCCTAGGTTCATGAGTTATTGTAAAGAGAACTGTAGACAGGTAGTGTAAGTGAGAAATAGACAATTTTTCTTTAAGGTTATAAGGTAAAAATATTGCAAAATGAGTTTAATTAAGAACGTATGATATCTATTCAGGGTTAGATTAATAGACTAACAGAAAACAGCAAAATATCCAGAAACAACCAACTCTATGGAAAATTGAAATTCAAAACAAAACACAATAGTACAACAATTACTGGGGAAATGTTGACTACAGTTGTGGTTTGGAAAAATTATAAATATAAAATATAAATATAAAAATTATAAATATAAAATATAAATATAAAAATTAAAGTATTAAAATATTTAGAAAATATAGGGTAGAATTCATTTATAACTTTGTTGTAAGTTTCTTAAACATGACACAAAAAAATCTTTAAAAGTTACTATTAAATTTAGCTTCAATATAATTAAAATTTTCTGATTTAAAAATAGTACTACAAGATGTGGTACATACATACAATGAATATTACTCAGCCATAAGAAAAGATGAAATACTGTCATTTACATCATGGATGAATCTTGAGATTATCATGCTAAGCAAAATCGACAAAAGAAGTTGAGAACCATATGATTTCACTGATATGTAGGATACAAAACTGAAAGTAACATACAAATAAGACACAGTGACACAGACTGCTGTTTAATAGTCACCAGAGGGAAAGGGGAGAAAAAAGGGTTATGAATGAGGAAAAGGAGGTCAGATATATGGTGATGAAAGGAAATTTAACTTTGGGTGGTAAAGATACAATGCAATATACATATGATATATTGTTGAATTGTACACTTGAAACCTATATAATTTTATTAACCAATGCCATCCCAATAAATTTAACTAAAAATATAGTCTACAGCCATGCCACCCTGAACAAGACCGATCTCATCTGATCTTGGAAGCAAAGCAGGGTTGAGTCTGATTAGTACTTGGATGGGAGAACACCTAGGAAGACCAGGTGCTGTAGGCATAAAAAAATTTAAAAAATAATAATAAGGGATTGTAAGCTGACAAGGTCCTTGTGATCTGTGAGGTCAATCAAGTGTTGCATTGCCTAAAAAAATAATAATTAATTTAAAAAAATAATAAATAAATAAAACTAATTTTTCTAAAGAAAAAAAATTTTAAAAATAAATAGTACTACAAACCAAAAATATACCTATAAACTGGAAGACTATATTTCTATTGTGTATAACTAAAGAGTCATATCCATAATAAAGGATTCTAACTAACTAATAATAGAAAAACAATCATATAGAACAATGAGCAAAATTAAACTAATCACAGAACTTAAATAGAAAGTACACATTTAAAGTGTGTACAAACTTACCTAGTTGTCAGGGAAATGTAAATTAAACAATCATGAGATATCATTTAATAACTATCAGATAGGCAAAATTTCATAGTCTGATAGTACCAAGGTTTAGAAAGCCTAGAGAGCAACAGTAAATCTCAACAATTCTGAAGAAAGCATAGCTATTTTGGTGTAAGCACCTTGAAGAGCAAATTGAAAATAGCTAGTAAAAATGAGTATGTACATTCCTTACTCCCCAGGAATCCTACTTCTCAGTAAGTACCCTATATTCTTGGTCCTTGTCCATATGCACAATAAGTCACAATAGAAGCATATTCATTGTAGCATCATCTATAAGAGAGAAACGTAGAAACTATGACATTTTCATGAAATAAATAAATTATTTGTGGTATAGTCATATGATATAAATAAATGTAAATAAAGTAGAGGTGTCAGCATAAATTTAATAAATACAATGTTTATTTAAATATTAAATACTAGAAAATAATTTTATATAATGTATACTATTCTTATAAAATTAAACTCATGAAGACAATCCTATTATTTATTATAGAGACATTTTTATACTTTAAGTACATCTGCAAACATGAATATGATAATAACCAAAATAATGATAGTTGCTCTATGTAGAAAGGATGAAGTGGGAATATGAGAAAATATTCTGTAATATTTTTTCTTAAAAAGTAATTAAAAAGAAGAAAAATATGTCAAGTTGTAAAGATTTAAAAATGTGGGTTGTAGGTACACAGGAATTCATCATACAATTTGCATATTATTTTTCTTCGTACTTAAATTTTTCATTAAAAATTTTTACATAAATAAAAGATGAAATTGATTCCAAGACAGTAATAACAGATTAAGTAATTTGGACCTACCCTCTTGAATATCTTTGTAGGGGCATTGGAAAGCTAAGAAAAACAAAGGGAGGTGGGTATCTTGCTGGCCAAAATCCAGGGGAGAATAGCACTCAGGGAGAGGAAGTGAGGAGTTTAGGTCTTCTTCCCTGAAGATATTTACTGATATGAACAGGGTAGTTGAGATGTTGAACATGAGTTTTATTAATCTTAAAAAAATTATATGGCTATAATTCTAAATGTACATAAAAATTTCAAGAATAATGATAGTCAAATATACCTTTTACACCAATTCAGTTATTGTTAATATTTTATACTGTATGCATATACACATTTATTTTAATTTTTCTGATGTATCTGCATGGAGTGCAATATATCATGGTCTTTATCTCTAAATATTTTTAGCATATCTTTTCTAAGAATATAGATATCCTCTTAGATAATGGCAGTGTACTTAACAATTTCAGTACATTTAACATCGATACAATACTTTAATCAATTTTATCAACTGACCTAATAATGTCATTTGTAACAGTTCCCCACTCCAATACAGTTTCCTATCTAAGATCAGCTATTTCAATCAGTTGCCAGGTGTCCTTACCTCCTTAACCTGTGGTTTATTATGATATTAATGTTTCTACTAACACAGTAATTCTCCACCCTTTTTAAATAGAACTATTCTCATTTTTCCCCTATTTCCTCATTACATTCTCAACCAAAATGCAACATAAGCAACTTAGTGTCCTCTTAAGGGTATTACATCGAAAAGGCCCACTTAGATGGCCTTGGTTGTGAAAGACCACAATGTTCTCCGATTCATGCAGCCTTCGTTGCTAACATTAATTTTGCTCACTCAAAGTGATGTCTAATTTCTTCACTGTATGGTGATTACATTGCCTTGAAATGAATAGCAATTTGACATTTTTAAGACAAGACAAATATCTTATCAAGTCTTCCTCCTAACCTTAAGATGTATGGCTGATTCCTGCCTGATTCAATCTTTACTGTGGTACTTGAAAAATACCGATTTTTTAATTTCAGCATTCTGACCACATTTACCAAACAGTATTTCCCATTTTACTGTAAGCAATAACCCAGATTATGCCTTGTTAATTAATTAGTTAATTGATTAATGGCTATTTATATTTATTTATTGTTGATATAGACTAATGAATTTTACATTTACAATAATTTATTATTCATTTTTGTATTTCATTATCTTGGGGCTTAAATTGCCCCAATATTTTGTCAGTGGTGGCCTTTTTAAGGTAGCTTCTCATCTTTTTGATAGATCCCCATCATTGTTTAAGAAATTTCTTATTTTTCTGCATAACAATATTTTCTAGTGCCAGCTTTGGAATCAGTCAATTTCCCGAGGACTATTGGTTTAAGCAACACTGTCAAGTGTCTTGTGGAACTAGAATAACAGAATCTGGAATCAAGCACTTAGCAAGAAAAGGTAGATCTGCTTAATTATTTCAATTTGTACTTAAGCTTTAAAAACTGTGCCCTAAGAATAGGGGTAAATTAAAAGCCACCTTCAGCTCAATTTCAAATTATCTCATTCTCTCAAATAAGATTAACATACAGAGTGCTAGGACATTTACTCACCTCCAGAATCACACACACAAAATCCCTCTAGAGAAAAATAATATCATTCTAATTAACAAATTTTTCCAAAACAATTTTGATAATATATCTAAAACACAATTAAAAAGTAACTAGGCATACAATGAGAGAAGACAACATGAATAACGTTAAAGAGACACAAAGACAAGAGGAAGAGATGTACAGAGGCTTAAAATATTGCCATTATCCAGCTTTAAAATAGCTATATTTCAGATGTTTGAAGAAAAAAAAAATGGCCACATGGAAAACTTCAACAGAGAACTGAAAACTATATATATAAACAGTGTAAAACTGAATATTAATAACTATAATTAAAAATACAATTGATAGCTCATTATTTTAATTTTAACAGGAGTGAGAAAAAGATGCCTTCTATTACTATTTTATTAACCATTGTATTAGATGTCCCAGCAAATGTATTAAGGGAAGAAAGGTAATGAAAGAAAAGTAGAAAAAGGAAAAATAATAATACTTTTTATTATTCTCATATATGATTGTCCATAGAAAAATACAAAAATGTCTACACATAATTTACTAAAATTAATAAGTGATTTTAGGTTATTGGATATAAGTTGAAAAAATATATCCTTATATTATTTAAACAAGAAGGTAGAAATTTAAAAAGTAAAATTTGAATTTAAAATTGCATTAGAAACATCACTGTCCATGAATAAATTTAAAGAAAAATGTGCAGGGCTTTTATGTAGAAAAAATATAAAATATTTTTTCAAAAAATTAAAGAAGACCTAAGTAAAGGAGGAATGTGATATGACCTTGATTTAGAAAACATACTATTGTATGCATGCAAACTCTCCACAAACTGATCCATAATTTAATAACATCTCGTTAAACTTTAACTTGACATAAGGTTATAAGATTTATACCTAAATATGAGAGTTGAGAATAGATGAGCAATATTATGTTATATATTTGAAAGCTGCTAAGAGATTAAATCTTAAAAGTTCTCATTGCAAGAAAAAAAATGTTTGTAACATGAAGATAAATAATAACTAGATTTATTGTGATTATTTCAAAATACAAAATATTAAGTCATCATGTTATACACCTGAAATTAATATGTTATGTGTCAATTGGATCGCAAAAAAAAAGGAAAAGAAAAAAGAAAAAGAATAGACTAGTGCTCTTGAAGAAGAAAAAAAGTAGGACTTATTTTTATCAGATATCAAGACTGTTGAGTCAATAATTCAAACTGGTATTGGCTCAAGGACACACAAATGTACCAAAGGAATAAAATGGAGTGCCCAGACACAAATATATATGCACATGACTTATGATAACAGGATACTGTATAGGAGAGGTAAAAGTGAGCTATTTAATTAAGTGACGCTGGCTCAATTGGGTCTCCATATTTAAATGATGTAGAATTTGACTCATACACAGCCAGACAGAAAGAATTCCAGGTGGATTACAGGTCTGAATGAAAAAGGAAAAGTAATACAGCTTTTAAGAAATAACAAAAGGTAATATTTTTATGCCTACTATGCTAAGAAAAAATTCTTTCAACAGGACATGAGAAGTAATAATGACAAAGACAAAAGGCTGATAAATTTCATGATGTTCAAATAAAATGTTTATTAAAAGACAATCCCAGAGCAAAAAAAAAAAAAGAAAGAAAGAAAGAAAAAAAGAAAAGCTAACGGCCAAAGGAGTTCATCAACACCAAACTAGCATTATAAGTAATGTTAAAGAGACTTGCAAACAATGCCTCCGATAAGGAACTAATATCAAAAATATATACAAAACTCATAAACTCAATGACAAAAAAAAATAATCCAATTAAAAAATGGGTGAAGAACCTAAACAGACACTTCTCCCAAGAAGACACACAAATGCCAACAGACATATCAAAAGATGCTTGACTTCACTAGCTATTAGGGAAACGCAAACCAAAACCATAATGAGATACCACCTTATACCTGTAAAAATGGTTATTATCAATAAGACAAATAATAACAAATGTTGGAGAGGTTGTGGGGAAAAAGGAATCCTCATACACTGCTGGTGGGAATGTAAATTGGTACAACCACTATGGAAAACAGTGTGGAGGTTTCTCAAAAAATTAAGACTAGAATTACTATATTACTGAGAAATCCCCCTTCTAGGTATCTACCACAAAAAAAATTGAAAATTTATCCATAAACATATATGCACCCTGACGTTCATTGCAGGATTATGCACAGTGACTCAGACATGAAAACGACTGAAGTGCCATTTGATAGATGATTGGATAAAGATGTGTACATATGTACAACAGAATGTTACTCAGCCATAAGAAAAGATGAAATACTTCCATTTGCGACAACATGGATGGGTCTTGAGATTATCATGCTAAGTGAAGTAAGTCAGACAGAAAAAGTTGAGAACCATGAGATTTCACTCTTGTGTGGGTTATAAAATGAACAAGACAAATAAACAAAAACTCATAGACACAGATAACAGTTTAGTGGTTATCAGTGGGAATGGGAGTAGGGAGAGGGAGAGGTAGGTAAAAGTAAAGGGGGTCAAATATATAGCGATGGAAGGAAATTTGACTGGGTGGTGAACACACCATGTAATATACAAATGGTGTATTATTGAATTGCATACTTGAAACCTATGTAACTTTATTAACCAACGCCACCCCAATCAATTTAATTAAAAACTTAAAACATGACCAACAAAATGTCAATAACTACATATCTACCAATAATTACTTTCAATATAAATGGATTAAATGATCTAATCAGAAAATATAGGGTGGCTGAATGGATAAAACGACAAGACCCTTATGTATGCTGTCTACAAAAGACTTCAGATTGAAAGATACTCACAGACTCAAAGTAAAGGAATGGAAAAATATATTTCATGAAAATTGAAACAAACAAAAAAGCTGGGGTAGCAATACTTATAACAGACAAAATGCAGTTTAAACCAAAGGCTATACCAAGAAACAAAGAAGTACCCAGTATTTCTAGTTCTGAGTACTTATCTGAAGAAACCCAAAACACTAATTTAAAAAGACATATGCATCCCATCCCTATGTTCAATGCAGTAGTATTTACAATAGGCAAGAAATGGAAGCAACATAAATGCTCATTACTAGATGAATGGATAAAGAAGAAATGGTTACAGATATACACTGGATTATTATTCAGTTATAAAAAGGGATGAAATCTTGTCATACGCAACAATGTGGATAGACCTAAAGGATATAATGCTAAATAAAATAAATGAAGCTAAGAAAGGCAAACACCATAAGATTTTGCTTATATGTGAAAACTAAAAAAATAAAATAAAATAAAATAAAAAAGTAAAGTAAAATAAAATAAAATAAAATAAATAAAATAAAACAAACAAACAGATACAGAGAACATTTTAATGGTTGCCCAATAGGAGGGATATTAGAGGTTGGCTGAAAAAGGAGAAATATAAATTGGTAGTTACAAAATAGTCATAAAAATGTAAATTGTAGCATAGGAAATAAAGTCAATAATATTTTAATAACTATGTATGATGTCAGATGGGTACTAGATTTATCAAGGTATCACTTCATAAGTTATACAAATATCTAATCACTATGTTGTACCTATGAAACTAATATAATATAGTATGCCACTGTAATTAAAAAATAAAAGTAAAAATAATTAAATAAAATAAATAAAATACTCCCAAGTCAAACTTCAGTTTATAGACTCACATGTCATTCCTTTGGTATTTCCAATCTCTAGCTTTAATTGTCATTATTATCAGATAAGTTTTAATAAATACCTGCATGCTTTTAGTCTATGATAGGCTAAAAAGGGATCTTTTTATGTGGACCATGTAACTGATCCTTAGGCAATAGGGAAAGAGGAAGAGAAAAAAATAAGGATATAAAGAATGAGACATGAACGAACTGGCTTGCAGACCTTTCCTAGCAAGGAACAGTCTTCAAAATATTTAGGCACAGTTTAAGCCTGTACAGACACTTGGTAAATCACCCTCTTTTTCTTTCCGTCCCAGTCCACTAGACAGGTTAATGAGGTCCTGCCTCTTATGAACTTTGTGATTTGAGGCAATTTTAATTGAGTCTTTCTGAAACTCAAGTTTCATCTACAAAATGAAAATAAATACATTTAACCTGCAGAAAAGTTTTGCAGATTGAATGCAATAATATATATAAAATGCCTGAGATACTATGGGCATATCCGGTTTTTAATGATTTTACCCTGTTGAAGTATTAGTAAAACTCATGTATAATTTTCATAAACTAGTAGGGTTCTCATTGGAAACCAATTATCTTATTCTGAGATGTTTGCAGTGTTACCCTATCCTAGAAACAGTTATTGTCACAGATGACTTCATACCAAACTACTTTCTTAGGCACCCGATGCTATCTATCTCTCACCCTTCAGCTACTAGAGAACATCTTTTTATCCAGTGAGAAAGCATCCCATGGGCTAAGATACAGAAAATGTTCATTCTTATGTTCAATGTTTCTTTTATTTTAAGTGAATTCATTAGCATTATTTAAAGTATTTTTTTAAATTATCTTTTTATTTTCATACTTGAATGAAGAGGATCAAGATACCTTTCTAAGTTTTTATTCTATTTCACATCATGGCAGAGGCTGACCTCTTACTCTTTCACATTAAGGAAACCAACTAAACCATAAATTGATTATAGCATGCCAGCTATGCCATGAAATCTCTCGATAATGCTGAAAAAGAAAAAAATAAATAAACATTTGAACTTAAAAATAGAAAGTGAGGCCTGACAGAGAGAAAAACATTTATTTATGAAAAGAGAATATATGACTAAAGGAAGTAATTTTCTTTAGGGAGGTTGATGGCTCAATTCAACCTAATTTGGAAGTTATTGTGAAAGACAGTCTTTAACGGGACACAAGTCACTGTTAGACAGAATGATGTTTAGCCTTTATGACACACCAAGAATTATTTCACAGTGAGTATAGTGGATATGCTTCATTCTAGTTCACATGTAATGATATGTTTTTGTCATCCTGCTGTGATGATTAGATTTTTAAAAGGTATTTGAATAAAAAGCTAACTAATTAGAAGTCTAGCTCATGATCCTGTTATTTAGAAAGGAATGATTTTTAATATGCCGTTGCCTTCAGTACAGATTTTGTTTTTAATTCCCCAGTTAAACCCTAAGTATTCTCATTGTCATTAAAAATAGAAAAATGCATTTATGTATAAAAGTAAGCTAGTGAGGTAATATATTCAGTATAGTGCTTAACAGCTGGACTTAGTAGTTAGAGGGCATGGGTTACAAGCCTGATTCTGCCACTTGCTGGCTGTAAAATCTTGTGGAAGATGCTTAATCATTCTCTGTCTCAGGGACATTGTCAATAAAACAGGGGTAATAATTGTGTTGATTTCAAATAGTTCTTACTAATATTACGTCATTTGATTTATACAGCATACAGAATAGTTCCTGGCCCCTCGTGAACTTTAATAACTTTTTTTCTTTTATAAACATTGACTAATTGACACGCGTGTTCCTAAAAAAATCAAAACGTGTTTTATTAATAAAATGTAATTTACTTGTTTAAAATTCAAGCTCATTATTTTTAATACTTTATACAGTATTATCAAACTCATTTATAGTTTTGCCTTGTTTGTTATTTTACCCTCCACTAGGTATGCAATGGCTAATTAACAGATAATTTTACTTTTTTGGTTATTTTAACCACTATAACCAGTCTCTGTCCCATTAATTCAGCCACAATAAACAGTGAAAGTAGTTAATAGAAATGATGTTTAACCATCACGATTTTTTATGAATTATATATATTATAAATAAAACTTGTCTTCTTGATTGACACAATTAAGTGTATACTGAGTAAACAATAGAATTCAAATAGACTTATAAGCTCTATGTCTCCACCTTCAAGTATTTTTATTTTGTTATGCTTTTGTCCTTTTAAAAAAAAAATAGAGGTTTCCATATTGTTAAGGCTTAAATTCCTGAACCATATACTTTTTTCTTTCTTTTTCTTATCCACGATGTTGTAAGTGGCATCTGTTTTAGAAATCAATTGAATGCAGTTGTATTATTGGGTTTCCACTTTGCGGAATTGACTTTTAGTACTCAAATCTCATAAGTGCTCTATGGAGACCCGCACTTTCAATCTCATAAGTTTTTTTTTTTCCAGTTTTTAAAGTTCTTTTGTTTGAAATATAAACTTCATAATAGAAAAGAAAATTCTACAGTTGCCTGAGAACATGTTTATAGTTTCTCATCTTATACATCAGAATTTCTCAAATAGAGAGAAAATACGGAAGAAAACAATAACTTGCATGAAACATTTTTTACATAATGTGGAACATGCGATCATACCTAATTTACTGAAAGTCCATGAGTTTTTCCATGGAAGATTATATCTCTCAAGAAATTCATCCATTTTTACATCCCAACCCCTTCTGTGTACATTTGTGTATATTTATGTTGTGTGCGTGTGCCCTTTATGTGTTTAGTGTACACAGGTACATGTATGGGTATGTCAATATACTTAGAGAAACTAAATCAATACGAGGGAAGGAGAGAGGAAGGGGGAGAGACAGACAGACAGATAGAGCGAGAGACAGAGAGAGAGAGCGCGCACAAGAGAAAGTGAGCATTATTTTAAGGAAATTGCCTCACATGATTGCAGAAGCTGGCAAATCTGTAAGGCAACTGGTGGAGAAAAAACTGTTCTCCTTCTGGCTATGCCTACATATAGAATGACACAGTTTCTGAAATTGGGAGGAAGCCCTGAGACAGAAAAGTAGAGAAAAGTTGCATAACATTGTTGATGTGGGTCTCAGTCATGGGCATGGAAACCTTTATTATAGCTTTGCAGAAATAAAGGATGGGCTAAGTGGATGTGATAGTGGCCCCCAAAGCTAATGTATTTTTAAAATGGTTACTTGCAACTCCTTGGGTGCCGGAGCCAGCCGGCTAAGATAGAACAGTTCCTGAGAGGGGGAGTGAAGATTAAGAAAAAGGAGAGACAGAGAGAGAGAAAGACAAAAGATAGAGTAGGGAGGGCTAACAGTAAATACTGCGCCCCCCCTTTCCGCCCCCCCCCCCCCAGTTTATTAAGCACAGCATATTTATACCCTTGGAAATGCATGAGAAACAAAACCCACAGATATGCTAACAATTGCTGACATTTACATAAGTTCTCTCAAAACCTCCTTGGTTTCTGTTTTCTGTCTCTTATTCTTTGGGGCAAGGAATGTTCAACTCTTTCCATTAAGCCACACTTCCTCCTTCCATACAGAGGCACTTGCTCTGCAAATTTCTAGCTTGCAGGCAACTTTAATCCTATCTGTAGGGCATTCAGCAAGAATGGCTCCCAACACTTGTGATTTTCTTTATTTACTGAGTAATTTGAATCAAAAATATTAGGAGAAAACAAAATTTACCTAATATAGGTCATACTATATGACCTAGTCAGTTCATTCCTATTTCTAGACATTTATCCATGAGAATTAAGTATATGTTCAAACAAAGAGTCACATATAAATATTAATAGTAGCTTTATTTATAAAATATAGAAAATATAGGAAAAATATAGGAAAAAACAAATGCTCATAAATACTTGAACAGATAAACTGGTAGAATAGCTATAATATGAAATATAAAAGACTTATCACTACACTAACAGCATGGATTAATCATAAGATAGGTACGCTTTATTTTAAAAGCCAGCCAAAGACAGCATTTACATTGTGAGCCCATTTATAAAAATTATAAAAAATGCAAATTAATCTATATTGATACAAGCTAGAACAGTGATTCCCTATGGATGGGATGAGAAGGAGGAAGGGATTTCAAAGTGGCACAAGCTAAATTTTAGAGATGACAGATATGGTTATTATTTTAATTGTGGTGATGGTTTCATGAATGTATACTGCTGGAGCCCGCTGACTAAGATCGAACAGTTCCCAAGAGAGGGAGTGAGGATTAAGAAAAAAAGAGAGAGAGACAAAAGATAGAGTCAGAAGGGCTAACAGTGAATACTGCACCCCGAGTTTATTAAGCACAGCATATTTATACCCTAGGATGTACATGAGAAGCGACACCCACAGATATGCAAATAATTGCTGACATTTACATAAGTTCTCTCAAAACATCCTTGTTCCTGTTTTCCTTCTCTTATTCCTTGGGATAAGGAACCTTCAACTCTTTCCATTAAGCCAAACTTCCTCCTTCAGTACAGAGCCCACTTGCTCTGCAAACTTCTAGCTTGCAGGCAACTTTAACCCTGTCTGTAGGGCATTCAGCAAGAATTGCTCCCAACAGTAGATGTATGTCAAAACTAATTAGAAATTTTAAATATGTATAGTTTATCATGTCTCAATTGCACCTCAATAAAAATGTAAAAAGTATGTATTTAGAAAAGACAAAATTTAACCTTTTTTTCCCCAATGTACCTTTTCGTAGACTGAATGTCTAAAATGGATATCAGTGTAGCTTGAGTAGCTAGCTCTCTGTAGACTCTACTTGTCATCCAGGAACCACTATATTATTTGACTTGTGGACAATTATGTTTCATACAACAAAACACGAGTTTTTGAAAAGGGAATTCGTATCTAACAAGCTCTCACCAAAATTTAAAGAATGTTGAGAGAGAAAGAATTAAAGAAAAGAGAGTGTGATCAATTTCTTAAGAAATCAGATGGGTGGGTTCACATATTAAAAAATATATATTGTGAAAGTTTTTCATAAGAAATGAGAAAAGCAAAGAAAAATATTTGGTTTCTTTAAAGATCTTATCTCTTTTCCACAAAAATTATATCTATGCTAAATATTATAGGTATTTTATTTTGAACTGTGTAAACTAGACCACGTATTAACATAAACCCCTTTGGTGGATGTGTTTCCCTATTAATCTCTATCTTGCTAAAACAGATATGTGACTGATTGCAAGGTTCTTCAGGCTCACAGTTCAGACTTCCAGGTGATATTCTCCCAAAATCTCTAGCGTAATCATTTGTTATCTCTTGACTTGTCATTATCATATCTCAATTATTTGAGAAATAATTTTATTGATACAAACTATCTGCAAATGATTGTTCAATATCATTTTAAGAGTAGGCACCCAATTGCTCAATTGTCTTATCATAAAGATAAGTGGTACATAAGGTAATCTTTTCAGAGTTTTTGCTTTATTTATTGTGGAAATAATATGCATAATATACATTTTATGTTTTTAGCTATTTTTTTAAGTGCAGCTTAGGATTTTTAAAAATATTATATTGCTTTGAAATTGTCTAATTAGGAGTTGGCCAACTACTTCTCACTAACCAAATCCACACAATCATCTGTTTTTAAAATTCTTTTATTGGAACACAGTCATACTCATTTGTTTATATATTTTCTACGGCTGCAGAGTCAAGTAGTTGCAACAGAGACCATATTGCTTGGAAAGCCAAAAATATTTACTATCTGGCTCTTTATTAGAACAAATAAATAAACGAAGAAACAAATGTGTAGAACCTCTGTTCTGGATAAATAATTTATTGTCACTTAAGAAAAATTGAAAGATTGATATACTGATATTCAACAGGCTCTTGAGCCAGATCTACCAAGTGACTATGACAACTGAAAAGTTCTATCATGTTTTATTCTCAGTCTCTTCAAATTGCATGTGTTGGCTTAAATAATATCTGAACATGTATTCACTAGAACATGTATTCACTAGAAGATTTCATTCTTTGGTACGTGTTCTTAGTATGCCTGAACCTACTGATAGTGTCTTCATTCTTTGTTCCTTAGTTCTTTTGAGGATGGAAAAACATTCATAAATGAAAATGTCATAATACAAACTATTGATGTCGAAATTATTCATTGACATTTATATTAACAATGAGCTAAATACATAATGTTAGAGTTTCATATTATGTAATTAGCTAAATTTAAAATAACAAGCTAATTATAGCAACATCTATGCCTTCAGCAACTCAATTCTTTACACAAATGCTGTTGTAGGTGAAAACAAAGGTTTGGCATGTCTAAGAATTAGAATTACTTCCCATTATTATCCTAGCTCTGGATCAGACTGAACCACACAGGTTTATATTTGGTAAGCTAAAAGAAGAAATAATCGAGTATTATAAAACATGAGAACTACAGCCCTTTCAATCATACTTAGAGTAAGACGCAAGATAAGAAAGGCACATTGTTACTATTTGAAGCAGATACATTTCTAAAAATATAAAAGAAATAGAAACTAGAAATTATGTGATTATAATTTTATTTGCATGTTTTATGCAAAGGAAAATACTTAAACTGTGTCCCTTCCCACGGGACGACTAACGGGAGCTCCGACCAGACGTGAGACTCGAGGAGACAATCTGCAAGAGAATGGAGGACAGGAGACGTGGAGAATGGGGGACAGGAGACGCGAAGAATGGAGGAAAGACAAGTTCTGATCAAGCCTCGTTTATTGTAGGTAGGGGTAGAGTATATAAAGGGGAGGATTTGCATAAGCATGGTTGCCTTGGATACCGAACCACAGAACATTCCATTTCCTTATATGACCCAAAAATGCAGAAGGGTCCCGGGAGAGGAAGGGGCTGCAAGGTCAGATTAGTTTAAGCAATGGCTCAAGGGGCCCAGGGCATGTCAGGGCATGTCAGGGCAACTGACTTTATGCTGTCTATCCTATCAAATAGCACAGGGCGAGGCAGACCCTGTCCCAAGGCGAAGTTGCCTAGATCTCAGGTATGAAAGCCTTGATAAGAACGGCTCCCAACAAAACTGCAAATAGAATGTGTATAGGGAAGATGTGCTGCAATAAATGGGTCAATGGAAAGAAAGTCTGCAGCATTTTAATTGAACCCAAATCTCCAATTACTGACACTCCACAACACTGAAGTAACTTCCAGGTGGAACCATAGAAACACCGTTGGTCATGATAATTTCTCATGTATCATGAAAAACAGAAAGATGACAGAGATAGGAGAAATTTAAATATTCTGGTATATGAAGGAGAAAAAGAAAATTCTAGAAAGCATAGACCATAGAACTAGTTGTTTCCCCCTGATAAAAGTGTTACACAGACAAACAAAATTCTGTTTGTATTCTAATTTCTGTGCACATTTGGGAAAGGCTAAAGGAAACCATAATCTCTAAGTTTGTCAAAAATACGTCATGGCCCAAAAACCTTGTATTCTACTTTAGTGGAATTATCAGGGGTACAAAAGACAATTGTTGCTTATATTCAGAAAGATATAGAGAAATATCTTAGCAGCAAGACAATGCTTAACAAAAAGGCCTTATAAACATACACAAACATCTCTAATGCCCACAGCTACAGCCTGAATATCCAACAACAAACATGAAAACAATATTGTAAAGATTTTACATAGCTGAGTTGTCTGCTGTTAACCAGAATTTTTTTAAAACTCTACTCTTCAGCTATATTAGTGAATACATTTACATTTTTTTGAGTAATACAAAAATATTATTCGATTGGTAATATATTGTATTAAAATTTATTTTAAAATAAACTGCTATTAACATTGAAACTACATTGACTCTATTGACTTGAAACATGAAAAGTCATGTATAACAAATATAAGACTTTTGAAAGTATGAAAGGACTTATAAAACAACTAAAGCCATGTTATTTTACCAATGAAGAAAGTAAGGTTTTATAAGGGTCGACTAGAACCCGGTCTCTATCTCTAATTCTATTTAATCCTTTATATTAAATTGGCTAGAACATGTTTAGGTAGAATAATCTAAATAAATTCTACGTTCATTATTTTTCCACGCTTTTACACATTGAAAAGATCATATTAGTAAAAGCAAATAATCTTTCCTTGTATTTCATTCACCCTAGAGAATGTGTATGTGATTGGGGGGATGGCATATCATGTTGTAATTAGTCATTAGAACGAAGTCTCATCATTAATGGTAACTAAAGCTGGGCATATTGTAAGCAGAAAAAAAATGCTTAGAAAATTATAGGAAAGAGACGTGATAAATGTCTCTTAAAAAATAAATTATTTTTTAAGTTAAACTGTGATCAGTTACTAGACTGAGGCTTATTCACTGCTGGAACCTAAAGTTAAGCATAAAAGCCTTTGAGATTTTTTACTTAGTTTTATTTTTTTTTAGACTATTAAATACTGCAGTAAAATTAAATAAACTAAAGTTAGAAAGTAATTAACACTGTGTTTCCTCTTTTAATTGAAAAGGAAAATGCAGTTCTGGTTCAGCAACAGTAGCTTAGAATTTCTTTTAATTCCTCCCCTACCCCTTTCTTTTCAGCAAGTTGCTTCATTTTGCTGGTGGAGATAGCTAGTAATGCAAGGTTGAGTTAACAAACAAAAAAGGCATTAATAAAAAATCATTGCATCCTCATTTCTGATATCAGAATTTTATTTTTTCTTAATTCAAATCAGAGAAAAAGGTTTTTACCCTTTCTAGAAATAGAGTTATTATAATCTGTCTTTGTATATTTTTTAGGATTACCTAAATATTTTCTCCCTATTCATTAACTTCACATTAAGTTTTCCTTTTGTTTTATGATTAGTCATTTCACTATCTAAAAAGTTTTATCTTAATGTTTTTTAAAAAGGAGGCATCTTAAACATTTCTTTTTTTTGCTCAGTGTTTTGAAGAGATAGTTTTTCTATCAATCAACCTCTTATCCTTCCTTCTCCACCAAAGCGGGGGAAAAATAGGGAGAAGGGATGCATGAAGGTCATCACTGAAGAGTCATAAACTATAGTGAATAATGTCAGAACTATAATTTAATTAGTGCCCCATCTGTCACTTTCTGTTTGACGAGCACTAAATGTCCAATTATCATTTAATATCTGCTCTAATCAGTTCTGACGAATTTTTCAAGCACACGAGAGATGACATTAATAGATGAAAGTGAGGCCACTCTTACCACATTACCATAAAGGAATCTTGAACGGCACTGACTTACAATTGGGAAGGTAAGAATTTATTCTGATTAGTGGTAATATGTGATATCAATGTTGTGGGATATATAAAAAAGAATTCTCTTTGTTCTTATAAGAAGCTAATGAAGTAGCCCAACCTATGATTTTTCAGGAATTATTTTAGGGATTCTAAAATAAAAAATTAAAATATCATCTACATAATCAACCATCTTTGATGCAATGTCTTAAAAGCATCTATTCTGGGTTAGTCATCTATCTCTTAGAAACTAGTTTTCCACAAAGTCATTATTAGGGTGTGGTGGATCAGGAGGGAGTTTTGTAAGCAAGCATATGCTGAGTGCATTTGGGACACTGTCTTTTGTAAAACAGAAACACAATTCATTAGGGAACTCTCCACTTAAAAATAATAATACTTTACATTTTAGCTAATTTTTATAACAGTAAAATGAATAGAGCTCTTACAAATTTGTTTCCCATTGACAAAAAAATTATATCAGCATAACATTGGTAGCTACTACTGATCATTTGGTTTAATATAAAAAACTGAAATTATAACCCAAAAATTTTTAAATGTTGTCAAATTATTAAAGGCATATAACAACCCATGCACCATTCTTCTATTATCATTATTAACATTTTCTTAATGGAATCTTTCTTTCTTTTTTTTTTTTTTACTTTTAAGATGAGAAAATAAAGAGCTTTTATTATTGATTGAGAAAGTAAAACAATCAATAAATTTCACATTTTCCAGAGAATTGTGACAGCAGAAGAGGTTATTTTAGATATTGAAAAAAAGAAAAAGAAAAATGAGGCCAAAAGAGTTACTTAACTTGCTTAACACTGGAACAAATATTTCTACTAATTTCTAAAATATTATATATTAGCTATAAATACCTCTTTAATCAAAACTTAATATGAGAGCCAGATCCCCAGGAAAAATAAAAATGTAATCTATTCACTCAAAAACAAGAAGAAGTATTAAACATTTATTTTATTTTTGATGTGCTACATGTTGTAACCAGAGAAGAATTACGTTGATTTAATTTGGATTCAAAATAGTAAAATTTTGAGTATGAATTATAGGGATTATGGTCTAGTTGAGTTACTTCTATTAAAAAAAAAGAGTTTTAGATAATATAGGTTATCTGTACATGGTTATGAATTAAATATTTAATAAATATTTGACACATTCTAACACATGTTCTATTTAGTTTTTTTTTTAAGTCTAATCTTCCTCCAGCCATGCTTCTCTTCTTTTGCACAATAATGTAAAAGCTTTAATGTAAAAGGACCAGTGATTTATATCTATTGACCTAAAATGAGTAATAATAAAAGCAAATTCTGAAACCTATATGTCCCATTATAAAAGTTTATAGTCACATGAGAGATTAAAATTTCTTCCTACTGATCTAAAATTGAATTATTAATTTTTCCTAGTACAAGTTTTTACTAACGATCAGTTAAGACTTGCCAGGATTGGCTTTTTCCTTTAGAAAGTACATTTCACAGAAAATTTGGGGCCCAAATTCAATTGTCTTCTTAAATGAAGTGACAGACATGTCTTTACAACAAGCAACCCTTCCCACAAAATTGCTCTCTTGAAACTGGACTCTATATGCCGCCTGATAGTTACTAATAAGAAAAAGAAAAGTTGTCAAAAGGTCATATCCCATGATTATAGTTAGAGATTTAAAATAAAGCCCCCTGCCTTACCCTATATTATGTTTAAAGTATATTTCTAGTAGGAAAAAAAAGTCATTATTAACAGATTTATATTCCTATAAGATTAAAGCTGAGACTGGACTGACTGACTGTGGCCTGATTTCAGAAAAAAAGTTGTCAGGTGTTGTGCTTTGGTTTAACTCCTAATTATTCTGTTCACCTCAAAAGACAATTTGGCTCAAAGTGTTTAGAGAATAGAATCTTGCATTCTGTGACTTCAGCAGAGGAAGGAGAAAGGGGTTGTACTACTACTGTATATGAGAATGACTTCTCATTATGCATATCCCTTTGTGTTTTTGTTGATTTATAACTTGTGAAAACCTGCTGAGCTTATAAGCCATAACTGTCAGAATTTAAAAGCACTAGGGAGATCTTAAGTCACAACTTAAGGAAGTTCTGTTGAGGAAAAAAAGTAAAAACAAACAGCAAATTTAAACCTCAAACTTATGAGCCCTTTTCTGAGATGGAATATTATTGATCCAAAATAGTACCTTTACAGAGCATGCTTCAAAGAATAGCCTCAATTTAAAAGAACAGTGTAAGACTCTATAAAAAATGTTTCTAGACTCTAAACCCTATTATTAATGAAATATGTTTTAAATGTTTAAAGCCAACTCATCAGTGTTGGTTTACCTCCTTTAACTAAGGAGTTATACTGAATATTTATCTAAATATCTTGAGGAACTAGTGGAAGACACTTTTCTAAATAGAACAAAAATACATGGGTTTCATCATGGTTTGGAAGTCAGTCTGTTCACTTCTGGTGTGACGCCCGAGGAAGCATCATCTTTATAAGCAAAGAACAGCTGTCAGAGACTTAAAGACCTAAGGATAGAAACTTATTTCGCTACTAGTTTACTTTCTAGCTTTTACATTTAACACCTCAGTGTTAATTTTCTGTCCATCCTTGATTTATGACACCCATCCAAAACTATATGTGTTAGTTATAGGGAACTAGACATAATACCTATAGTATATTGGAGAGCTGCTAACTCTTAGAAAGGGAACATGTGGTGTCTGCTGTTTCTGATCTTGGTGGTTCCAGAGACTGGTAACATCCTGGATGGTATTGTGAGGAACTAGAATCTTTAGAAGAGGCCAGAGCCCTTTTATCAATAACCTTTCATTTTGCTCCCTCTGAAAAGTGCCAAATCACTTCACAACCAGAGGGCATTTACTGCAATTCTCTCTAGGCTATTGTATACTAATATTAATTAAGCATATATTTAAATCAGACAATCAAATAACACAGTAGATAAAGTATCAGAAGAGGGCATTTCACAATTTTCTAAAGTTCTGTGAATTTTAATTAAGACCTTTGAAAAATCTATATTGTTCTGGAAGTTTACTTGTTTTATTTAATGACTTGAACTTCCTCGCAAAAGGCAAGTCCTCGGGGTAACAGAAGGGGTGGCCACCCATCTGAAACACTCATCTTTTACTAATCTCCAGTCAAGTGCTAGCTTTCTACCTCTGTAATAAAACAAATATTTAACTGAATGAAAACAGTGTCATTATCCTTATAGGACAGAAAATATTGTCTCAATTCTTATATCTCAGGAT
Organism: Macroglossus sobrinus; assembly: GCA_004027375.1. NCBI lineage: Eukaryota > Metazoa > Chordata > Mammalia > Chiroptera > Pteropodidae > Macroglossus > Macroglossus sobrinus. The sequence continues at coordinate 180,022 of PVKZ01000477.1, forward strand.
AAATATTAATATTAAATATCCAAATTATGATTTTCTCCTACTATGACCCAATATAACCAAAAAAGTCATCAGGACACACCTGAAGGACATTCAGCTAATGTTTACTAAGTAAACATTTAATTGTAACATAGATATTGTTGTAGATATTGTTGGTTGTAATTTTTATTATCTTACTTTGGGTTAGAGTGAACTCCTTAAAGCTCACAGGTATTCTATTTCATGTATTTTCACTCTTTAAATGTAACAATGTCTCAGAAGCCTGAAAGAAGTAACAAAACTCCAGAAGAATCTCATTTTACTACCCTGAAGGACTGAATAAATCAGGCTTCTTGTTTAAAATCTAGAGCCCTCACTTTGGATTTGTAAACATTAAGCTCTCACAACCCTGGGCTTCACTGATTAAGTGCCAGCACTTATTTCTAAGTTTTCTGGAAAGACAATGGTAATTTGATCCATTCACAGAATTAGCAAAACAGGGCAAACATTGAACAATTTATAGGAGCAAGTATAATAAATAATATCACCTTATTAAAATTCAAGCTGTGGCTTTAAACCAGATGGGTTAGCAAAGATTTCTACATGGCTCATGAAAGAAAACAGCATATTTGCATTAAGAAAAAAAGAAGACAGAGTTTGGACGACATTCTATAAAACAAAAATATAGGTGATAATCATGAAAATTTACCTTAAAGAGACACAATCTCATTTATTTTAATATAAATGTGGACTTTTAAATTTAATATAATTTTATCAGACTGAAAAATTATTTCTCTTTGTAGATAAAAAGGGGCCACATACTAAAAGCTCAGGGGAGCCTAGTATGCTGGGCCCTACAAACTCAGAGACCAAAAGTAACCACATAGGATGGATGATCTGAACATAAAAATTCCTAACTAAAAAGCAGGTCACGGAGGGTAGTCACATTCTAGGCCTGTAGCTTCCTTGACAAAAGTCAACCTTTATCTTAAGTGAATGTATTGTCTTTTTCATCCCAAATCACATACCTTTGAAAATGTCAGAGAATCTCCTTTCCAGACCCTACAGAGAACAACCACCTGCACAAGAGGAGACCACAGAACACCTCATTGTTATCTTGTTCCCCAAATACCATCTCTAATGTGCTACAAATGTTAATATTAACTATTGTGTGTCCTCCAATGTAAAAGAAGTATGTACCTCTCCGTTTTACTTTTTAATCCAATTCCAGAGATTTCCACTCTGCTTTCCCCTGCCCCATTAATTTACCACCAATGGATTTTATGTAACCCTCTTTACGTCTCCTTTTATTCTAATGTATAAAATAAACTGAAAAACTGCCATTCTGCAGAGCATTTTCTCAATTCCTTGAGATTTTGCTTGCAGACAATTGTCAGTTTGGCTCAAATAAACTCATAAAAATTCTTCACAGGTGTGAACGGTTCTTATCTTAACATCTTGCAAGAAATAGAACACAATTAAAAACACAAAAGGCTTCTTCAATGTTAATTTCAATTGTTAAAGAAAAAAAAAAACTTTTATGGCTGAAACCTTTTCTAAAAGAGTTTATTGAGCCAAATGCTAGTTAGAAAAGGACCAGGTCCTGGAAAATGAAGTCTAAACTACCAGGAGCAGCTCTAGGTGAAGGCAACTGTCAGCATCCTGGAGCCAATGGGCTCTTTTATACATTATATTTTGGAGAAGAAAGATGTACATTGTTTTAAAAGAGTTTAAACTGGCTACAGATAAAGAATGCAGGAAAAGATCAAGTGGGGGCAGTTCTAGAAGAGGTGTACAGTCGGTAAGTAAGAAGTACCAATTTTTCATTAATAAGCAAGATGCAGTGGCATCTGGAGGTTTGCTACTTCTTTTTAAATAGCCGCCTGGAGGTTGATTCAAAGTTCAGGAATGTGAGTGTAGTTTTTTTTTTCTTTCTTTTTTTTTTTTTTTGTTACTTGAATCACAGCTATTAACTTACTAGGTACTCTTGTATCTTTCACACTCAGGCCAGATGTAACTTAATTTAGGACACTTCATAATTTTTATCTTGTCATAATGATTAATTAATTCCGATGTTAAATGACTTTAATATTTGAAGGTAAAAAATAAACTAAGTGGGTAATAAATGTTGTGTTTTATTAAAGTATATAAATCTTAATGTAAAGAAATATAATAGCTGTTTTTATTTAGCATGCTCATCAATAACTACTTTATACTCAATAATGATATGCGCATTTTGTAGAAAAATACAAAGAAGAAATTGGCAATTTTTGGGAAAAAAAATAAGAATTACTGTAATACAAGATTTCCCCTCAGATTTTTAGTAAGAAATCTATGTTGGTTACTTTTATGTTGTTAAAATAAAAAAGAAAGTAGTATGGGAATTATAACAAACTCTTACTAATATATTTAAGTTTTTAAAAGTTTTTATGGGTTTTAGAAACAAGATCCACTCTAACCCTCTTTTCACAAGATGACTTTAAACATATAATGCATAAAAGTGATTTTAAAACATACTTTAATAAGGTGATTTTAAACATATGAATACCTAGGTAAACAGATAAAAATCAACATTTTAAGCTGCACTTAGAATACTCCCAATTAACATATTTGGGTATTAAATAGCAAATAAATCAGGGTTGTAATAAGGTAAGTATGATTGTAATAACTGAATGGAATGACTGTCTCTTTAAATAAACTTCCATTGTAAATGGAAATATCTCCTATCCACCCACCCCCCCCCAAAAAAGACTCATAATATAATACAGAACTGATACAAAATAATTTTAAGTGATAATAGCTTATTGATTTATTAATGATTGTCAGGTATTCTGAATCACACACTACTCTGGACTCTTGGAATTCAGCAGTAAATGAAAACAAGTTCTTCCTTCATGAAGTTTATAGTCAAGTCCCCACTAGAAATTGCTACTTGCCCTTTGTAAGTAAAAATAATTTTTACTCACTTTTCTTTTTAAACTGAGACCACCAGAAAAAAATTATGACATGAGCAGAAAGATTTATTTTAAGACTAACATGATTGCTTTTTGAAAACTGATTTACTCTATATAAATTAATATAGTTATTTTTCCCTTTCACAATAAAGAAAATAATTTCTTTCATAAAATTCTTTGTTTCTTTGTTTCATTTTGCCATAAGGGCAAATGATTTTACATCAAAGAAGCAGAAGCCACACAGACAATTCAAACATAACATGAATAGGTAAAAGAAAATGTACCTAAAACTCAAGTGTGAATTACAAAGAATATGGTACATTTCATGTTTTGGGGTCCCACTATGGAGGATTATCTCACTCTTTCAAAAACAGCAGGAGGTCTTTCAAATGAATGAAAAAAGACACCCGTAATCAACCCATCTATAAATAACAGCTGTCAGTCTCAAATATTTTAGGGAAAAATGGCAATAAAGATATAACACATACATATTAAGGGAACTATTTTTGGTTTGGAAACCTGTAATTTTTGTGTAACAGTTAGAGTGTGCATCTGCTCTTTTATTTCCAATGAGGGGAAAACATGATTACTACTTGAAACCATTTTAGTATGTTTTTAAAGCAAATACACTTTTATCCTACAATAATTCACTAGACTAGGCATAAAATAAAAACCAAAAGAGATACATGGGAATTTACAAACTGAACACTGTGGCAAGTTTTCCACTTTTCTACATTAACAAGAGCTACCCGTTTGTGTAGCTCTAGGCCTACTATTAGTCTGTGACTCATTATCACTGTTCAGAAGTAAGTGCTACCATCAAGAAGAAAGCCCTCAAAACTGGCCTCTGTGTGTGTGTGTGTGAGGGGGTGTGGGGAAGGATATATATATCTCCTTATATATCCATATATCCATAATATGAACCCGAGGATCCTGATTTACTGTGTGATTTTGATTTAACATGTAGCCCCAGCCCTCTATTCAGTCTTTTCACAGCATGCCCCATAAGCCTCTGTCCTTTTCCTTACTAATCATTAACCCACTGAGGCAGCCAGAAACCATGGCCAGGCCCTGACTAATGGTCACAAGGTATGGGTTTCCTTAAGGTAAAGATAACACCATGCTTTAAGTCTTGTTTCAGCTCCTGAGCTCTAAGGCAGAATGACCCCTAGCCACATTCCCACGACCAGACTAAGGGACACAGAAGCTGACCCCCAGACTTGAAATCATGATTTACCATTCTTACCTCACTCCTGACCAATCAGTTTCACCCACAACCTCAAACCAGTTACTCATGATGATTTAGCACTTTTGCTCCATAAAGCTTCTTATCTGGAAGCCACATGGGAGTTGAGTGTTTGGAGCACAAGCACCAATCCTAATAAAGTAATTCCTTTCTCCACTGAAAAATCCTGTTCCTACATTTCTTTTGGCTTGTACAGGCAGGCAGATAAATTCTCATCAGCTCCATACATATATATTCTTATCTCCTTTTACTTGTCTTTTTCAGCCTCTGTTTCCTCTGCATTATACTGCCGTGACATCACAACACAGTACTCATGTCACCATTCCCTCTTGTATATCCCCACCTCTCAACTCCTTTAATCCTATACATCAAAAATATATCTCGCTGATCTTTCATTATCTCTGATCTTTTAAAATGACATGAGATGCTACGATCTTATGCATTTTGGAGGGAGTGTCCTACAGAACTTTAGAACAGGCTATGAATTATGCTCACTGTTAGAAATCTGCACAATGCATCTCATTTTCCCTCAAATTATTGCAGTATCAGTAGAGGCAAGGCTTTAATTTTCAAATGGGCTACAAATCCTTAGAAATGAAATTGAGTTCTCTGATGCTATTTGGAAATTCCATGTAAATATTTGTCCTGCATTCTTGGTTGTGGATTGGCAGAAACTAATAAAGAGGAGAGTATTGAAAGAAAGAAATAAAATTAATTCAAATTTGTGCCTTGAACAATTGTAATAAGAAGTTTTAGCTTCTCCGTTTCCAGTTTATTTTGAGTTTTGTTTTTATTCTTAACTCATATAATAAAAATGTACTTGCTCATGTGGAAGGTTCTGTCTGCTGAAAATAATTTCAGAAAAAAAATAGTATAATTGTCCTGATGTCCATTCCTTCTTTCACCAACACCTTTAAATTAAATATATATATTCAGGTACATAAAATTTTAAGAGTAAAATTTGCATTTCAATACAATACCTTATATTGGTCATACTTAGAGTCAATGAAAAAAATTAAATCATCCAATATGTTATAATAGAAAATTTCTGATTGGAGGAGGTGATAATAAAAACAAAAACAATTAGAATTAATTAAATTATTGAGCAACAAAAGCAGATACAGGACCCAGTCGAAAGCATGAAAACACACAATTTTTTTAAGAAGGAAAGGAGATATTGTTTTGATAGAGTCGAATGAATTGTGAAGAAGGTCACCAAAATAATCTAAATATCTTTGAAGGTTACCTTAATATTATTGGTAAAGTGTAGAGCAAGTATACAGCAATAAGAGATAATATCCAGACAACATTATTTGATTATTTGCTAAAGTCTTGATATATTGATTATATAGAATAAGAATAAATCAATACGATATGATAAATAAATGATAGTTAACAATATTTTAAATGACAGCTAACAATATTTAGAACTTGCTATTTTAGACATGTTAGATTAAATAGAATGTTCTTATATTTCAATTCAAAGGAGACAATTTACATTTTAGGAAATAAAAATTTATAGCTAGACATAATTAAAAATGATTTCTCTAATAGAAATCTGAGTGAAATATGGAGTCACACAACTGCGAGTAAAACTATAAAAGAGAAGGTTACGTAAATTAGTAAGAAGACAAAGTCAAAGGAAAAAGAGAATAAGTGGATGATAAAAGAAGAAAGACATTAATAGCGAATACTTACATAGTTCTTACTTTATGTCAGGCAGCATTACATGCTTGTTTGTGTATATATGGTGTGTGTATATGTATATATTCCCAATAGAAAACCTATTATTCCCATTTTGCAATAAGAAAACTGAAGTATAAATAGATTCACTAACTACCTATCATTGGTGCAGAGCTAAGTTCAAACCCTGGAAGCTTATTCCTGAGTATGTGACCTTGTGTGCTGTAAAACACTGCTTCACAAATAATGCTTTTAAAGAGGATGTATACAAGAGAATCCAACAAACCAAAGAAACAGAAAAATATGAAAAGACAAACTATGACTTTGGGATTAGTTACTGAAACAAGAAAAATAGTTAATATCTCTGCCCATAAAGCATTTCTAAAGTTGCATCAGTGTCAAAGAAAGGACAGGCAATTCTGTTCTTTCTCTTTGAAATCCAATTTATGATTTCCAATGATGTGAATATTCAGCAATGGCTGTGATCTATAAATATTTAATATAAATGAAGTCATAAGTATAACTCAGACTAAATGTTAATTAAAAAATATAAAGAAGATTGGTAGTTATTTTCCCCCAAAACTTCCAGATGGTGCTTAATCAGTATCCGTGACTATATTTAAGAATAGCATAATGTAAATAATAATTCTAAAGCACTTTGTCATTTATAGCAAGCAGCATTGGTAAAGATTCTGTGACTTCATCACAGTCCTTTTACTAGATAATACTTCTATAATTATCCACTTTACTACCAGCTTTCTTGCTTCTGGTTTAATAATTCTACAGTACTTTGTCTTTAAGGCTTTCAGAAAACTTAAGTAATATATAAACCACTCAGAGCTTTAAAAAAGCTAGATTTATTTAACTGCAAGCAATATAAGTAAAATCCAATCACCTTCTTAATATTCTACATATGTTAAATAATAATCCCAAAGACAGCAAGTCACCTGACAAAAAATTTCAAATGAAAGACACAGAAATTCATTTAATCAGTTAAATTAAACATCCAAGAACATTTATTAACTGATAACAATACTTACCTACTCACATTCAACATAATTTGGCAGAAATTAACCAAATGTGATTGATTTGATTGTTGGTTATCCCTGTTTAATTAGGTGTTAATATGTATGCATGTGTGTATAAATATGTATGTATAAATGTATTTCACAGGTTACCAAAGTTTTAATACCAATCTCATTTCTAACTGACCTTATTTAACCATAATGATACAAAATTAATTCACTAAAATTAATGACAATATGTGTACAAATTCCAACTAATGTTTACCCAATTTTTGGCTGAGTGCACATTGAATTTCAAATTTTTAGGCTTTATATACAATGCAATGTTAATTTTTTAAATTAATTAAGTGGAAATAAAAGTTGGGCTAGATTTTCTGAGTCTTTTATCTTAATCATAACTGAAATTATAGAAATACTCACTGAAAAAAATAAGAGGATATAAATTTATAAATCCCTTGATAGAGTACTTTGTATCATGGCTAAGAAAGTCAATGAAAATAAAAATGTTTCTTAGATTAAATCAATAAAAGCTGGTAACAATCTAGTCAGATTAATCAAGAGAAAAACAAAGAAGAAACACATGACCAGTCCCAAGACTGAGGTATTTGACATCAGTACTGATTTTATAGGTATTTACAAAATAATAAAAAAAAATTATGAATAACATTATGCCTTGAAATTTGACAGCTTTGATAAAATTAAAACACGGACTATGAAAATTCACTCAAGAAGAAATAAACATCCTGAATAGTTTGTTATCTACTAAAGAAATTAAATTTGTAGTTAAAAACATACCAACAAAGAATAGGCCAGGCCAGAAGACTTTATGGGTGAGTTCCACTGAAGCTTCAAGGAAGCAGTAATAAATATTCTACACAATATTTTCCAGAAAATTGAAAAGCAAGGAATCTTCCTGAATTTATCCTATGAAACAGCAATATTCTGATTTTAAAACCAAAGAAGTTACAAGAAAATAGAACATACCAACTAATATTATTCATTAACATAGATGCCAAAATTCTATAAGTAAATTAGCAAATTGAATTCAAAAATATATAAAAAGGATAATACATTCCCAAGGGTGTTTATCATAGAAATGCAAATTTGGGTTAAAATTCAAAATCAGTCAATGTAATTAACCATGTTAAAAAAATATATGATCCCCTCAATATACTGAGAAAAAAACTTTTATAAAAATCCAACATCTTTCCTAATAAAATCTTTATCAAAAAGGAAAAAAATTTCAACTTCATTAAAAGCATTTATTACATCCTACAGCTAACAACATATGTAATGGTATGAAATTACATGTTTTATTCCTAAAATTAGGAACAAGGCAAGGATATCTCCTTTTACCACATCTGTTCAACATTGTACTGGTCATTCTAGCCAGTGTAAACAGGCAAGAAAAAAAATAAACAGCATCAAGTTTATAAAGAAAGAAGTATAATTGTCTTTGTTTGCAAATGATGTAATTATCTATGTAGAAGTTCTGGTAGAATCTATAAAAAGTTTCTAGAAGTATTATGTAATATTGCAGGATTAATACAGTAAAATAAACTGCATTTTTATATGTCACTAATAAATAATCAGAAATTAAAATTTAAAAACACTATTTACAATAGCATTAACAATATGAAATACAAAAAGATATATAAGTTCCACAAATCAAAAATTATAGGAAATGATGATATAAACTAAAGAAGGTCCAGTAAAAGGAAACACTATGTTAATGTGTTGTTAACTTAAGATATCATTTTTCCTAAATTGATGTATATATTCAGTACAAACCTAATCCAAATTCCTGAAAGCTCTTTTTTAAAAAAATTCACAAAAAATTTTCTAAATCCGCATGGAAAAATAAGTCCTAGAATAGTGAAAACAATTCTTCAAAAAAAAAAAAAATGGAACCATGTTGGAGTTTATACTGAGTTCTGCATATAGAATGAAGTCAAGATTATCACCCAATTTCACGTCAATATAAAACTATAGTAGTCAATAAAAAGGGTGAAACACTGGCACAAAGATTGGGAAAGAGGAGTTAAATACAAGTAGAATATAGTAAGGTTATTACATTTTATGTTAAGTGGTATAATATTATAAAGTAGATTGTGATAAATAAATCAAACATAATAGTAATCCTGGAATAACCAGTATGTTCAGTTAAGTTGTGATGCCAAGATTCAGAATTAAACTATACAATGTACTGACCAATCAGCCATTTCAGGTTCTTACTAAACTGTGATTTCATCCCCAGTTGTATACAGTAAATGCTCTCAAAATGTGTCGTCTCAATTCTAGACACATATAAAAGCTGTACTGGGTATTCCCTGTGCACATACTTATTAGAGCACCTATTACCATAGAAATTATCAGCTATAGTAGTACTTGACAAGTTTTGATATTTGACAAGTTTCAAACACTGTCTAAGTAGAGTTAGATAATTGGAAGAAATTTAAAAGAATTAAACAGTAGGTTCCCATGAAGCCAGCCCAATTCTTCCACCATACAATATGAACTAACCAACTCAAATGCTTTGTTACCAAAAATTAACATGAAGGGCTGCATTATTCAAAACAGTCCCAGTTTAGCCATCAACACTGATTAAATTAATTGGGTAATTGCTAAATCACAACTTTATTTTGAGCTACAAACACACATTAGAGCCCCTCTGCTGCATATTTTAAAGAACTGAGAGCATTTCTAATCTAAGTCATACTCTAGAGCCAGAAAGTCTTACTACTATCTAAGAGGGTAACCTACATGCTAGGAATAATGCAATTAATAAAAAAACCCTTGAGTTTGAGATGAAAATGTAAAATATTTTTCTCTCTAGAATCCTTGAAATTTTTTTTCTGAAATTTTATCCATACAAAACATTCATAGCCAAACAAATGCACAGTTTAGAAAGAAAAGTAAGTCATTTTAATTAAAACAAGTGCATGTCTTTTGTTTGTTTTTCTCTTTTGAAAAATTTCAGTACTGACAATAAACCTTAATATTCAGATTGTCTCATATGTGACATTTGCTTTCATAAACCATGCAGTTATCAAGAGCTGATCCTGTAGAGAAACTAATCAAGGAAGGTGTTACACAAATGCAAAACATATGATTAAAGAGGGGGAAGGCAAATCTCATGCAAAGAACTGAATATTATAATGAAATTGCCACTGAATGGAGATGCGAAGACTTCAAGCTCAGTTTAATTAGGCCACTGAGTGGAATCCCCTAAGACCAACAAGAATTGAACAGCTAATAATCAGTTTGTTCTTTACTGATTACCAGTTAATCATGTCCCAAACACAACCCTGGTCCCTCTCTAATTATGAATACATTTTCAGGCCTCTCCTTTAATCTCTACACTTTTTATGGATGCACAAATCTTAATCAGCTAACTTTAAGAGTGCCTATAACCGTTAGTGAGAGCCTTGAAAGGCCTTCCTACTGTTTAGGAAGTAAATATTTGCATCCTTTTGTGCTGCAGTAGTAAACATTAGCTGATCCTATGAGGGAAAATAGGAGCATAGGAATCAAGTGCATATCAATGTAGGGCAGGTTCTTTCTAAATAAAAATCACTTTTTTATAAAGTACTGTTCCTTATGGAAATTTAGAACACGCATACACCACTCATACAATCACACACATAAGCATAAAGTAAAAATTACCCATGTTCTATCATAAAAAGAGAATCACTGATAACATTTTCATCTATATATATCTAGGAGAGAAATGTATGTGTCTCATGTATGTGTTTATACATTTATAAATAACATTGCATTCCAGTATTAAAATTGAATGCATGCATTTTCTAGGTATACTTCCTAAATATTTAATATATAATACTTAAGAAATATATCTAGAGGAAATATATTTTTCTTTAAAGCTATATAACATTATTTAATAGTTATCAGTAATCATTTAATTTCTTTTTGATATTCTAAACAACTGCTTTAAAGCTTAGGATTTAAAAATCATTTTATATTAATGATTATTTCTTACAAATATATTAAAAGGATTGAACTTAATACTTGTTAAATTTTCTTCCAAATATCAAGGTTCAAAGAAGCACTTTAGCTTTCTGGGCTAAGGTTCTTTATTTGATTAGAATAGGTTTCTTCTATAGAATTCTATATTTTTTCTCCATTTAAAAAAAATTATAATTCTGGATCTTTTTAAGCTCAGCTCTATAGATTCTGAATTCCATAGCTGCTACCTCTTTTATATATTTTAACCCTGATATTTTGCTTATCGTCATTCTGGAAATCACTTCCATGTAAATACACATCTTCCCTAGTTTAAGCTTTGGTGGGTCAATGAAGTTATTTAATATTTGCAAAATAAATGTCAATATCTTTATTGATAGCAACAGCTATCATTTCTTTATTATGATTATCATTATTTATTTATTTATTATTTATTTATTTTTACATACTAGAAAGTTTACAGGTACTTCCAAGAGGTAGGAAGAAAAAATTATTTTTTTCCAGAAAAGGAAACCAAGATTCAGAGCAGTTAAATAACTTACTTACACCGGCTATGATAACAGAGTTATGTTTCAAACAGATTTTTTAGTTCAAATCTTATGCTAAATTATTGCATGACATATCCTCTTAGCCAGATAGTTAACAATAGAATGGCATAGAAAGAAGGTAAGACATGAGGAAGTGAAAGTGGAGGTGGGGATGGGGTGGGTTAGGAGGCCGTATACAAATTGAAGCAGCACTCAGCAGATTCAAGTCAACTCATCTTTATTTAAGTTCCACTGTGCTATATATCAGCAATATAATATTAATTTATTGAATTCTTCTGGATTATGAGAAGTACCTTACAGAATTGTCATGAGATAATGGGTGTAAATTGCTTTTTCTAATACTTGGCACATAGTACATCTTAAATATCTATCATCTATTTATCTATCATCATCAATGTTGTAACTTTCTAGTCATTACTATGCTGTTGATCAAAACGTTTCCAAATACAAATTAGCCTGTGCAAGAAACCAAATAAGAATGGACAAAGTTTACTAGAAAAATAAGTTCAAATCTTATGCCTCCTAATGCTAAATGCCAGAGAATACAAACCCAGAATGGGATGAAATGGAGAGAACATTCCATCCATAATTTTTGAACTAACATATAATAATAGAGCTAAAGAAATATGTGAACTTAAAAAAAAATCTTCTTTGTTGACAAATGAAATTTGAATGAGTTAATTAAGAGGTTTGCTTTTTTCTTATTTCCTGTATTTGGAAAATCACTTAGATAATCTTTAAAAAATTATTTTTTCTCTTGAGTCTTTCAAAAGGAAATGTCTGGTGGTTATCAGATAGATGAATAAGTATTTACAGTCATTTTAGTTAAAAATTGTTGAAGGAAATACAATGAACATTGTGAAGCACCACCCAGTTCCCTCTGCAAAACTCAGAGGCAATCATTCCTTCTGCTTTCTGAAGTGTTGGAGTTCAATAACTCATACCTGAATCACACTCCAAAAGGTGTCCTCAGTCCAAGAAGCTGCCTTTTTCAGGGTTGTGTTTTCCAGGGAGAAAATGATTGACCAATGGGGATAGGAAAGGGTTATATGCAAAGGCCCTGTCCTTTTGCCTCATTTGGGACAACTCTGATGGCTATTTCAGCTTCAGAGTTTCCTATGTGTTTGGCTAAAGCCTGTGCTGCAACTACATAGCTATTACTTCTCTGTTTAATTCTGCTTACCTCACCTTTCAAAGTTGTTGTTCCCATTAGGAAGAAAAAAATTTTCCTCTACCTTTATAGGTTCTTCTGCCTAGTCTAAGAATTAAATTGTCATGGCACAGATTAACAGAAAAAAATCAAATTTAATCACATACATGTGGGGCACCATCAGAATTAGGAGTCTCACAGGCAGTCAGGCAATTGGGACTTATATACCATTATGAACTAAAGAGAATGGGTATGAGTGTATGACTTCAAAGTGTATGACTTCGCATGAATTTGGAAAACAAATATTTGGTAAACAAATGTTTGCCATGCCATGCAGAGACAAAGGGAAACAGAGAAGACTCTGGTCTCCCAGCCCTGTTAAGTTATCCCTAGTATAACTAGCCCATATTCCTTGTAGATATCTCTGGTTGATGGTGCTCTTCCTGGACCAGACTCTTTATCTAAGGTCTTTTAGGCTGTTAAGGGGGAGGTAAAAGTCCCTTCTTAAATCTTTTGTTTCTCAGAATTAATTAGCCTAAAATAATCCTCATGCTAAACAGAGATATTCTGTGGTGGCAAAATCTTGCTCCCTGACACTCCCAAGAACATTCTCAATAAAATTCTTGCATGCTAATCTCAGAGACTGTTACCTGAAAATCTAACCTATGGCAGGTAATTTGCAAATCATAATTTTCATTTTTTCATAATCTCATACTTTTATTTAAGATGAAGTTACTTGTATATCCAAGCATATTTAAGATACATTATCTCTGTGAGATTTTAAGGGCAAAACAAATTAAAACTTCTGGAGGCTTAATTCTCACTGTGAAATAGGGAAAACTTAATCTTCTTCCTTTCTCTGTCTCTTTGAAATATATATATATATAATTTTTTAAAAAGGTAAATTAGCCTCTTGTCTGATTTAAGACTGAAGAATATTTTCCTCAAAGACCTGGGAGTCATCTCTTTGAAACCTAATCATCGAGGGAGATAGCATCCCTATTTTCTAGTTTCTCTGGGATGGTAGAAATATAATTTCAATGGGCCCCTTGCTGCAAGTTTTAAAAATACCTTCAGTCATTAAGACTTGAAAAGTTTATTTTTCCTTTGGATGAAGCTGATTATCTAACACAGAAGTTTACCCTATTACCATTATTTTGAATTACTGAATTTTGGATGAACTACAAGCTTTCAAACCTTCTTCTTTGAGGACCAGTTATTGTTTATCTTGAGAACATGTATATAATGAACTGTATTGGCTTGCCTATGCAAAAAAGTGAGATTTCTTTCTGTCTTTGCAATCTCTTTAACAAATTGCTTGTGATGTGCATCACATTCTGATTTAATGCTAATTCAATAATAAAATAAAATTGGAGAGATTTTCTAGGTTGAAAAAATCTGTTTTAAATTATATTTCCTCAACAATATTATATGATCTTTATTGAAAAGGGCAGCATGATAGTGTCTGCTGCTATGTCTGAAGGAGAAAACTGGCCTCCTGAAGTCCTTTAGATATTATGGACATGTACTGTCCTGAGACTGTGGCCTACTACCATGGCACTGATTTCCTTCACACACAGCCTAAAATTTCCCAAATTGGTCAATGTTCAATTTATATTTTAGGTTGTCATACTCCAGAAAGTGCCGTCGGCTTAATGAAGCTGCCTTCCCCAAGGTTGTGCCCTCTCGTTAAGCCCAGCCTGTATCATATGATTGGTCCACGGAGAAGGGAGAGGGTTATATGGAAAGAAGTGTTGTCGCCAGACATCCCCACCAGTTGAAATGCTTATAAGACACAAGGAAGGTGGAAGGGCCTTCAAGTCATCTAATGATGACAGGTTTATTTATGTAAAACTTTAAATACTGATTAAGATTTGTCCTTGCATGGCCATGGCAAACAGCACTAAGTAATTACAGTTTTCTTCCTTATTAAGCTGAGATGTGGCCTTAGAAACATTCTTAATACAGGATCACAGCTGCCCACTACCAATAAATCAACTTTAGCTCTTGAGATGAAACCTGTGTTCCACCCATGATTTATGGGATTTGTCAACTGGCACCAGAGAAAGTATATGAAGTCTAGAATTCTCTGCTAATTCATGGGAGCAACAGAAATAATGAAAGTGCAGTCAGACCACTTGAACAAACGATAGAATGTTAGAGTTGAAAGCAGTGTGAAATCTGAAATCTGTGTACATCTCTTTTCAGTCTCGCATTCAATGATATCAGCTATTTGTACCATGGGAATAAACACAAATTACAATCGAAGGTTGTTTTATTTTATTGTTGTTGTTTTCTTGCTTGTTTGTTTTCCAGAGAATCCATTTTAAACATTTACTAGCACATCAGTGACTAAATCTACATGAGAGTGAGAAACGCTGAACAAATGAGTGCTAAGACAAGGAAGACAGATTTTATAAATTTAGTACAGTACAGCCAGGATAAAAGCAGGTTTTCTTTTTGTCATATATCATTTTTCCATTTAAGTCTTTTTAAAGTGTATTTGAGCCTCCTATTATTTTAATCATTAATAATGAAAATTGGAACAATTGTTGAAAATACAAGTTATAATAATTATTAATATTTTAATTAAAAATTCTAACCCCTATTAGTTTTGTTTTGTTCAGTGAACTGTGTACTTTCACATGGGTTATTTCTCGAATCATTTTATAAAGCATTCTTAAGGAGATCTTTTAAACCTCATTAACAATGGAGAAAAAACAAACTCCTCAGATAAGGAAAAGACCTGTCTAAAGTCATGTAGCCAAACAAGTTAGTAGAAGCTGTGGTTCCAACTCACTCTTGTTTCCATGTCAATTATATTTTCTTCAATATCAAACTGTTCTCACTTTTTGCTTCCTTAGATTACAAAAACATAAAAGGGTATGACATTACTGGAAGAATCTCCTGAAAGAGTGAATAAAAGTACTTAAAAAAAAAAGGAAAAAAGAAAACCCATATAAAAAATATATCTAGTCATATTTGGTCTGTGTCTTTGATTTTAATGTTTCTTTTGAATTAAACTTTTCATATATTTAACAAAATAAGATATAGTTTCTTTAGTGTTTCAAACTTCTAAAAAATAAAAGGAATGTACAGGAAATACTAAGCAAAGTAAATAATCAATATCTAATAATATTGTGCTTTTATTATGTGCGTGGATACTGCACTGTTTTTTAAAAATTCAGCTTTAACCTACATTTACTGAGCTCCCATTTTGAGGCAGCCATTGTTCTAGGTGCTTGGCTAAGAGTGACTAAAATGAATAAATGAATGAAACATTATTCAATGTTCTAACAAAGCAAATATTTTGAGGCATTTTTTGTTGTTATATTAGCAAAGGAACACTGGAATACTGACGCTGAAGCTTAGAGTTTAAATGAGTTGCCCAGGATCACACTGTTAGGTATTTGCAGATCAAGAGCTGATAGTAAGGTTTCTTCACTGATTATAATGTTCTGCTCTTGACAGGATGAAAGGAAGAGAAACTATCTAACATTATTACACTATACAACATTGTTAAACTATATAGTCTCCAGAAAACACATACTTCAGTTCTTCTGGCTACATTTAGGAAAATACTGATAATATGTGCATTTTTTTATAATAAGAGTAGAGAGAAAGAAAGTATTCTCAATAAAGTATAAAAAAGTGGTTACAATCACCAATTTTTTTTAAAGACAATGTTTTTAGAGAAGTTCACATTTTGGGCAAAAAGAAGAGGCAGGCACAGAAATTTCCCACATCCCTCTACCCCTACATGGATGTAGCTTCCCCCACCAGAATAGTGCATTTGTTGTAACTGATAAATTTACGTTGACACAGCATGGTCCCTCAAAGTCCATAGTTTATCTTAGGGTTTACTGTTACTGTCATACATTCTGTGGTTTTGTACAAATGTGTAATGACATGTTTTCAACATTATAGTATCATACAGAGTAGTTTCACTACTAAAAATCCTCCATGCTTTGCCTATTCATCCTTCCTTCTCCCTGGCCTCTGGCAGTCACTAATTTTTTTTTTTTTTTAAGTCACTGATCTTTTAATCTTAGTATTCATAGTTTTGCCTTTCAACAATATCATATAGTTGAATCATACAGTATGTAGCCTTTTTAGATGATCTTCTTTCACAGCAATACACATTTAGGTTTTCTCATATATTTTCCTGCCTTGCCAGCCTCTTTTCAGTGATGAGTAATATTTCACTGTCCAGATATACCAATTTATTTATCCATTCACCTACTAAAGGTTATCTTGGTTGCTTCAAAGCTTTGGCAATTATGAAAAAAGGTTTCAATAAACACTTATGTGCAGGTTTCTGTGAACACATACATTTTTACACCCTTTGGGTGACTACAAAAGGGCACAATTGCTGGGTTGTATGGTAAGAGTATATTTAGTTTTATAAGTAATTGTCAAAATGATCCCAGTGTAGCTGAATCATTTTTCATTCCTACTGGTAAGGAATGGTAGTTCCTAATGCTTCACATCCTTACAAGCATTTGGTGTCCTTGTTCTGGATTTTGGCCATTCTAATAGGTGTATAGTAATACATCACTGTTGCTTTGGTTTGCATTTTTCTGATGACATATGATGTGGGACATTGTTTCATATGCTTATTTTCTATCTGCATATCTTCTCTGACAAGGTGTCTGTTAAGATCTGTGGTCCATTTTTCAATCGGGTGTATCTGTGTTCTAATAAAATTTTATTTATAAAACAAATGGCAGGGCACAGTTTTTTGACCCTTGCTTTCGAAATTACAAAATAGAAAATTTGAGAATTATATGATCACAAACAATAATAATGTGGCAATATTTCTTGAAACTTTAGTTAATTCAGTAGAAAATTTTAATAGACAACAAAATTATCAAAGGCATTAAATCATTCCCTCTATAGACTGATTTAAATACACATTCGTCATTTAAAAAAAATATATTCCTCTATAGAACATACAATTTGTTAAAATAATAAACAGAATGAAAGTGGCAATGCAAGCTTTTCCAGAGATTGTTTCTCCCAAAGGAAGTTGGGAGCTTTCACGCATTTATTGCAAGTGCATAATTATCTTCTGTGTGTCTCCATCATTTGTAGTGCTCTTTCCCTTTAAATTATATAATTATTGGGTTAATTATAGAGGAAACATTAATATAATTCCACTTGTGACTTTTACTCTGTCTTATTCATTCTACTAATAAATAGAATAACTTTCTCCATTCACCTTTCTCTGAAAAGAGAAGAGTAGCCAGTCCGAGTTTTATCAATACAACCAACTAGATTACAAACAGGCTGTTTCTAACTTTATAAAAAATAATGTTCAAGATACATTTTATCTTGATTTTGCCTTTTTTACTATACCACAAAAGACAAATAAAACCTTCTCCTTTTTGTTCCTTCCATTCCTTCTTCATGCTTTAATAGTTTCACAGTTTACTTATAATGAAAGGGAGAATAAATTGCCCACTCCTTGTGTGGAGGCTCTTGTCAGAATGGCAATATATCCTCTTCCAGGGAACATGTTGTGTCTGTATAAAAGTCCTATAAATGAGTTCAAGGTAATAGAAAACAGTCCACAGATGACATGTTAAAGGAGATGCCTTCTGGTTCCACATCCTCCCCCATATGGTTCTGGAGGTCAGGAGTGGGTCTGAGACAAAGTTGTATAATAAATTAAGGTAAGACACTTAACACTTCATTCTATGCTTTCTCGCTATTTAAACTCATTCATAGGAAATGGCTTTGGAAAGATTCTTCTATTTCTTCCAAAGATTCTTCTATTCTGTAGCTGTGTGACCTTGGATAAGTTATTTATACTCTGAGCTATAGAATCCTCATCTATAAAGTAGAGTTAATAATGCACTCAGCACAGTTCCTTCAGTTATTCTCTCTCAATTATATGCTCAGTCTTAAATGTCCTTAGCTGCTGAGGATGGGAGTCTGTGTACATTCCTGCAAAGCCGGTAGCTTTTCCAGGCTCTCCAGCCAAGCTTCCATTAAGTTTTACCAATATTAATATTCATTAAGATTACAAAAGATAAGCAGATGCGGGGTGGGGGGGGACCTTCCCTGTTCTGACTCTAACATTATTTTTGCTGTGATAAAAGCTAGGTTGGGATGATTCCAGAACCTAGCTACCCAGACAAAGGCAATAGCTTTTCAGAGGTTTCAGTCATTTTCAAAAAAGAATATCTTTGAGAGAATCCAGGGACAATTGAAACATTAGCTCTAAATGCAAATTAACAAATAGACAGTTATGAAATTCTTTGTATTAGTTATCAATTGCTATGTAACAAAGCTTCCAAAACTATCTTTAGCAGCTAAAAACAAACAAACAAAAAATTATCCCACACAGAATCTGAAAATCAAAAATCTGCAAGTAGTTTGGCTGATTAGTAGTTTTGCTTCAGGATCTCTCATGAGTCAAGCCAATGACCAGACTGCATCATCTGAAGGCTTCACTTAGGTTGGGAAATCTACTTGCATGATGATTGCCTGCCTCTCTCACATGACTGTTGGTCAGGGGTCTCATTTTCTTTCTGGCTACTGACAGAATGTCTCAGTTCCTCACCATATGAACCTTTCCACAAAGTTGCCTTTGTGTCATCACAACATGGCAACTGGCTTCTCTACCTCAGAGGGTGATAGGAGAGGAACAGAGTGAATGGGGGAATCCATAGTATGTCTTATATTCTAGTCCAGAAAGTGATATGTCATTGTTACATATCATTATGTTTTCAATAATTTTTTTTGGTCACACAGGCCAGTCATTGTGATACAATGTGGGAAAGGACCACTCTAGGGCACAAACACCAGGAGGCAGAGATCACTGCAGACGAATTATTAATCTTCTCCCTCCTATTATTAAAGCTCTTCTAACACCTTTTTAACACTTCTCAATCTGCCCACTTCTTTTATCCTTTCTCTTCTCTTTCCCTGTTTCCGCTCTCTCTTTCTCTGTCACTATCTCATACCTAGAGTAGTTTCTCTTTTCCTAACTCAATCCTATCTAATACTCCTTACTATCCCCTACTGAGAAAGTATAATATGAAAATGAATAGTTATAGGGTAGCAAAAATGTAGCCTACTGGATGTTGTTTAGTAGGCACTATTACACCTACCTTAATCAAGTGAAAAACATGCTTCTGGGCCTTCTATGATTCCCCTAGAAGAGCTGGATCCTTCATTCTTTATGACATCAAATGGCTTAGTAGTAACTTCATGATAATTTTTAAGGTGTAGTGTAAGATTTAATTTACCTACACGTCTGCAGCCCCACAAAAATTTGAGCTCCCTCATGGTAGGAAGCTTATTTTATGTTTCTATATGTCTACAGCACTGTGCACAGTGTGTGACTTATGTACTCAGCAAATGAGAAGGTGAAGAATGCATGGGCTGAGGGTTGAAAGAGAAGAGAAGATGGTAGCTTGTCTAAATGAAAAAGAAATAGGTGAACTGAACTGAAAATGTGGAGAGAATAATATTTAGACACTTTTTAATCTTTGTACCAAAAAGGGAGGTAGAAATATGTTTTTGTTTTCTATTCTAAAACTTAATGTGTCTTCTCAAAATTACTTTGATATGCAATTATGCTTATAGAAAGATAATTTTTATTTCAGGAAGTCAAATAATAAAATGTTAAATTGGAAGGAAGGCAATGAGAGGACTTAAATTTTTGGCTGTCTCATAAAGCAGCCTAGAGATTGGAGCTCCCTTTGAAACAATTGATCAGATTGAAATACGGGGAGGAAGATGGTGAATAACAACTGTGGTATTAAGGGCTGTCTGGTTACCTCTTTTGTTTAAATGCCCTTTTTCATAGACAAGACAACTCATTCTTTTGTTAAGGAGTGAACAGGGCATACCAAGAGCCTACTAGGATCTCTGTGTGTGTGTGTGTGTGTGTATGTGTGTGTGAACCCATGTGCACTGGAGGTAGGGAATAGGAAGAGAAGTTTGACATGTATTGTGGAAGAAAGTAACTGTCTAAAAAATTCAGGCTATGTCTCCTTCACTTCTACCCTCCAACCCCTTGTAACCACATTTGAGGAATCAAACTTTAAAGTACCCAGAACTTTAGCTACAAGGAAATTTGATAAATCTAGTTTTATATTTTAAGCATTCAATGTCTGCAGCACATAAAGAGGGCACATAAAAGAAAGTGGGATTTAGATTCTAGTGCCAGCGGACCAAATCTAGGACACTTTAATTAAAAATTAAACTTTATAACTATAAAATACTAATACTTTACATTCCAAACTCTTAAATTTGATTTTTATCTGGTTACAAACTATAAGTAGTAAGAAGCTTAATTCACATCTTAACACACTGTTGTATCTTTTCTGAAGGTTAATTATTCAGAAAAATTATTTCTATGTGCTAATTTTTTAAATTTTATATAAAGCTACAAGGTTAAATTATTCATATTTCAGTTAGAATTATGGCAGAAAATACTCTCTTCAAAGTACTATTCAATTACTATGTAATAGAATCTTAGCTGAACACATTGCTGTTTACCCACAAACCATAATATTCAGCCTCCCTTGAAGCCAGGTGTGCTCACATCTGGTCGTGATATAAAAGTGGAAAAAATGGAAGGAATGTGCCCAATTATGTCCTTTTGCTCTCTATCTCCCCAGAACTTGAATGTGATAACTAGAGCTACCTCTAGCGACCATATTGAATCACGAACATCAAAATCATTCCCTGAAGAATGGTGAACAGTAAGTTGGAAAGGGTTTGAGACCCTGATGATGGGAGGAGAGGAAGCTATCTGTTTTTTGTTCTGATATTAGCAGAGAAAGAGGCCCATGATCTTTGAATCTTACATCCTGTTTTTATTCTCAGTCCTGGGTCCAATGTAAAATTTCTCATATCAAGTAATTCTAGTCAAAAATTGAAATTCGATGCTTTTGAGGGCTAACCTTCTGAACATAGGACACTAACCAAAAATGTACGAGAACTGAACACAAGCCTACACATTAGCATCAGCTATCCATTCACTTGTTCTCTTAGTTAGCACTCATATTTTGAGTGCATCAATGTGAGGCATCGCACTGTGTTGCAGTCATTTGTATGTATTTCAAGGATCCACATGCAAATCTAAGAATTCACAAGATTACAACAATTTTCTGAGCAATCAAATCAGATATGTAAACCAAGACTGTGATACTTTTAAGAAGTATAGGCAGCCCTTCTGTATTATAATATAAAGGGAGTCAAAGGACTTAGGATTTTAAATCTTTGAAATAGGGGTAAGGGGAATGATAAAAAGATGATTTCTAAGGATTCTTTCTAAATTAGTTAATTGGTATTCTGACATTATTCTATTAATATGTATTAGTAATAAATATTATATGACTTAATTAGTATTCCAATTTAAAATTCAGAGTAATGTCAGAAATATCTTCCCCACCTGATTGCCGAGAACCTCAAAATCCCCTTCCATAAATTCTCTTTTGAGGAACAAATTACACAAAGATTAGTAAAGAGTGAGATTCTAAATGAATGCAGTAAACCTTTGTGTCAAGGAAAGTTGGGTAATTGTGGAAAAGATGACCAGCCTGGTGGTGCTGGTGGTATCAGAAAGGGCAGATTGACTCCAAATAACGAAATAGAGGAGGAGAGACTGCCAAAACAATTTTTGTACTTTGCAATTGTGTGGATGTCTGATTGTTGCACTTTTACATGTAGTTAATTAATTTCTGCAAAGTAAAATTTGAGTACAGGGACTTTTATCATGAGGAAAATCCATGTACTTAAGGCTGAGGAGCACTGTTTCTTATTTTTTTTTTTTAATTAAGAGCTGTATGTATAACTTAGGGTATATGACTTCCCAAATTATAAAACTTCTCTTTACATAGATACTCAAAGTAGGGATGATAACCACCTCTCTTTATTCTGCAGTGACCTCATGTCCATATCTTTGAAACTACACTTAAATTATTTTTGAGGTAAATAATGGTAAAAGCTTTAGAGCAATCTAGAAGTTAAATTATCTCCAAGGAGAATCACAGGAGGCAGTACTCCATCAGAGACCTGACAGGAGGTCTCTGTTAACCAGGAATGACATGCAGGAGAGGTCTGCAACACACAGTGAGCCATGGCCCCTAAGGTCATTGATAGCAGAGACAACTTAAGCCTGATGAGACAGACCCTTTATGTAAGTTCAAAACTATGTTCTCCTAGGATTGCATATTGACTGACACCTGAACATGGGGATCAATACTGGAACTTTGCAGACATGAAAAAAGAAAGATAGAAGCAAAATGACAAACTGAATTAGTGGGATGTGCCATATATTCAGCTTCTTAGAGACACAAAAGTCTTATAGTATTATAAATCTTTAGCACTGAAGAGAGGATATTTATACAATAATCATGGGGAAAATAACAAATGATTCAATGCAAACAAACATAAGAACACTTACTATATAAGTACTTGCATCAGCATTTTAAGGGTAATCTTGCTTTATATCGGGAGCCCTGACAAACACATATTTTTGTGTGTTTGTTTTGCCTATTATTTTTGCAGTTTATATAACAATTGGTATCCTTTGGTGTCATACATCGCTATTTCACTTACACTTACTAGACCAAACAGATCACATAATCATGTTTCAACTCAACAAAGAAGTAAACAGCAACACTACCACATACTTGGAAGGAGATATAGGACAAAATATTTGTGAATAGAGAGATGTAATAGCTACTGCAGATGATATCTAAATTTCAATTTGGAATGAAAAGCTAGCAACAAATAATCAAAATATAACAAACAAACATGAATTATTCATTTGTAAATTATTTTTTCAAGTATAATTTTTAAAAAGAGAATTGTACAATGCTCTTTTTTAAATTGACACACATACACAGAGGAAGAAGGAAAAATTATAATATCATTCTCTTTAGATACAAACACTGATAATCTCTATAATCTTCCTATCATGTAAAATGTACCAACATTTTTAGTCCATCTCTTTGAGTTTTTGTTTTTAATTTTTCATGAATAAACATAAAATGTACATATTATACAAATTCCAATATATCAGTACATCAAAAATATATAAAATTTATAAATTATCATAAAAAGAAAACATAAATGCCTTTATACATACTATGTTTTATTTCTCATATCATGTTATTTATTTAGGATATGTTATATATAGCAGTCATATTAATCTTTATATATATGCCATACATGTTAGTGTTTGAGTTTGCATATATATGCATTTAATAAATATATACAGTTTTCTATCAAACTTGAATAATTTACACTCTGAAATTTTCCATGTTGGTAAATGTTCAAAAGTAATTTTTCACAGCAAACCCCATATTATGGATATATTAAGTAAGACTTAATCAAGTCTTACTTTTGTATGTATTTTTTCAACATTTAGAAGTACCACTTTCATAATCAGGAGAAATTTACTAAAATGAGAGCACAAAGAAAATTTGGATCATTTCTTGTTCACTAGTGTATCCCCTGGTGCCTAGAAAAGTGGCTGTCATGTTGCAGATGATTAATTAATTTATTAAATGAATAATGAATGAATCAATGCTTTGCTTTACATAACTGAACACAAATTCTTTGTTAAACTCTCTAATCATTTCCAATAGTACATTTCAATGCAAAATTGTTGCAAACAGTAACACTACTATATGCCTTTTTTAAAAAAGTGTTAACCATTTAGATCAAGCAATCAGTGTGAAGGGGACAATTTTATGATATTTAATAATAGAAATTATATTCAAGATGTTTTCCAAAATATTTTCAGTTATAAATTTTTAAGTATTTTAATTAACTTTTTAAAAACAACTGAAAGTGAACATTGTTTCATATTATTAGTTATTGTTTAAATTTTCCCTGATATAAATGTTTGCTTGTTGTTGGCCCAAATCTTTTCATTATTGTTTTATAGTATTTAGTTTGATTATTCTTTAGTAGCTCCTGAAACTAAGAAGGAAAAAAGAAGTCATGACATAGTTATTAAAATATTTTCAGTTACACATGTCTTCATTTTATTATAAACTTCAATTTGTGTGGGCTTTAAAATATCTCTTAATTATACACTGAAGTAAAAAGAAAAAGTGCTTTGTACAAAGAAAGGTGACCATTTTCAAATGTATTTCATTTTCTTCTCAGTCTTTTCATATACTTGACTAAAATAATGTCAATAGTGGGGATTAAATAAAATTTTAGAAAAATATTAACATCAGAGAAGGTGTATTACATACTATTCTCAAGATTTCAGCCTACTTTTCAGTAATTTTTTTTTCAGGATAATTCTGTCTACAATCATAATCAGTTTCATAGATGTTAGTTATTCATTTAAAAGTACACAATCTCTGTTATTGCCATGGAGATATAGATTAATGCAAAAATGTCATAATTCATTAACTTGAAATGAGTGACAGGCTCTATTATCTAAGGAATACAAACCATTACAGAAGTTAAAAAATTCTGAACACATTTTAAAGAAAACTTTGAACACTGACTAAAATGTGAACAAGTCAGCTGCAGCTCACTTGTTCCTTTCCTCTGTTTAATTTACCTCAATTATGTCACTTTCATTGAAGTAAATAGTGTAATTTATTAAAAATGTCAAACTTCACATTTCACTTCCTTGATTGATTTCAGCTATTTAGAAATTATGGCATTGTACTTGTTCCACATTTTAGTAAACACCGCAGTTGCAGAACTTTGACTCTTTTTGGTCTTTATTATATATTTCTGTTAACTAAAGCAGGGACACTTTAGGATATGTTACTTTCTTTTATATAAACATTTATAATTTCTAAAAAGTGAACAAATTGACTGAGTTGCCTTTAATAATGTTTATTTCCTCCATCTCTGCTCACAGCCCAGTATTCCTTCACTTTTGGGGAGTTATTCAGGTTAGCCAAAATAAGCTTTGGGTGGATTGACTTAGAATTTGAGGGACTAACTAGCATAGGATGTCTAGAGAAAAATAAACCAGATTCTATGATCAAATAATTTATGAATGTCAGACACAGAAATTCCCTTTTATCATATAGAACTCATAACTACTACATACATGTATATAAATGTATCTAGATATATGTGAAAATGAGAGACAGACAGACAAATAGAGACTTGCTCCTAACTCTCAGATTTAAAAGCTAAGGTTATTTCAAAGCTCTAGGTCTCTCTCCCTCTACTTTGCCTGCAGTCGATCACTGCCTGGGAGCCAAGGAAGAATAAAACTTCTGAGTAAGCCCATGACAAAGAGGACACTAACTTCTGAGCTTGGGGTCCACCTTGTAGTTAGAGAGACAGGACAAAATCTAGCCACAGTCCTGAAGGGGCTGGGATGCGTGGTAGATCATTGATGAAAGGTATCTAAGCACAGAAAGATGAGATAGGGACCCCAAACTAGAACAGCACTATTTTGTTCTCATTCATAATAAAGTATCTACTACAAGCAGTCCTAAGACTGCTAAAAATCTCAACCTGTTATGCTACAAAATGTTTTATGTGTTTCCAAGTGTTAGCTATTTTTTTTAAATTGGGTCATTGTTGTTGCTAATGCTGTTGCTGTTGTTTTAGATAGTCTAATGCTTTCTTGGTTTGTTTGGGAATAAATAGTAAATTGTTTAATTAAAGTATACTGTATGTAGTCTATGCTATGGTGGCCGACTTACATCTTGCAACTCATCCGGAAGCACCCACAGCTCTAGTGAGCAGTGCTGTCAATGTTAATGGCTCCCTAGTTCAAGCACCTGTGTCTTTCTATGAGAAGCCTGCCCTTGTCACAGGATAGATAGAAAATGTCTTATGTGCAGGGACTAAATTGTTTGAATTGTGATAGCAGGTATCTGAATGCAGTGATTCAAGAAGGACACAGAGGTGATGAAAGAGTTTATAACATAGTACTTGTACTTTTCTAAAAGAGATGGCAAGAGGGTAGAAACGAATGTACTTTTCTCTTTTACTATAGGAACTTGGTTATTTAATTAACACAAGGTATCCATCTGCTGAAGCAGTGCAAAGTGAGGGTGAGGAGGGGAAGTGGGAGGGGATTAAGATTTATGAGAAAGCAAAAAAAACCAACTGATAATTAGCTTCTGATCCTCAAAGCAGAACCAAGCTCTAGACAATAGCCTTACAAACCAGGCTATTAACTGGAGT
This sequence comes from Macroglossus sobrinus, assembly GCA_004027375.1. NCBI lineage: Eukaryota > Metazoa > Chordata > Mammalia > Chiroptera > Pteropodidae > Macroglossus > Macroglossus sobrinus. The sequence continues at coordinate 206,736 of PVKZ01000477.1, forward strand.
GAGAGGTTTCTAAATACATTTCTCTTCCTTTAAATATGTCATACTTTAGGCCTAGAAGACTCGTACCCTAACTTTCTCTTTGGAAAAATATAAGACCCTCTGTACACCATGGAAACCTTGCTATTAGTCTCAAACAGGAAGACTTAGTGATAAGATGAAAGTATAAGATAAATATTTTCTGGTTTAGTAGTTTGTTGAGAGGAAAAGAAAGAATGAAGTAGAGAATACAGAAATAAAATGTTATCACTTTTCCACTATCAAAGTTTTAACCCAGAAAGTGAAAGAAGAATTTGATAAGTGATGGTTACACAAAAGCTGAGGAGTAAGATTGGTTTTTCATGTGATCATTTTGGGATTTTGTAAAACTTTCAAGCCTTTTCTGGCTTATTTCAAACTGCAGGTTTTCTTTTTGATTTAACCCTGTAATAGGATCACTTTCTGCAAAAAGCTTCTTCCCCAACATCCAACAGGCCTCAACACTGATGGCCATAGTTGTCTCTTTTGGACTTGGACTTTCCTTTCAAAACTACTTCAAACTGGGAAAATATATGAAATTAGGTCTACAGAAAGTAGATTAATGGTTATCTAGGGCTGGTAGAATGGGGAAGTGACTGCATGACTGCAAAAGGGGGTACAAAGTTTCTTTGGGGGTGATGAAATGTTCTAAAACTAGATTATGGTGAGGATGCACAACTCTATAAATACAGACAATATATATTGAATTGTCTGCTTTAAATGGGGTCAATTTTATGATGTATAAATTATATCTTAATAAGGCTATTAAAAATGCAAGGTCTACAGAGTGGTTTTCAACAGGGGGCAATTTTGACCTCCAAGAAACATTTATCAATGTCTAGACAATTCTGATTGTCACATCAAATAATTATCCAGCCACAAATATCAACAGTAAAGGTTGAGAAACTCTGGTCTAAAGAAGGGTTTTAATAAAATCTTCTTTTGCTTCACCTTCTATCTTCTATCTGCTGCATTTTCCTCAGAGTCATAGCTCTGGTATTAACACTAATAAGGTGCTCTGCTTGTTTTCTTTTTCTACAGTTCAAATTTTAAATTATTTATATGTGTCAATTACTCCTTATTTTTTGTGTTTTTTTTCCTTTTAAAAAACGTTTTAATAGAATTTAACTTTTAGAGCACTTTTACATTGTCAGAAAAAGAACAGAGTTCCCATATACTTCCTGTCCCCACAAAAGCAGTCTCCCCTACTATCAATATTCTCCACCAGAAAGTTACAATTGATACATTCGATGAACTTACATTGACATATCATTAACACTCAAAGTCCACCATTTACATTAGTTAGTTAGGGTCACTCAACTCTTGGTATATGAGCTCAGAGAAATGTATAATGGCATGTATCCATCATTATGGTGTCACAGAGAGTAGTGCCCTAAAAATCCTCTGTGTTCTGCCTATTTATCTGACCCTCTCCCTACCCCTGGCAACAAATGATTTTTTTTTTTACTTTCTGCACAATTTTGTCTTTTCTGGAATATCATATAGTTGGAGTTATACAACATATAGCCTTTTTAGATTGGCTTCTTTTACTTAGGAATATACATTTCAATCAATATTCTACTCTTTACTTTCATGAGTCTGACTATTTTAGACACTTCATATAAGTGCAATCATGTAGGATTTGTCTTTTTGTGACTGCCTTATTTCATTTAGTATATTGTCCTCATTTTCTTCATATTGTCATAATGCTGTTACATATGGAAAGATTTTCCTTTTTATGGTTAAATAATATTCCATTGTATGACATTTTATCTATTAATTTGTTGATGAATATTTAGATTGTTTTCATATGTAGCTATTGTGAATAATGCTGAATTGAAAATGGGAGTTAAAATTTCATTTTGAGACTTGTACACTAAAAACTATAAATGTTGATAAAATAATTTAAAGAAAATACAAATAAATGGAAAGTCATCCCAAATTCATGGATTAAAGATTCAATATTGTTCAAATGTTCATACTATCCAAAGCGATGTACAGGCAATGTCTATCAAAATCTTAATGGCGTCTTTTATGGAAATAGAAAAACAACTGTAAAATTGGTACAGAACCAGAAAAACACCTGAATAGTCATGGCAATCTTGAGAAAGAAGAACAAAGCTGAAAGCATCCCATTTCCTTATTTCAAGATATATCACAAAACTATAGTAATTAAAACAGTAGAGTACTGGAGTAAAAACAGACATATAAGCTAATAGAACAGATTAGAGTTGCCAGAAATAATTCCATGTATATAAAGTAAAATAATCTTCAAAAAAGATGCCAAGAATATGCAATAAAGTAATTATAGTTTCTTCGATCAATAATGTTGGGAAAACTGCATAACCACATACAAAAGAATGAAGCAAACCCGTATCTTACATCATACACAAAAATCAACTCAAAAAATGTATTAAAGACTTAAAAGTAAGACTGAAAATATAAAAATTATAGAACAAACATAGGAAGAAACTTTTTCACATTGGTCTTGGCAATAATAGTTTGGATATGACATCAAAAGCACAGACAACAAAAGCAAAAATAAAAGCTTCTGCACAACAAAGGAAACAATTAAGAGTGAAAGGCATCCTAAAACTCTTGGAAGTCAATAGTAATAATAGCAATGACAACAACAACCTGATTAAGTACTTGAATAAAGGACTTGAATAAACAAACAGGACATTTTTCCAAAGAAGTTATGCAAATGGTCAATAGGTATAAGAAAAGATGCTCAATATCACTCACTATTCTCCAAGGAAATTAAAATTTAGAAAGGTAATGAGGTATCTTCTCATACTTGTTACAATGGCTACTAACTACCAAAAAAAAAGGAAAAAAAGTATTGGTGAAGATGTAGAAAAATGGAAATCCTGTATGGTGTTGGTGGGAATATAAAATGGCACAGGCTGTATAGAAAACAGTAGGGGATTACTTCTGACTTGCCTGATACATCAGTATGTAGTGGTATAACTTGGCTGCCAACGGAGGAATCTGTGAAATTTGTATGTAAACAGCCAATGTGAAATATTGTAGGCTTTGTGCGCCTACTACTCAGCTCTATCCTTGAAGTACTAAAGCTTTATAGTCAACCGAAAAAGAACGCAGGCAATATTCTGCATGTTACAATAGACAACACAAAAAGAATGAGTGGAATTTTGTGTAACAACTTATTTACACAAATTGCCAGATTTGGCTTGTGGACTACAGTTAGCTGATCCTTGATCTAAAGCTCCCAGCTTCTGGAGGTGCCATCTGCCTGAGAATAATGCTTGGTTTATTCCCATACTCATTGAAGCTATCACAATTTGTAGACATTGAGGCTGTTCACCTAGGGTACTGTTTCTAGAGCAAATAGACCTTACATGAGTTATAGGGAATTAATCACAGTAGTGTGTATCCATTTTTCATCTTACTTCCAGTTATCCTTTCTCATTTTGTTCTGATCATCTCTGGATTGAAATCCTACCCAAATATTTAAACTACTCTAGAATTCAGGTTCTATGACAGCACTTCTTGGACCATAGTGCTTTTTATTTTTTTGTATTATTTTTTTACTCTAATAATTAAAGAATAAAACCCTCTTGCTCCTTCCCTTTCCCCCTCAGTGATAGGGCAGAGACCACCACCAATTTTTGCAAGAGCTCCTCCTTCTAATCAGCATCTCCCCCCCGAGTTCATTTGGCAAATTTCATGTCAAAACTTTCATTGGATAAGTATCACTTTTTTAGTTTGGATTGTGCAAGGATCTACATTAGAGAAATCTAGCCTGAGAGATCTAACTTGAAATACACACAGAAGCTAGAACAGACTATCAAAATGACTAATGAATACAGAACAATTTCCAAGAGCAGTAGTTATGTTTCTTCCTTTCTTTTAACCACAAAAGCTATGCAATTTTCAATCCCTGAAAAGGCAAAACACATTTTTCCCTGACAGGAACTATGGATTGTTTTCTACTAACCTGTCCATGAGGAAGAATGTAAGGGCCACAGCAGCTGATAAAGGATGAAATCTCACACCTCCTTATAAAAATGTCTGAAAAAGTTAGACATTTCTGGGTCTCAATATTACCTTGGATCTCTAATTTAAGCATTTTAACACCAGGGTATCTTGACATCTAGAGAGAGAAAGATAAAATTATCAAGGACACGTGATAATATACGATGCATTCTCAAATGCACCTTGGAAAACTCATTAAATATCCTCCAGTCTTCTCTAATTATCCCAGCAGCCTACCAGGAGTTTCTTGTAACATCATAAGAAAAAAGATATTTTTAACTGGCAAATGTTCAAGCTTTCATCAAATTATTTGGGGGCAAGAATTCCATTTCTTGCTGAATAAAAAGATTTCATGTACAGGAGATTCAACATAAGTTAGCAAAAAAAGCTTTGATTATTATATTTCAGAGCCTGGGAGTCAAATGTAAAAGCTAAAAAAAAAAAAAAAAAAATCTGTTTCTCTGTAGGAGAACACTCCGCAGAACAAAGACCTTTTACTACCCAGGACTTTTCTGAGTTTTAGATGTTGATTTTCCTCACTTTTCTTTTCAAGATCAGAATGTCTCTATTAGTGCCTTTTAGACAGAAATCTCATGCAGAGAATTGAAAGGGCACCACAGACTGGAAAACATGACTTATTGTATAGATTACGTGCATTGCAATTTATTTAATTATAAAGTTATTCCAATGCATGTATATTTTGCATTGGCTAACAGTATCTGTTAAAAGCTTAAAAACTGAGTAACAAAAGTGAAAAGTGAGTTGATCATTTGCTTAAAGAACCTGCATTATTGAGCTTTCATTTCTAAATGAGAAGAAAGAAAAAGACAAAGATGTGGAATATAAAATTTTATATGGTATCAAATGTAAGTAATATGTGTTTAAATATCTGTATACATACACAAAGAAAGGGCATATATGTATGTCTCTGTATTTATATATGTATATAGAAAGCTATATGAAAAAAGCCTTTTTCTGATTTTGTAAAGTCTATAGCTCAAGCATTTAAAATTTTCTAGTTTAATTAGAAGAGAGGTATTAGAAGTAAACAATATACAAAGAAAAATAGGAGTGCTTTATGGAAGTTTCAAATTCTGAATATAATGGGACAGTTTTAGCTATGAGCATAGATATATTTTAAATTTGTATGATTAATTTACTTTATTTAAAGAGTATAATAAAATACCAAATTCACCCTTTTTCCTAGGTAGCAGGAGCCATTATCAAACCTCTGTATTATACGGAGTTGTGAGGATCGATGACAAGGATGGAGGCAAAAATAATAAAATAAAGCTTATGTCTCAAAAGAAACATCAAATGTTCCTGTAAATCTTAAACCACTGAGTGCTTTCGCTGTTCAAAGGAGAATCCCTAGGAGTTTTGTGTTGAATGAAAGTATGACAGAGGATCCCTAATGATCACTGACTAAATTTAAGAAACTGACACAACTGTCAGCATATGTAAGATGGGTGTTGCTGTGGCTGCCAAGAAAAAATGTAGTCATGGAAAGAATGACTGTTCATGGTAATGGTTAGTGTGCCATAGCTAGGGAAGAGACACAGTACAAGGACACACCAAAGTGTTCCAGAGCACTTGCTCCCTGACGAAAGCAAAATTAGTGAAAGTTATTGTGCCCAAATACCTACCAACAATGACTCTGAAGGCCTTTGAAAAATCAAGGCATAAAGCCAGAGTAAAAATTATAGGCTAATTAGCTCTACGGGGAAAGCTTTACCACATTTTCACAGAGAGGCAAAAGTATTTCTTTCCATGTGCCGTGCTTAGTGACAATGAGAAGAGAAAGCTCCCTGTAGCCTTTCTTTCACTGTAAAAACAGCAGCCTTTTAGAGGAAACACTGTCTGTTGGAGGCCTCAGCAGATCTTGTTGGAAAAAGCAAGAGAAAACTGCCATCACGATGTAAATCCTTCTTGTGGAATCAACAGAGTGACTGGGTTCCCAACCGTGATCCAACTGTAGTGAAGGGCAAGGTCTCTTTAATTCAAGGAAACACACAACAAACGATCTTTTACTATTTATTATATCCAGGAGAAAATGTATTATGGTGATTAAAAACATAAGTTCTGGACTCACCCTCCTGAGGTACGTGAAGCCTCAAATAATTTAGCATTTTTAAGCTGCACATTCTACTGTAAAATGGGTACAACAATAGCATCTAAGCTGCAGGAATATTGAGAGAATAAAATGAATAAATGCATGCAAAGTTGTTTTAAACATGTTTGCCATAAAGTAAGCATTTTAAAAAACTTAACAATTTATATGACTAGCGCCATTTGCAGAGTAGGCATGTAAAATCACCAGTATTTCAATGAAAATAGGAATTTAGGTAACAGTGAAGAGGGGCTACATTTTGATGCCTTAACCTATAACTCAAGTAAATAAAATCACTATTTCAAATGCTTTCTCATCTTAAATAATTTTCTTATTAATAACAGATTAAACCCACTAGGATGTAGGTGTCAGTTTTTATAAAAGGACAGTGACAGGGGAAATAATAAAAACAAGTAATGTAGTTCTTATTTTGATTGCTATATGTCCCCTCATATATTAGTAGGTTGATTGTAATTTCTGAAACACACACATACACACACACACACACACACACACACACACACACACACACACACTCTTTACCAACCTTTCTGCTTTTTTTAAAATTTAATTTCCTTTACCTAAAATTGCAATTTTAGATCCATTGATTGAATGTGCTATTATTATGATTTATGTTCATTTTAAAAGATACCTTTCAACATCTCCAAATCAATCTTTTTCAGTAATAATGATTTTATGTTTTTCTGAGCTCTCTCAATTACTTTATAACTGTGGTATTTTATACTTTTTCCATAACCAATTCATAAATTGTTACCTTATTTCATGATAATTTCTCTGATCTTTTTACATGAAACTCCATTTATGAAGTCCCATAAAAAATGTCTCATACAAAATATCATTATGCATTGATTTGTCATAAGTAAAGTAAAGCCAGTGTGGCTTTCTTTAGAGAAATGTTTGTCTTTTTCCCCCCTATGCCTACCCTTTTAGCACATGTAACCAACCTGTGGCTTTTGAAAACATGATTAGAAATGATGAGTAAAAGAGAAGTTAAATTTCAATTTTTTTTACAAAAGGGTAAAATATATCCTCTGTTCCCACATTTCCTATAATTTCCAGGTATATCTATCTATCTATCTATCTATCTATCTATCTATCTATCTATCTATCTATCTATCTCTATCTATCTATCTATATACATACATATATATATATAATCTGTAATGACATAATTCTAAGAAATGGGCCTAACAATTATAGCATATGCCATAGTTTCTAGTGTAAAATCTTTGAAAAAAGATGATCAAAAAATCAACTTCAGAAAGATGTTCATTGTCAACTTTCAAAAGGAGAGAAAAGGAGGGGAGTGGGGAAAAGAAAGAGGGAATAAAACTTACATTTTATTGCTGTTGTAACCTTAGATATTTGTATGCAGAGTAAACAAAATGACTTATTTCCCAGGGCAGTTCTCATTTCTAATATTCTTTCCCCTTTCCCTTAAGTACACAGTTGTCAGGCTCTATACCTGAACTTTGGTCTAAACGTTGTCTGAGTTAGTATAATTGTGGCTGAGATCCCAAGGTATTTTCTTTGTCAGCACCTTCATATGTGTTGACAATGTGCCAGATCTCTAAATGAGTGTATAGTGATACTCCCAGTCAGATACTCTCTACAAGTAGGATGGATATTCACCATCTTTGCTTCTCTCTTTTATGTTTCATCCATCATAGAAAAGGAAGCAGGCAGCTTTTTCTCATTTTAGGTTTCCCATAACTTGACAGAAAACAAAAGAACTCAGGAGATAGGCATTTTTCTCTTACTATAAAATAGAGAAGAAGTGTGTTAGAAAGTCGAAAAGGATATTCACTGGAGCCATGGAGACTATTGCCTTGGCTCCAAATAGCTTTGGATTTCTTAGGTATCTCAGCATATAAGAAGGTAGACTTAAAGCAGCCATGAACAGATCTGCTTCTGAGCAGCACCCGACCCTCTTCATTTCTTCCATTCATTAGTTCACTTTCTCTTCATTGGTAAGCAGAAGATGATGGTAAAGGCAGGGAAGAGGAGATGGCTCCCTTTTGGGATACAACCCTTCCTATTCAGGTTCTAATTCTTGGCTACTGAGTAAGTTTTAGATACTTATTTAGAATTTTGTTATATTTTTTTCATTTGCTGGAATACTGAGAGATCTGACTTTATGACATTCAGCCTGTCGAGTATAACAAAGCCAGGACATATCTGACATGTGAAGGAAAAGCTACTATATCACAGGCCTACAACAAAGTGGATGAAACAGTAATAAAACAACGTGTCATGTACAATGAAATGGGACATACGCACCTGTCAACATGACCTCAGCTCACTGCTACCTATGGGCTCAGAAACATAGAGAAAGACTCCATGGTTCACACACAATTGAATTGCCTCTAAAAAAATCCTTAATTAAAATTTAAGCAATGGTATCCGTATCAGCAGACTATAATTGTTCCATTCAGCATTATCTATTTTTATCAAGTGAAACCTAGTTACTGTGTTCTCCTATACAAGCTCATACTAACCATTTATGTAGCACACAGTCACTTTAACAGAGTCACATGAGGTGTGTTCCCTTTCTCCTCAAAGGCATTTGGCTCTCATCCATGTCAAAGTGTACACTGTCATCGCCAGTAATGTGAAAGTCTATTCAGGCATAGTGATTCGCCATGGCCATACTCCATCATACTCTATTATGCCAGCAATTTACTTAATCATTGTCAGTTAGGTCCACCCATTTCCTCTCTTGTCCTACTACCTTTGCATTCAGAAATATAGCAGATGAAAGAATGCCATTATCAACGGTCAATTTTTTTCTTGGTTTGCACAGATGGTTGAGTTATTTTTATTCATGAGGAAGCCTTACATTTTAGATTTTTAATGGGATAAGAACCTTTAATCATAAAAGTATCATCAAATCACTTCTTTTTGTTATTCATCAATTTAATATATAGTTATTGCCAATACATTATTAAATAAATTTGTGTAGAAAATGTTATGTTCCCTTTCTCTTGACTTAGCTATTGTTTTAAGACCACCTTTGTAGTTATCATAAATAAGGAATCTCAAGTATAAAATATAGTATACTTAACTATATTCACAATGTATACGCTGTTCATTAGATCTCTAAAACTTATTTATCCTGTATAACTGAAATTTTGTGCCCTTTGAACAACATCCCCCCATTACTTCTACCTCCTAGACACTGGCCATCACTATTCTACTCTCTGCTTTTATAAGTTCAACTTTTTAAAATTCCACATATAAGTGAGATCATACAGTATTGTCTTTCTGTGACAGGCTTATTTCATTTAGCATAATGTCCTACAGGTTCATCCATGTTGTTGTAAATAACAGGAAGTACATGTTAAATGTTCTTCATGCACACACACAAATACGCACAATTTTGTGAAGTGGTTAATATGTTAACTATCTTGATTATAGTAGTCATTTCACAGTGAATACGTATATCAAATGTGTTGTACATCAGAAATATATATATATATATATAATTTTTATTTAAAGCAAAATCTCTTCTAAAGGATGTGCTGTATTTTATACTTCTGGAATGAGATTTTTAGCCTGCGTCTATACAACCAAGTACAAATTTAAAAAATAAAGTATAAAAGCAGTTAATACTTTTGCTAACATGTATTCACCATTTAATGTTCCCTTCTTAGAGTTCTAAATAATTTATATGGGTAGCTCACTTTCTGAGGTAGGTGTTAATATTGTCCTAATTTTATAGATGAAGAAACTGAGGCTCACAGAAGTTAAGTTGACTTGAAATTGAATTCTGTTCAATATAACTAAGTTTAAACCTCAACAATAAATTTACTTCATGGGTAACTTTGAGGAAACTACTGAAACTATGAGTTTTACCTTTTATCTCTGTAAATATGAAATACAAATAACCACCTGAAAATGTTACTGTGAGAGTAAAATAATGTAATACCTGAAATATGTCTGCTTCTGGCTTAATATCTTCTTCATCATTCTCTTCTATTAACCCTGGGGGAATTTTCTTAAGCCTTTACTGGCAAAAATTCTGCCTATTCATCATTAATGATATTCTCCTCCACTCTACTTCAGTTGAAAGTTGTCACACCCTGAATCCACTCCTGAAATTGACAACTCTCCTATCTCTTTCACTGAAGTAACTTTCAATCCCTTACTTGAAAAATTAAAACTCATTAATGTCTTGAATTTATTTTAGTCCCCAGTTATACTAAGTCACTTAGCTTGTTCTTGTCTTTACTTCTTTCTTTATTCATCATATTTTCCATGGTCCATCACCACTGTCACTTCCTTGCAAATGCCCATAACTCTCTGATGTCTTGTCCTGCCCCCACAGCCCTATCTCATAATCCCAGATTGAGTGTTGGTGGAGAAATTACAATGGGACAGATTGTTTTCACTATTTTATTTAATCACAAGTGAATCCTCAAAGCTGGCAGACCACCTTGTTGGGGATTTCTAGACAGCTGGATCTTTTATAGTCCTTATCAACTACCCGATATCTTTGTTAGTCTCTTCAAAACTTCATACTCCCCACTACTCTCCTTTACTTTCTCAGTCCCTATTTCATAACTCACAGAAAAAAAAAAGCCATCAGATTGGCCTCTTCCTCAACTCTCTACTATCCATCTCCAAATTTGCCAGCATCTGTACCAGCCTTCTATCTTTTAAAAAAGAAAAAATATCTCCTTTACTTCTTAATAACTACATCTTTAGAGAGTAGTCAATATTTCTTCACTTGCCATATTCTTAGGAATTTTGCTCCATTGATTATAGATTTTCTTCTCCCAATCTTCAACTTTCCCTTTATAGAGAATACTTTCCATTTGTATTTAAATGTGGTTTCTTATTTCTCATAGGCACTTATAAAGCAAAGCAAAAAAAAAAAAAAAAACACCTCTTTAAACTGTGTATTATTTCCAATCTTATTCCTACTGGATTTTCTAGCCAAAATACTTGAAATACTTATTTACTAAACAGAATTCCTTTAGTTCCATAACTATCCTTCAGGCTTTACTCCCAATTCTAAAGCAGCTTCTAACCCCTAACACCACAAAAAAACACTATATTCCTTGCATATATATACATATATACACATGTATATATGTATAAATCATATATATATGAAATATATATGAAACATATATATAATATATATGAAATATATGTGAAATATATGTGAAATATATATATGTATATATATATATATAGACCCTTGTCAATTTGATTTTTCAGGAACATTCGATGGAGCTACTCACTTGCTCTCTTTCTCCTTATTAAAAATCAGTTCCTCTTGCCTCTACCCTCTTTGGTCATTTCATTTCATTTCATTTCATTTCATTTCATTTCATTTCTTTTCTTTTCTTTTCTTTTCATTTCATGTCTTCTATATCAAATATCTGAATGTTGGTGATTCTTTGTCCTAAGCCCTCCTCTTATCTCGGTCTATATTATTTCCTTAGGTAATCACATCTATCACTAACTAGTGACTGGCAACTAGATGACACAAATAAGTAATGGTTATAGAAGTAGTGGTTATAGTTTGTAGGTTCTATGGTTAAAAGGTAAGAATCAAAGCCCAAAACCTAAAAGCTGCTCCTGCTGAGGGATTCAAACACAGCAGAGCAGTGCATTTTAGAATGTTTCACTACTGTGAGGTATTTGCATTTTTCTAAATCTTTCCCTGAACATTAAATGTGATTTCATATTTGAATTTACTAGGTGAAAGCTCTAAATCTACTTTTCAGATAAGATTTTAAAAATCCCCAAACAGTTGATAATGCTTCAAAGCCATTTAACATGATGCCTAGTCCTTGGGATAAAGATATCTTATTATACTCAATAACAAAAGGACCTAGAGATCTTCAAATACCTAAGGATTATCATAACCATCCAGCTTTCTGAGTCACAAAATTTGAAAAGCTGTGTAAAACCTTAACAATAAATTTAATAGTAATGCACATACATACACAGTAGGAGGATAATGGGTACAAACAGGTACATTTCAATCCTGCTTCTTTAAAAAATGGTTCCCTGTCTCAAATTCTTAATTTTAGAAATTTATTTTTTCAAACAAAGAAATGGCTCAGTTAATTAAATAACTCAAAAAGCTTTGAAAATAATTATATAACAGTCAATGACTCCCATTTTTCAAGAAAGAAAATAGGCATTTTAAAAATAATGTATAACTGAGAATGTTTTTCCATGTTGAATTTGAGAAACCTATGCCCAAGCAAGAGGAAAGAGGCATTCTGAGTTCAATAAAAATGTTCTTTCTAGTAAATTGACTTTACCTTTGCTAATAACTAAGCTACTATTTTTGTTGAATGAAGCCTCATCTACTATGAATGATTATATATATATATATATATATATATATATATATATATGTGTGTGTGTGTGTGTGTGTGTGTGTGTGTGTGTGTGTATGTATACACACACATACATACATACATTCATACACACACGTATATATACACACATATATATGTGTGTGTATATATGTACATATGTATATGTACATATATATATACATATGTATATTTTGTACTGCCTAGATATAACGTGAAAGAAGCATGCATTCAAAACTGATATTTCTCAGTTCTAATCTCACCTCTTACTATCATTTGCCAGTGTGAAAAACCTTAGGGATTCTGGAGACTCCATCAAAGAATCATAAGATATTAAAATTTGAGGTACACGTTTCAGTCATCCATCTTAACCTGTCCTCCAACATCTGTGACAACTTATCTCAACTTAGATTTTTTAGTGAAGGTCTCTCTACTGGGCAAGAGGCAAAGGATCGGCTCCCTAAATTTATCAATAGCTCACCATGTGTCAGTAAGTTTGCTGAGAGATTTTACATTATAACAACTGATTTTCTAAACAATCTTAATTTAACAACTCATAAATTTGAGGTCCATGAAGATTGCATTGCTCACCCAAAGTTATAGTGCAGTTGGTAAGACACTGTGTCATAACCTGATCCTGGGCCCATTTCATCCCTTTCTAAAGCCAACATTCTTTCCACAATGTGCCACATTGTGATTTTGAATAGTTGGAATTGTTCAAGTTCATATTAGAATAAATTCAAGCATGCTTTTATAGGACCACCACCTACTGCCCTAATTCTCCACTGTGAAGCAATCTAAAATACTTTTATCTTTTAACTCATAATAGCCAAGAGTAACAAATATATCAACCATTTCTCAAAGACTTATTTTGTGTGTGGCACATTGCTATCTTCTTTACAGTTTGAACTTCTTGGGTTGTCTTTCGTTAACTCCTTTACTTATTCAAGTTGTCGTATTATTTTCTTTTCTCTTTAGTGAAACTTTCTGAAAAAAAATCACGTTTATATGCTTGTATACTGCTTTTAAAATTCATATCCTTCTTAACTGATTTTAATGTAACATCTACTTTCATGATTTTAATGAAATTATGTCATCAAATTTATCACTGTTTTCCAATCAATAAATTTAATAGTTTAAATTAAATAAAGCCAATGCTCACTTACTGTTTTAGAAATCCCAGGGTCCTCAGGAATTATGCTAAATCTACTCTGCCTTTGTTCTACAAATGGAACAACAAAGCTGGATGACACATATGTTTACAATATGGTTTCCTGAATATTTTAAACCCATCGTTGAAAACTACAGCTCAGAAAAAAAAAATTTTTAAATATTACTCTTAATTGGTACTGCAATTGGTTACTCAAGGGCTCTGATAAAGATGTAGTATAAGATTAATGTAGTTTTCATGTCTGCTAACGCAACATCTATTTTGCAGTTCTTAGATAAGGGGTAATTCTGACTTTCATCTTATTATTTTAGAAGCACATTTTGTAAGGCTATAGCTTCCATAATGATTCCTTTTATGGATCTTGGCAAAATAAAAATAAGTTAAAGTAATTTATCAACACTAAGCCAGTATTACAGAAAGTGTTGGATGGACATCTTTAAGAAGAAAAAAACATGTATCAAAAACATGAATAAAGAATGGTAATAACTACATTCCCATCAACAAGTACATCAGATGGAAAAGAATTAAGTATTCCAACCAAAGGATAGGGTGGCTGAATGTATAAGAAAACAAGACCTATACATAGGCTGCCTAAAGAGACTCACTTCAGATCAAGACACACACAGAATAAAAGAAAAGGATTAGTAAAAGATATTCTCTTGATCGACCTAGAGGATATTGCATTAAATGAAGTAAGTCAGATAGAGAAAGAAAAATACCATGTGATTTCATGTACATGAACAAAACAAACAACAGTAACAACAAAAATGGAAACGAATTCATAGATACGGAGGATATTTTGAGGGGGGTTGGGAGGGCATGGTGAAAAAGGGCAAAGGGATTCATAACTACAAATGGATAGCTACAAAATAGTCATGGAGATATAAAGTGTAGCATAATGAAAAGAGTCAACAATGTTATAATAAATATGTAAGGGAGAAGAAGTACCAGATTTAGCGGAGTAATCATTTGAGCTCAAATTACTATGCTGTACAACTGAAACTAATATATTATTGTATGCCAACTATAATTAAAAATAACTCATTGAATTGTACAATGTAAATATGAGCAACTAATTGTCTATCATATTTCAATAAATATAGGGAGGAAAGACAGAAAGAGAGAGAGAAAGAGAGAGAGAGAGAGAGAGGGAGGGAGGGAGGAAGAGAAGGAGGGAGGGAGGGAGGAAGGAAGGAAAGAAGGAAGGAAGGAAGGAAAGAAGGAAGGAAGGAAGGAAGGAAGGAAGGAAGGAAGGAAGGAAGGAAGGAAGGAAAGAAGGAAGGAAGGAAGGAAGGAAAACAGGCTAAATCCTGGAAAAGAACAATCATGATTCATGAAAGAGGTCAAAACAACAACTTCAACAAGAGTTTTAAAAAAGTTGATTCCAGCCCTCATGGATAACTTTGAGGGGTTCAAGACTTCAGTGGAGAAAGTAACTACAAACATGGTGGAAATATCTACAGAACTAAAAGTAGAAGTAAAGCCTGAACATGTGACTGAATTGCTGCAATCTCACAATAAAACTTTAATAGGTGGAGAGTTGCTTCTATGGATGAACAAAGAAAGTGGTTTCTTGAGACAGAATCTACTCCTGGTGAAGATGCTGCAAAGATTATTGGAATTACAACAAAGAATTTAGAATATAACATAAAGTCTGTTGATTAAGCAGCAGCAGAGTTTGAGAGAACTGACTCCAATATTGAAAAAATTTCTACTGTCTGTAAAATACTATCAAACATCATTACATGCTACAAAGAAATCTTTCATGAAAAAAAGAGTCAATTAATGTGGCAAATTTCATTACCTTATTTTAAGAAATTGCCACAGCCACCCCTACCTTCAGCAACCACCACCTTGATCAGTCAGCCATCAACATCAAGGCAAGACCTTCCACCAACAAATTATGACTTGCTAAAGGCTTAATTAACAAATACATTATTAGCCATAACGTATTTGTTAATTAAGGTATGCACATTGATTTTTAGACATAATGCTATTGAACACTTAATAGACTACAGTGTAGGGTAAACATCACTTTTATATGCACTAGAAACCAAAAATTTTGTGTGACTGCCTTTATTATGATATCCACTTTATTGTGATGGTCTGAAACTGATCCTGCGCAATATCTTCAAGGTATACTTGTAATTGAAAGAAGACAGTCACACAATATCACTTATGATGTCATTTTTTTACATAAAATATTTATAATAAAGAAATTTTAGGGACAGAAACTACTTGAGTGGATGCCAGGAGCTGGGAGGAGGGGAGACCTGGAAGTGATTCTAACAAGTTTAGGAGTGATGTTAATGCACAGAATAATAAGCCAAAGTACTAAACAGTGAAAAGATAATGGTAGTTAGAAATAGATCTCTGTATTTAAATAGTTAAAATATATCATAAGAATGTATAAGTATTTTTAGAGCAGCTTATATCAAGGCATTTGTTGAAGCGGCCTCCTTTTTGGTGAATGAAAGATCTCTACCTTGGAGTGAGTTGAAAATTTTTATCAATTTTATAATCATCAAAACCACTAGAGGAAGAGAATTTCAAGGACTTAAAAAGTTCCTGAACAATGCAAGCATTCTTTTCAAAGCTCTAGTGTCTTAAAAGGAAAAACAGGATCAAGGCACAGAATATTCTCCTATTCATCACAGATTAAATTATTTCTTTCCACAACTAAAATAGATTTAAGAAATAAATACATTTAAAGATAAAATAAGTGAATATGTTATAAAATAACAGTCATGCATGAACTTATAAATGTATGGGATGTTAAAAAATTTAAAATAATAACTAAAACATCTGTTCCACAAGGCATATGGAACCTCAATTACTAGAAAAATTACTTTTTCTCACCTACTTTCCATTAGCATATATGGTAAACAATCCTAGAACATGTAATTTATATTTCCTTGTATTGTTCACTATTGAATTTCTCATTTATTTCTCAGCTACACTTGTGACAAATCAGAACATATATAGTCATTGTGTTTGCATCTAATATTGTTTGTTCCCAAAATAGTATAGACATGTTGAATAATTGTTTTAGAAACTGATTACATTGCTTTATTCTGTTTTCTATAGCAATAAAACTGTATTGTTTACCAAATAAGATTCTTAACACATGACCGTCTCTCTTAAAATTTGTCTCAAAATTAAAGATTATTTTTATAATGTAATTTGCTTACAGAAACTCAATTTAAATGCACCATAAGGACCTTTTTTCTCTTTAAAAATTAACTGCAGTAAGTCATGGGACAAACTGCTTCCATCCTGAGCTTGAGTTTTCAGTTAAAAGACTTTCCAATGGTTTCTCAAGAAAATGCCTTTTTAATGAATCAAGTTCAGCTCAGACTTTCATACCTCGACATACAAAATCCGTAGGCTCAATTTTTAATTACATGGGTTCAGACTCTCTATACTTTTATTCACGTTGCCATATTTGGTGGTCTGTTACTTAATATGTGGGCCAGCAAATATGATAATGGAAAATCTTAAAAGTCAGAAAGCAATGTTTCTAAAATTAGAAATAGCATTTAGTTTTCTATTTAAAGGAACAAAGATGTTTATAAGCATGAAAGTATACGATAATATAGAATAGAATACTCTCTTGGCACAGTGTAATTTAATATACATTTACTAAACTCCCACTATATTCCAGGCATTGGAGATAGAATAGTTAACAATTCAACAAAAGAATCTATGTCCTCCAAGAACTTGTGATCTAGATAGGAGAAACAACAATAAGCAAACAAATTTTAAAAATATATGACATATTGTGTGGTATTAATTTTATACAGGAAATAAAACTAAAGACTGGGACAAATACTTGTTGGAGAGAAGGAATGAACTTTAAATAGAGGAGGGATGGAAAGCTACAGGAGAGAGTAATACCTGAGTATTAACTAAAGAAGTTTGCGGTTTACAGAGACACTGACAAATAGGAAAAAAATAATTTGGTGTTAGAGACCAAAATATAGGCTAAGAATAGCCTTCAGAGGTTCTCTGAGATGGCAAATACTATGAAAAAGTAATTTGAAAAGAGAAATATTTAAAGTCAAGGGTTCGAAATAACAAACCATCACAACAAAACATGAGGTCATAAATGCGAGATGCAAGACAGATTCTGGAATATAAATCAAAAAAGCATTTTTAGCTGATTTTTGGAAAAAAGAAGGAACTCGATATCACTAACTTTTATAGTCAAATGACAAAAGAGTAAGATCAAGAATGTTTGAAATAAAACATTTGGTTTTGAACAACAAGTAATATCTAGCAGGTATGTGGGAAAAAGGCTAGTCTTAAAACAAAAATCTTACTAGAATTTAAACAACAGATATCCTATATTTACGACCTACTATCCCATTCAGCTTATATAAGGCACTTACCTATTCATGCACAGATTCTATAAACTTCTTTTTTTAAAAAAACTTTGTGATTTCCATAATCATATATCCTAGCTATGATCACTCTTCAGCTAAGTACTAAAACTAGATTTGGTCTGACTCCAAGGCCTGCTTCTTCAATGAGGCTAAGACTAATAAATATAAAATCCAAATAAATATGTTTACAGATATTTAAAAGTGTGCTAAATGTGATGAATCGAGAAATAAATGGTAGGTTTAGAAAATTAGTGGTATTAAATCAAGGAAGTGGGTTTGATCTACAATTTAAAAGGAAAGAACACTGGGAAGCAATTAAGGAGAAGGAAGTCATTTAGTACATTTAGGATCAGCTGAATGAAAGCTCACAGATGGTGGAGGGAGCATTGATTGTGAGCAAAAGAAAGTATAAGGTCAAACTGCTAAAATAATGAAGTATCTGGTCAAAAACGGGGAAAACCCTACTCGAACAGACCTTGATGTCCTGAAAGGTGACAAAGTTCATTGGCTTAGAAACTTCAAGGCCTTGAGAAATGACCACAAGGATAATTTTAAAAATTTTAATAACTAACTTTATCATTTTTTTAGAAATTATGAAAATTTTATAAATAAAGATAAGTCTATTTCTGAATTCCCTGTTCTAGTTCACTAATATTTAATATTCATTTCTGACAATTCTCATAAGGTTTTAATTATTTTTTAAAGAGAAATACACAGTTGTTTCATCTTATTAGATAAGTAACACGTGTTTATTATGAAAATAAATTATGGAGTAAAGAAAGCAATTGAGGAAAAAAAGTTAAAATCATTCCAAATCACACCAGGGATAACTGCTCATAATATTTCAAAGTATAAGTTTTGAGATTTTTTCCCTATTCAGAGATATAACTTAAGTCATACATTTAACTTTTTTATAATGAATACAGAAAAAGTAAGCTCCAAAAAGGTATAAACAATTTTCCAAGGATATGTAACAACACATTTTTAAATATATTTTATTTAAATCCTTTCTGCTATTAAAATCAACTTGCTGATAGCACTAAGTACTTGAATTCTGAGCAAAAGTTTTATACTTTAGAATCTATATATTATAGTCATTTTTGTGTGGATTTCTTGAATTAAATAGAATGGCCAAAATATAAGTAGAGAAAAACATGTACACATTGTTATGAGATATAAGTGATAATGTTGACTCATGAAAATGTAAATTGCAATTATAGGGACAATTTACCACTTAACCACAATAAATGCATTAGTTGTGGAATATACGAAGATATCATGACAAGTGAAAATTTTATTTATAGAAAGTATACCCATTGTGTCTCTTATTCTTTGTCTTAATGACAAAGCATATTGAAGATGCTCCGGTAAGCCAACTTGGAGACATGTATAGTTTAAGTCCTGGTGAAACTCAGCTCATTAATTTGTTAATTAAGATTATAAAATTAAAATCTAGCATATTCTAGGTATGAAGTAAATATTCATTAAATGTGGAATGAATGGAAGGGGAATTAATTTATTCACCAGTCAACATTTGTGGAGTCCATACCATATATCACATGCTATACTATTACTGGTATACAGTAATGAACAAAGTAATCTTTTTTGTCTAGAAGTTCACTATATAGTAGGGGAAGAAAAATGTGCATAAATAATTATAAACCAATGTGTAAGTGCTATTATAAAAGCATGCCGGAATGGTTAACTTCACCTGGACTAGTGGCTGAAAGGACAGTGGAGTTATGATGCACAGAGTGTTAACAACTAAATTGATTTATGAAGAATGAGTAGAAATCTGCTATAATTGTTATTATTTTAATTTTATAACTAAAAAAAACAAGTTTGAGAGGAATTAACTGTCATAGATCTTATAATTAATAGAGTTAGAAATAAAAACTTCTGTCTTTCTGTTATAAATGTAGTTATCTTATTATTCCATATTAACAGATGTAGAAACAGAACTCCAGAAATTTTTTCAAGATCACACAGTCAATAACTGAATTAGAGCATGAAAGAATCATAATGTAGATCTAAAGTCTGCATTATTATTATTTTTTGTTTAGATACATAGAACAGAGGAAATATTCAAACATGTGAATTTGTATAATTGAATTAACAGCACCAAATTTCAAAAATATCTTGCTGATATCAAAAGTGTGAGAAATATAAGTTTTTTCCCCATGTGTGTATACTTGCCTCATTGTGTCCCAAACTCTAACTTTGAGAATGTCCACACAAATATAACCAATACATTGTCATAGACAGATCTGGCCTCAAGGCCACAGGCCCAGAATGGTCCAGATATTGTACTGCTGTGGTTTCCAATATGATTGTAGGCAGAGCAGTCATTTATTGCTGAAAATTCAGTCAAAATATATTGAATACCTACTATAGGATGGAGACCATGCAAGTTTAGGATACTGTAATACAAAGAGCACAATTTTTATTATATAAGGGCCTTCTTCCTATTTTATTATATATGAGTCTTCTTGTATAAAATGCTTTTTAAAAGACAATTTATTAGGTTGTTTTCAGTCCTAATATTTTAAAATTCATAAGTATAAATCTTGCTTTTTTAAGACTGGCTACATGGCAATGCAAGTATGGCCAGTTATAAATAAAGGCTGACTAAAAATAATTCTGGGTATATTGTCCTTGATTCTATTATTTTATCTGTAAAAATTATTTTGATAATTTGGTATATCTATTTTTAAAATTATTTTGATAATTTGTTGTATGATATATAATATTTCATAACACTTAAATGTCACATTTTTCTTGGAAATGAATTTTATCTTGTCTAACAGTCTTTTTCTAAAAACTATAAGCATAAAATTAAAACACCAAACACCTATGAAAATAGTTCTCTGAATTAGAGAAATTTGTTATGCATGCATTTGATATGACATAGTAAGAATGAGAACATATTTTACTGTATTTAAATAAATCTTTTCTATGAGTTTTTAGTTAAAATGATATCAAGAAAATAGTTTTAGAATAAGAGCTCAGAAGAAATTTTAAAGTCTATGACAATCTGAGAGAAAGAGAGGAAGAGAGGGAGGGAAAGAGGGAGAGATTTCAGAATTATAAGAAAATTAGAAATTTATAGGAACATTAGAAATCAACTATATTTTACATTTTTATGACCATCTAAATTCCTTTTCTGATTCCCCAAAATCAATTGACTAATGTTAGAACCTTTTAAACTCTTTTTCTAGAATGCTATAGTAAGTCATGTAGGTACAAATTAATTACCCATTTCTAAAATGACTATTCAAATATTATAATTCATTTTTGGTCAGATAGAAGTTATTGAACAGTCACATCTCAGGCCCCTTACCTCTACTGAATCTATAAGAGTCATTAAATTTTTAAAGTTTTTATTTGTTTTGTTTTGTATCTATGTATCTCTAAGTACATATTATGAATTAAGAACAAGTTAATAAAAACTAAATAAATCATTTTTACATATGACCTAAGAAATATATATATTATCACAAGGCAGTAATGATATATAAATTATTCTCTTAAAAATAATATGTATGTCACCGACCTTTACGTTTTCATGAGTGTCTGTTTGTGAACATGAAATACTTTTATAAAGAGAAATTGAGGTATGCTTGTAAGGAAGTTGTAGAGAAGCCCATATCTGTGGCCTAGTTCTTTTTCCCTTATGAGAATAATAGCTCTTTGTCTCCCAGAACAGAATCCTAGATTGTGATTCAGGTAGAACAATGCTTTATTCTACACAGATATAGAAAAATAATAGTAGCCACCACAGACTGGGCAATTACTCTTTACAGCATATTCACGATTCCTCACAAGAAAACTGAGGTTAAAAAAAGGTTACATAACTTGTTCGTTACTTATCAAAAAATATGAAAATCAGATTTAAATTTCCATTTGTATAGTAAGAAAGCCCCTACTTTTTTTCTTACAAGGCTTCTTCCCAGGTAAGAAAGTGTCTTTTCTCATGGAGCTGCAGCAGAGAAGAAAGACAAATTCTCTTGCAGGTGTAGTAAGCTAGCTTTTGATAACTGACAGACTCACCTCTGCTCATAAAGGCTCTAGTATCACAAATTTCTAGAATTTTGCCAACTGCAGGCACCATGTTTAACTGGGGCTACCTCTGAAGAGAACCTTTCTTCCTGGGTAACTTAGAGGCATATGCAGATCTCTAAGAGGTGCCCAAAGATACCGGTTGTGTTTCTATATATGTGCGGTGAGGAGGAAAAACAAGACAGGAGAGCAATGGAACCGCCCTGATTTAGAAATTTGGGTTTCCATTTGACAGAAAAAACAAATACAAGAACATTTTTTTTTCCTTTTTACATTTGTCAAACAGATAAATCAAGATTTGGTGAATAATAGGACAGGTGGTCTAAAGAGGTAGGCAAGCAGCCTGTTCATATCAACACTGAAAAATGTTCATAAAAGCTTAGGGAGTGTCCATCTGTCAGAGGTACTTTAAGAAAAGACTTTTGCATAAACTGGACTTCTGGGTCCTTTCATCTCTGACTTGAAGTAATTCTAATTTAAACATTGTATTTTTATAAACTTTTTATTTAGGGTAAGGAAGTGATGTATGTAAGAAAAATATTTGAACACAAATACATTCCAAAACATGATACCTATCAATTCCCTGCCAAAATGTTCATTTCATATAGTTAGCATTCTTTTTGTATAAATATAGTAAGTAGGTTTGAATTTGGAGAAAATATTTTATTTTTACCATGCAAATTAAATGTTAAATTTCTTTTGGCGGATATGAAGTATTTTCTTATTGCAATAAAATGACACTGAAAGTTCTATCTAAAAAATAAAATATGTGGCTATAAAATGCATTCATCAGTTATTTTTTTCCCTCTTTCATTATTTAATTGCCTGCTTTTCCATAAGTATGCTAAAAAGGAACAGAATGGATTAGTTGAGCTCAATTTATTTCTCTGGACAAGATCTGAGCAATTAAAGAGATCAATCCTATTTATAGTATTTTCTGATTCCCACATTTCCCAGGTTAGACTGTCTTTCTGTTTTTATTCATAATATAAAAGTACTGTATATCACATTACTAATTAGAAAAGTTTTTTAAAAACTCAGAAAAAGAGATCAGACTTGTGGTTGCTGGGGTAGAGGGTCAGGGAGGGGATGTTGGAGAAAGGTCAAAAAGTATCAACTTCCACTTCTAAGATAAGTGCTAAGGATGTAATGTTTAATGTACAATATTATGATTATAGTTGACACCACTGTGTGACATATATGAACGTTGTTAAGAGAGTGAATTCTTAGAGATCTCATCACAAAGATAATTTCTTCCCCTTTCTTTCTTTTTTTGTATCTATATGAGAAGATGGATGTTAGCTGAACCTGTTATAACATTGTATCATTTTACAATATATGTAAGTCAAACCATCATGCTATATCCCTTAAACTTATACAGTGATGTATGTCAATTAGTTCTTAATAAAACTGGGAAAAAGAATTTTAAAAAATTCCACTAGTTGTGACTGTCTCTCTCATTGTCAGAACATTGAACAGAGTAAGATACTTACAAAGCATATTTAAAGTTGAAATTAATGATATGTCCTCTTATTAACAGTAATCTAAAATATCTTGGTTGGCATTGTGCTATGATAAAGATAAACTAAATCAAAGCAGATCTATTCTGAACTATCTTCAGCTTCAGCACATCAAGTAAAATGATGTTCCATATGTTGTTTATTCTGTAATGTGAAGGATATTTTTTTATATTAAACATCTGCTTGCATATTGCTTTCATAACCACATTCATCTGAGAAAATAAAATTACAAACTTCATCGACAGCATTTTATGACCTTTAAATATATAATATAATAACATTCTCTTTAGATTGACAATAAACGAGGCATTTGGGTTTGATATAGTTTGCAAAGAGCTTATGTTGCCAGGATCCCTCATAAAGGTTCTATCAGAGCAAAGAAGTGAGTGGCTGCAACCAATGGAATCAATAAAAGGCTTGAGAGGTTTTTCTTTGTATATTTAAATTTTTTTAAATATTTCAAATTATTAATTAGAAGTAATTTTCAACCACTTTTACTGATATCTAAGACCCTTTATAAACTGACTCTAATGTATGCTTTAAACAAATCTCAAGTAACATTTTCAAATCCTTCTTTCTTTGAAAATCAGCTATTTCTCCTTGAGTGTACCTGGTATTGCCTAATTTTTGCACATGTTTCTCACACTGCTTGTCTTTCAGGTGCTGTATCCTGCCCCATGCCTTTTTCTACCAAAGGAGGACATTTCAAAACAGGTCAGGGGGTACAGCTTTCCTTTTTAATGAATTCTAACCATTAAACAATCACTGTTGTAGTCTGCAGTAATGTTTCCATTTTGTATACTCCTTCAATACAGTCTCCTCTTTTGAAAGCTAATACTATAATCTTCTTTAAATAATTCTTATAATTATAGTATCTGTTATAGTGTATGCACATCTTATATAATAGGATATAGTTTTTACTCTTACACTATCATAAATCTATAGGTGGCATCCTTAAATAGACTGGTACTCCTTGAGAGTAAGAACTATGTAGTATTTTTTGTCTTTTTACAATTCTATTTTTTAATCACCTTACTTGACCTTAATATCTAAGAATGAATTTTTTTACATTTGGAGAATCAAAGTCATTTTCAACACCCTTCTCCAAAAACAAAAATAGTATGGTGATCCTCAAAACAGATTTTATTTATTTCTAATGTAAGCACAAAAGAAAAACACAACATGGGGAAAGGTTGTATCTATGTTCCAACACTCTATTCCAAAAAAGTACCATGTTTCTCATCCATATAAGTACATACACTTTGAGCAATTTATGATAACAACTGAAATAAGATATGTTCATTGACTCCTTTATTACAAAACAGGAATTTCCCCAACCACAGAGGAGCTCTTTATTCAATTATTCTCAATATTGGCTGCACATGAAAATCACCTACAAAACTTTTTAAAACACAGAAATACTCAGGCCTCTATTAAAAAAATTAGAATCTGCAGAGATGAATCTCAGCCATTTACATTTTCTTCTCAAGTTCTCTACATTATTTTAATATGTAGTAAGAGTTAAATGCCACTAGTTTAAAGAGGAGTATGGTGAGAAAAAAGAAAAGTAGCTGGGAGGATGGCAAAGAATGAATGAATGAGCCCTGCCCCAAAAACCAGTCCAGAGAAATATGGGTATACCCTCTACCCCCATTCTGGAACACAGATTAGTGTTTGCCTGTCTCCAATAAGCATGCAACTGCCTGTTGGCTCAATCCCATGCAGTATGTATTCCTAGAAATTTCAGCTGTCTCTTTAACTGTGTCTGACATAACCTAGAACTACAAATTATTTCTGGACTCTAAGGTAAATCATACCAGTCCAATTAAACTCAGTTCATCAAATTAAAATAAATGATATGATCTACTGCTACTGCCTCTGTACTTCACTGTTTCTTGGGTTTGCCTTTATGCTTAAACTCTGTGTTTTGCCCTTGGGAAATACCCATGGTTTCACTCCAGTGATTTCCAGTGATACAGAGTACAGTTGAAAGAAGTGGACACTAGAGGGGTTGGTCTCTGTAGGTCTAGAGATGTGATCCAGAATCTAGTTGAAGAGACTCTCTTCTGCTTAGATTGTGGTCAGCACACTAATTATAATAGAAAACGGAGAATATCAATGTGAATTTTTAAAAAAAAGCAGTGGAGTGCTCTTGCCTAATGTCACTTTTTAAATCAAGGATGAGAAAAAATAAATTAGCTGACAGTATGATAGGAGGCAAGAAGAATATGAGATCTGAGAAAAGCAGAGGAGGTAGGAAAGAGCTGCTAAACAGGAAACTCAGGGGAAAATTTGACTTAAGTACAAGGTAAGGACCTTAACTGAAAGAGGAATGAGACAGGGAAACAAAGCCAGATGTTGTGTTAGAGTAAAGATGGTCAGAAACAGTCACTGCTGAGGACAGAAAACAAGACTCCTCAAATCTTAGATAGTGA
Source organism: Macroglossus sobrinus (assembly GCA_004027375.1). Taxonomy (NCBI): domain Eukaryota; kingdom Metazoa; phylum Chordata; class Mammalia; order Chiroptera; family Pteropodidae; genus Macroglossus; species Macroglossus sobrinus. Next base: position 232,792 of record PVKZ01000477.1, read on the forward strand.
CTTTTCATTGTAAGATAGGCCACTAGCCTACAGCAGTAGTTTTCAGCTGGAAGGTTTTCTCCTTCCTCCCACAGGGGATATTTGGAAATATCCCTGGAGACATTTTTGTTGTCACAACTGGGAGAATCCTAGTAGCATCTAGAGGATAGAGGTCAGGAATGGTGCTAAATATCCTACAACACACACAATGCCCTCTGATCCCAAACAAGAACAATATTCTTATCCTAACCATCAATAGTGTCGAAGCTAAAAAAAATCCGGTCTAAGGGAGGATAACTTTAAAATTTAGAATTTTCTGTTACTAGATGTTAAGATTTTAGTTAGAGAAATTTATCATCTTTAATAAACAAAGACTTTGGTCTCTTTCCAAACTCTTATGTCAAGAAGAGTTTCTCTATTCCTACCTAAACATTTCTGTAGCACTTTAGGTTCTGTTTGTTTTTCTCTCTCTTCAGGGAATTCGGAACAGAACTATCCCCTAACTTAAAAAAAAAAAACAAAACAAAACAGTGTTAATAAGTATAACTTGTGTAATTACCCTCTGCTTTTTCATTCATGTATGTTTCAAAGCAGTTTACTTTTTGATAAAAGAGGTCACATCTTGGATACACAAGCATTCCCATGACGACGACTATCACCATAGTTTGGCAGTGTTCCAAAGGCATTTAGGCGGAGTGGATAGGTCTGTGGAAAGGAAGAAGTTTTATAATGTCAGGGGAAGGAAAGGGGAATTGTAAATAATCTTACAAATGTTTTCTTGGAAGTCTAAATACAATCCCTGTAATACAATGTTATTACTATGGTTAACATTTCTTAAATCAAGTGTATTCTCTATTGTAGTTGCCAAAGGACTTATAATTCATATTGTTAAATAAGAGGCTATGACTATGAATCAGCCAAGTGCTAAACACAAATGGCATGAAATCATACAGCCCTACTGTGCTGAGAGAAGAGTAAAGGGACATTCTCAGGGGAAAATTTATGATATCCTAAGCTCTGTATGTAGGTAGGTCAAACTAATCAACATAGAAAATAACATTTAAATGTGACAACTGTTCCACAAATAAGTTAGAGGTTGAAGAGCTAAAATAAAAATTTATACACTTTTGAATCAAAGAATTGTATGCTAAAGCTATCTTGTAGTAGTAATTAAATTCTATTCCATGAATTAGTTTTAAACAATTTAAAATCATAATAATCATGTTGAAGGGAGTTAAAGATTTGCAGATTGTGACTTTCTTTCAAAAAATATATAGACATTTTGGTTTCTTGGAATAGAGCAGAACTTGAATTATTTTATTTTTTGAAAATTTAGATGACTTTTTTGTAACAACTTATGTATAGCTCATTCCTCTCTGCATGCAGCTAAAAAAAAATAGTATTAAAAGAACCTCCAATAGAAACTGAAATTTTACTCACACAGTAGCTAAGCCACTTTTTAAATTAAACTTTTTTATTTGATATAATTATAGACTCACTTGCAGTTGTAAGAAAAAGTGAGTGTACTCTTTACTCACTTGCCCTCAATGGCAAAGTCTTACGAAACTATAGTGCAACAATATATCCAGGACATTGATATTAATACCATTAATAAAGAAATATTCCTTTCACCACAAGTATCCTCATGTTGCTCTTCAACAGTTACTCCCATTTCCCTCCTGCCCCCACTTCCTCCTCAACTGGTGACAATCACTAATCTGTTCTTCATTTATGTTTCTCTAATTTCAAGAATGTTATATTAATGGAATTATACAGCATGCAGTTGACTTTTTTTTTCACCAAATACAATTCTCTGGAGACTTATTCTAATTGTTACCTTTATCACTACTTTGTTCATTTTTACTATTGAGTAGTATTCCACACTTAGAATATAGCAGTTTGTTTAATTATACACCTGTTGAAGGAAATACAGTTTGTTTGCAGTTTTGTCTATAATAGATAAAGCTGTTACCACATTCAGATTCAGGTTTTTGTGTGAATGCAAGTTTTAATTGCTGAGTTATATGATTGTCGCATGTTTCTTTTAAATTTTTAAAAGAAACTGCCAGTTTTCCAGAATGGCTGTATCATTTTACATTCTTTTAATGTAATAAGCCATGTATCCATGATTTGGTTTTTCTGGTCCTGACAAGCGTTTGGTGTTGTCACTATTTTTTATTTTAGTCATTGTGATAAGTTTGTTTGGTATCTCATTGTTTTAATTTGCATTTCCCTGATGGCTAGTGATGTTAAACATGTTTTCATGTGGTTTTATGCTACCTCTATTTTCAATGAAATATCTCTTGTTTTTTTCCAATTTTCTAACTGAATTTTTTTAACTATTGAGTCTTGTGAGTTACTTATTGATTCCATGTATATGGTCCTTTGTCAGAAATATGTGGTTTGTAAATATTATCTCAGTCTGTGGCATGCATATCCATTCTCCTAATATATCTTTAATAAAGCAAAACACTTAAAAGAAGTTGAATTTGTTCATTTTTCCTTTTATGGATCCTGCTTTTGTGTCAAGTCTAAAAATTTTTGCTTAGACCTGGATCCCAGAGAATTATTCGATTTTTTTCCAAAAGTTTTATATTTTTATATTTTATAGTTGAGTCTATGGTTAATTTTGTGTTAATTTTTGTGTATGATTTTAGGTTTTGGATGAGGTTTCTTCCCTTTCCCTCTCCCTTTCCCCCCTCTTTCCCCACTCCACCTGGCCCTGCTGTGGAAGGCTAGTTTCCTCTACTGAATTGTTTTTGCAACTTTGTTGAAAATCAGTTGGGTATATTTACATGGATCTCTTTCTGAGTTCTTAATTCAGTCTCATTGATTGATGTGTTTAACTCTCCACCAATATACATCTTGACTAGTATAGCTATTTATTAAGTCTTAAACTTAGGTCAACTGAATTCTCCTACTTAATTCTTAATTTTCAAAATAATTCTAGCTAGTTTAGCTCCTTCGCTTTTCCATATAAATGTTACAATAGTTATGTCATTTTGCTGGGATTTTGATATGAATTGGGTTAAAACCTGCATATCAATTTGGGTAGAATTAAACTCAATATTATATTTAGTTTTCTAACCATGAATAAGTGGCTATACATTTATTGATTCTTTAATTTAATCAAAATTTTGTAGTTTTAAACACTAGTCCTGTACATGTTTTGTTAGATTTATACCTATTTTTCAGTTTTTTTAGAAATTGTAAATATTACTGTGTTGTGATTGTAATTGCAATGTTTCTGTGTCCATCTGTTCATGACTAATATAGAGAGGTACAATTGATTTTTATGTTTATCTTGTATCCTGTGATCTTGATGAAATCACTTATTCTAGAATTTTGTTTAGATTCTTTGAGATCCTCTACATAAACAATGATATCATCTGCAAGTAGGAAACATTTTATTTCTACTTTTCCAATTTAAATGCCTCTTTTCTCCTTTTTTGCCTTATTTTACTAGCTATAATTTGGCACATTAAATTAAAATGAGTGGTGAGAATGAACAACCTTGCCTAGTTCCTGATCTGAGAGGAAAAGCATTTAGTCATTCACCATTACATATGTCAACTAAAGGATTTTGTCTATTTTTTTTTCTTCTCAAGTTGAAGGAAATCCTCCTGTGTTCATATTTTTCCTTAGAGAATTTTATCATGCATAAATATTGAATTTGTAATTTTCTTCTGTATTGTTTGATATCCTCTTTTGGTTTTTCTTTGGCCTGTTAATATGGTGGGTCATAAGATTGATTTTAAAATAGTGAGTTCATCCCCAAAATAAACCTCATTTGTTCTTGTTGTATAATTCTCTTTATGCATTGCTGAATTCTATTTGATAATGTTTTATTATGGGTATCTGCATTTAAGTTCATGAGAGATATCTGTCTGTAGTCTGTGCCATACATTTTTAGATATTTTATTATAGTTCCACAGGTTCCTGAGGCTTTACCTCCCCCACCACCCCCAGTCTATTTACTGCTTTTCACAATGAGTAGTTTCTATTGTTTTATCTTTGGGATTTCTGAGTCTTTCCTCTGTTCCCTCCATTCTTCTCTTGTGGCTATCTATTGGGTTTTTAAAACTTTTGTTACTATATATTTCTCTTCTAAAATTTCCATTTGGTTCTTCTTTATATCTTTTATTATTTTATTGAGACTTTCTATTTATTTGCTAAGTTGTATTATATTTTCATTTGTTTCAAACATATTTGTAATTATTTAAGCATGTTTCTCATAGATGATTTAAATTCTTTGTCATACAATATTAACATTTCTATTATCTTATTATTGGCATCAACTAATTGTCTTTTATCAATCATTTTGTGATCCTGGTCTGAGCATGATAAATGAGCAGTTAGTTGGGCAGTTAGTGGCAATAGTTACTAAACTTACAACTTGTAAACAGAGCAACAGAGATGGCTCTTAAAATATATATCGCTGATTGATAAAGTATAGGAAACAAATTGAGATACAGTGTAATACTATTTGCATGAACTGAGAACATATGGAGACAAAAATATGCATAGTGTAAGAACTTGTGCAAATAAAAAAATAAACAGCACATTAGAACAGTTTCGTGCCAATAGTGGAGAATGAAAATTTAAAAAATTCAAAATATTGAAATAAAAAAGTTTAAAAAAATTAAAAATTGAAATATAACTAACTTCAGTAAATGGTTGGAAGTGGTGTAGATTTCCACACCACTATAATGATAAATAAAGTAAGTCTGATATAAAATATTTAGGGATATGAATGTAATCAAAAAGTTTATATACTAAAACATGAATAATTTAAATAAAAATATAATGAAGTAAATGTCGGGAAAGCTTAAGGTTCATTACTGCTGTGCTTCATTATATGGCTTTTGTATTCTTTTCATTTTTAACTATTTAAAATTTTTAATTTTTAGATTTTATGTAAGCAAGTTTATTAAATTACTTGGTATATTCATAACATTTATTTGAGACAGAACCTAGTGTTAGCAAAAGACAGGACATTACTGAAAACAAAATCAGATTATATACTTTATAGGAGGAATTAATTTACCTTAGAAGCTTTAAGATACTTTTTGAAATTTCTAATAATTTAATTAAAATTTATTAGGACCTACTGTGTATCATAGCATTTTAGGTGCCAGGATTACAATGTGTTAAAAGAAGCATGATTCCTGTCCTAATATAAAAACAATAGCCAAGGCTGAATTACGCAGACTATCGAAATAATTCATTATATTTTACTAGTGTTGACCTTCTCTCTGTGTTCTCCTTAAGATAACATATCTTACTTAAAAATTTCTATTTATTTTGAATGTATACATGAATTATCCAGTACAAACTAGTCAAGTGGAACATTTCATTAAGAAAGAACTGTCAGTTCTTACACACTAAATGACATTTCTTGTTTCACAATCAGTCCAATGATTCTCTGTTTTTCTGCAGTGTTTTATTAGCCAGATGTCATCTCTTAAAGTGTCAGCAAAAAGGAAACATAAGGGCATATTAAAATGTACTGCAGACTTTTAAAGCAAGTGCATGTTAAGTAGGATAACGTCAAGAATTGATTTCAATTCCCAGATTTTGATGGTTTATTTTTAATAATCATTTTTTTCTTTTTTATATAATACCCCCACTGATGTTTTAATAAGGTACATATACTAAAAGTAAGTCCTTGTGTGAAACGTACAATAATTAATTCTACTTTAAAACCTTGTTTTCTATGGTGCTATAAAATGACTAATCAAAGGGTTGATTATGTAAACTTAAAAAGAAAATCTGTTCCTTCAGACAATGCTTAATATGTCCCCAAATTTTCCCTAGGTAAATCCCATTAAGTTGTTCAAAAATTAAATATTATATAATATATGCAACATTTATATCAGAAATAGGAATATCAACTTTTAAGTTTCTATTTACAAATTGAAGAAAATGCAGCCAAAAGCACTGCAAGAAACTACTTTGATAACAATAGATCTTTAGGATTAGTAAACATTATTAAAAAATGACTTTTGTTTTTATAAACAAAACATGCATGAAGAATTGGTTACTATACTTATATTATTGTTGGAAACAATAATAATGAATAAAATATGTTTTAAGCAATTAAACATAGATGAGCCAGCCAGAAATCATGCAAAAAACTGAGAGAAAAACAGGACTTCAGAGGATTGTTAAACTAAAGGCTAAAGTTAGGAATTGCTGAAGCAAAGGGTCATTTTTTAGTATCCACAGTCTCTTGCTTTAAGGAGGGCTGGAGGCATGGGCTAGATCTTTCCACAAGTAGGGAGTCTAATACATTGTCTGGAGCCCCACCCCCACCATAAACCAGGGGCCAAGAGGGCATAAACATTAGTGTCATGATCAATAGTAATAGTACAGAAAGTAACTCCATTATCCTGAAAACAACTATCTATAAACAAACATTGGACCTAAACACTATAGCATCTCATATAATGCTAGAAACAAACAAATAAACAAACATAAGAATAACTAATATTAAAAAATATCTTGGAGGTCCTAACCAGTGTAACTGTATACATAAAAGTATAAGATAAATAAAGACTGAAAAAATTGTGTAAAACTGCCATTGAGTATTTTATCTCATAAACATGCAAGAGCATCTCTAGAAAATATTTTAGTAGTAATAAGAGAGTTTAGCAAAATTTGATTTAGGAATATGATGTGCAAAAATTTCTACAATCCTGCAATAAATTAGAAAATGTGACTTTTAAGTAGATAGCATTACAATCGAAACAAAAAGCGATAGAGTCTCTAAAATTAAGTTTAACACAATATGTATAAGACACTTATGAATAAAATTACAAAAAATTATTAAAATACAAAAAAATAAAACCTGAAAAGAATGAGTTTATCATATTTGTGGACTGAAAGATTCTGTATTAGAAAGGATGTTGATTTTCTTTACTATATAATGCTATTTTATTCAAATTCCCAAAAGGATTTTTTTATAAATGCAACAAATTGACCCTAAAATCCCAATGATATAATTAAAATTCAATGACAGTGAAGAAAATTGAGAAAAAAAAAGAAAAAAAAGAAGAATTTTTCTCACTAAAACTTAGAGTAATTGAAGATACTATGGATTTGTTAAGATTCATAGACAATAGATTAAAGTAATAAAACGGCCAAAAACAGATTGAAGTATATATGAAACTTTGGTATACTATTGGGTAAACCTTAAAATCAGAAAAGATAAGACACTCTATTTGATAAATGGTGTCGGGTAATTGTCTTTTCATAAGAAAATAAAGTAAGATAATGTCTTTCTCTCTCTCTTCTCCCCATTTTTCCTTTCTCCTATCTCCTGTCTCTCCATGCTTAATTGTGGAAACCAAATCTTACACACTATTAAAATTAATAGACACATATGTAGTGAATGATCTTATTTCTTTGGAGTTTAGAGGGATTTCTAAAATGAGATACGAAAAGTAGAGTAAAATGATGAGATAAGCATAGTACTACTCAAGATCAGATTTTATTTTAGTAAAAAGAAGGTTTAACATTCTGTTTTTAAGAGTACAGCTGCCATGAAAATATATCACAAATCACAAATGGTGGGAAGTGTAACACCAGATTGTATAGTCTGAAATTTATCACTGATGAGGCTACATTTCCCTCAGGCTTTTCCAGCCAACAATGGAGTGTGGCCAGATGCCAAGGCAGGTACAATGTTGGAGACAATGTATTCTTGGAGACAGTGGATTCTAATGAGAACTCATTTTGGCTGGAAGACTCCCCACTGTTTTTGCCAAAACTTTAAGTTGCACCACTTTTCCTACTCAACCTTCCTTGTTTCCTTCTTACCTCCTCCATATTAGACCTGCATCCTGGTTTGACAGACCTTTCTTCTGGCTCTGTGCCTAGTTTTTTTCTCACACTTGTTTTCTCCTCTTGAGCACAACTAATCTCACATTTGTTTCTTATTCTCAAAAGACATGAATTAAGACATGGTAGCAAACACCAATAAATAAAATTAAAGGACAAGGAGAATAAAGAAAACTTCCATTTAACATCAATTTTTTTTAAGAATAGGAAATAAATATCTACAAATGGATCAGAAAAGTATGATATGACTTGCCCATCTGTGGAAGAAAATCAATAGTCACTAATATATTCACTCCTATCAATGATTGGTTAACTTTTTTTTAAAAGGACTAGATAGTACATATTTTAGTTTTCTTATGACAAGTGGCAAAACTGAGAGTGTTATATAGGTACTTACAAAGTTTTTTTAAATGTAACTATTTTAAAATGTAAAAATCGTTCTAGCTCCAAGCAAGGAGGAGGAGAAGGGTGAGGAGGAGGAGGAGGAGAACAAGAATAGCAGTTGTATTAGTAATCATGGAAGAAGATAGGCAGACCATTGGCTGGATTAGGACTCTGGGCTGAATTCTGTCAAGTGTAAGATAGTGCAGCTTATAAAGTATCTAAAACCTTGAGTACCCCTAAAAGAAGTATGAAAAATAACCTATCTCTGTTTGTACATGTTTAAGATGGCAATTAAAGTTTTTTATCTTAAGGTTAATAGTTGCAAAGGATGTAATTACAACTGAAATTCTACTGTACATGGGCTTGAAGTATGCTTTTACTAAAAATCTAGAGCTGAGATTAGTTTATTTAATCTATGGAAAACACATTATCTAATAATCCAATAACAAAGCTAGTCATATCTTTTTCAAATTCAGACTCATTTCATATCTGAAAGAAAAAGATGACTTTGCTTTTCTTTTCAAATATCACATTAAAAAACAGCATCATTAAACCCATCTAGGTTCTAATTTTTAATTCTAATAGGTAGGTAGGTGAAAAGATGGGTAAACAGATGTATAGATGGGAAGTGGATAGACAGACAGATAATTGCTAGGTAGAGAGGCAGGCAGGCACACAGACAAGTAGAAAAGACATTTGTTATTTTGATTTAACTTTATTTTATGGTGCCTCAGAGATTTTTATACTGTGATTATGTGACAATAAGGTGTGGAATGGGTTAGTGAGAGCAACATTTTTCCTCTGTAAAGTTGTAGCAGGAGGTTTCTGAAAAGAAAGCTGAGAGTGGAAAGCCACACAGATCCTCTAATGGGTCAGATTAATTTTGGAAAAGGGTACATATTGAATTTGAGGATCTGAAAGATAATATCCTCCAATTCTATCTTTGCCTTGGTACCACCCCCAACACCAAAAATGGTTTATTACCTCCATAGTTACAAATACTCTAAATTGAAGACCACTGGTCTAAGATCCAAATGCTCCATGTATAACAATAATAGTTTAACACAAGAACAGTTTGTTTGTGGTGCTGGTGGTGGTGGTGGTCGTTGTTTGAATAAATATACAACTCCAAGCTTATAGATGTAGAAAATCCTATAACACTGCACACCTGTTGTTTCTCTCTCTCATCCAGTTGCTGCTCTGTGTAGATATGTCAGTAGTAGGAGATTTTTGTTATTGACCTCCTCTGCTATTAGCCTTCTGCAAGGATTGGTCTTTACACTGGGAAATGGCAGAATTCACTCCATTGGAAGCACATGTGATTGACAAGTGACAGCTTACTAACTGGGGAACTTTTTCTCCCTGATGAGAAGCCCCAAGGAGGCATGAGACCACCCTGAGGAAACCGTGGGGCACCAAAAGAAACACGATTTTCCACCTTTCATATGAATTTAGAGTTTCAAATGCAAAGTTAGATTAGGATTTTTTGAAATGTATTTTTACAAAGTATGTCACTGAAAGCATAGTAATGTTTTCATTAAATGTAATACAAGTTATGTGTTGTTTGAAAACTAATTAAAATAAATTAGTTCTCCCCCAAGTAATGTAGCACACAATAAAAATGCAGGATGTTTTTCTTGAGTTCTATTAAAGTTGATATAGCAACTAACTCTCTTCTGAACACTTACTAGGACCCCTTCTAATGAAATAAACAGGCTTTTAAAACTCTAAAGACCTGATGTAAATGAAAAATATAAGAAAAAACATTGTCATTAGAGGGTCTAACAAAAATACTTTGATAAAATCTACCATGACAATGTGATAGAACAGGACTAGATTACTTTCCAGTCTCATTAGCTAAAACATCATTTTACAATGAACAAATATTCCTACAAAATGCAGTTTGCAGGGACTGCCCAAAACAAACCTACCCAGAACCACTTTTAGGTTCCAGGACAGTCAAACAGGTAAGTGATACCCAGCATCTCATAGAAACCTGAGTGAGCTTTAGGCTACCAATGCTCTACTTTATTTCTTTCTAAAATAAAGTGACTTGTTGGAAGACACACACATACACATGCATGTATATAATTCATCTCTTTTATATAAATAATCTAATCTCCACTATTTACTAAGCATATATACAAGCCATATCATATTTAATTACCCATTACATATGTACATTTTTACGTACTCTTAGAAAACATGCTTGAGCTGTTATACTTAAGTGAATTCAGGTTAATGTATATTCTAATAAAAGAACAGCTTATAAAAAAATTCCTAGCAGAAAGCAGCCATTTTTGTCTTTGTATGTTTTAAAAGACATGCCTGAATGGTTTACTGAGATATAAAAGTACATAAAAGCTTTATTAGTGTTTTATTAAGAGACTAGATGCATAAAAATAAGTGACTTCCCTGGTGATACTCTATAAATAAAAGTGATCTCCCTGGTAATAAATGATCTCTGCTTCTTTTGTGGTCTTGCTTCTCAGTCTTTGATTACATCAGAATACATGGCATTGCATTACAATCAGCACAACATGCATTTTGGTCCAATCTCTGTCTCTGAAAGACCTTGCCTGTTTAATGAATAACTTGCATAGAGGATCTTGTAGTTGTTTTGTTCCCTTTAAAGCTCCCCACTCCTGGGTGAACTTGTGTCTCTGGAAATTGTGCATTTTGGCAATGCCTGGGGAAAGGTTATGTGGAATGAGACTTCTCTAGAGATCTGATACATCAATCTGCATGAGACATATTAAGCAGTGTTATTCATAATGTATTTATGCATACATACACATACACACAGAGAGACAGGCAAAGTTAACTAGAAATAATTAATGCATGAAAAATAAAAAATAAATTCAATAGAAAGAGTCCATTATCTATCAAATTATGTACTTTCAAAGGACATTAAAATCCTACAAATATAAACAAGGCTGCTTTGTTAGAGAACAGTTGCTTTGCTTCTAGAGTCACTGTTTCAGAGGCAAAGTGTGTCTCATTTCACTTGCAATTTTATAATTAGATTCAAACCAACATTAAAGAGTGGCATATTTGTGTTCTGAAGGATATTCCCCAGGCATGTCCAAAGCCAGGCTGGCTTCCTGTCTGTGCCATTGTTAGCACATTTTGTAAATATCATTTGAGTTTTTCCTGCTTCCTATCATAAACTCCCAAATTCCAAATGACCTCCCAAATCTATCATACAACAAATGCCACTTTAGTATCTTGAAAGACACAATTTTTATATTGAAAAAGGAATTCTCAAATTCTCTCCAGCAAAGGTCACCTAAACATCATCTTCACAAAGGGAGATGTTCCCACTGTCTATTCTACCTCCATTTTGATTGTGAGCTGCCTGCTGCCTGCTTTGCATTCTGTTCTCTAAAAGGCTTATTAATGGTGTCTGGCGGGAGGCTGTCAGAAATGGCAGACTGAATCAAGGGATTTTCCTTCAACATCCAAATGACACACTGAAGCTGGAGAATTAAACAGATGACTAACCGGTGCCCTTTTGTCTGAAGATGAAGGTGGGACTGCCAACTTGCAAACCAGTGACTGACATTTGGGTGGATTAAACCACCCTGCTATTGTGCTGCTATTTTATAATCACTACTGCTTTCTTGATCTCAAGTGCCTCAGCAAAAGCCTTCTCAGTTCTTGGAGTTATGTTTGCAGAAACCCTCAGCTGAGCTTTTGCTGTAAACATTTATCCACTGAGAAGCAGTGTTCTGACGCTAACTGAGAAGAAGCGTTGGCTTCTAGGTATTTAATTAAAACATTAAGGAAAAAAAGCTTTCGTGTCAACATTCACAAGTACTTTCCTATAGCTGAGGGTTGCTATAATTGAGTTTCTCTACAAATGCATTCCTCCCCACCCAGCCTTCTCTGAGAGCAGCAATAGCTCGAGGTTCGCTTTGCTTCATGCTGTTAGTTGTGGCTTTGAGACTCTGCCCCATGCTGTCACTTTCCTGATTCTCTCAATCTGGTTGTTAGCTTTAATTTCTAAAATCAAGATTGGATGGCAACGAGGGGCTTTAATGAAGAGTGAAAAAGTCATTTGTTAAACAGCATTAAGAATTCTTATTTGCACTGCTGTAAAATGTGGTCAAGCCAAATGCTTTCTGCTTATATGAATCATCCAATTTCCTTTGCCACATAATTATTGTTAATAAGGAGAAGGCATTGTATAGGAACCAAATTCATCATAATAGATGCTGGCTCTAGGTATAGGTTCCTGGGGTGCCACCATTTTCATTTTGAGATACTGTGTGCACCATGTATTGTAAGGAAAGACATGGAGAACAAATCACATATGGTCATTTAATTGATAACAAAGTTCATATAATAGAAGTACTTAGTTTTCCTTAAAAGTTGCTTTTATCAGTGAAAAGGTAGTACAAAAGTATCTTGTAATGTCCTATTAGTGCACCTTTCTGAAGAGCATCATTTCTAAAAGAACATTTTTAAGCTACTCTGTGCCTTGGATCATTGAATGTAATAAAAGGAGATTGTCCATGCAATTCTTTTCAATGCATCAAGTCAATTGAGAGGAGCTTTACTCTCCTTTCATAAAATGTAAAGATATAGATCTCAAAAAACATCTTGAACCAATCAAGATGGTAGCAGCCAAGCATTGCAGGAAAGGTGCAAAAGTAGTTAGAGCATCTCCATTAAACTCACGTTGTATACTCAAAATTAAAATCATTTGCAGGGTTCAGCATATTTCAGAGTTAATTTTCTTTGAAGATAACATGGTAACATTTTTATTTCAACCTGGTAATTGAGAAGAGTCAGATTTACTTACTTGATATGAATAAATGAACATGTCAATTCAACAAGTGCTTACGAAGGACTTGTTAAATTGGTAACAATATAGTAAGAAGCAGAAATACGTGGAAATATCAATTAACACAAAAATATCACATAATGTATAATTTTTGGAAATTATTTTTTCTTGAAAGAGAAAAAAGTAGTATTTGAAACAAATAAAAATTCAGGCTATGTGTATGTGCTAAATTAATCAATGGAGTCAATAAAGTGATATAACATTATAGCAGAGTAAATGCAGATACAATGGCACCAATAGGCTGGGTTCCTCTTAGCATCTACAATCCTTCTAGCTTGTGCAATGAGAGTCCTAGGATAGTTCAGAGTTTAAACAAGAAAGAATCAAAGCCACCTTGATTATAGTCACACTCTGACTGGGTCCCTGATGTTCCTTTCTTATGGTATCTGAGTCCTACCTTGATGAAGTCTTATTTACTTGAGTTCTGAAATTGCTTTCCTATAGTACTCTCATTGGTCTTGCCCTTAATCCGGTTAAGGCAGACTCCATTCTATCTCATTTACAGCAATGTCAATGGCAAACATCTGCCTGCCTGCTTCAGCATTCTTCTCACTTGTCAGGATTCCTGTCTGAATTCTGGCCATATTTCCCTGTGCCCTCCTATTCACTTGGATGTTTGTTTGATGCTTACTGATACCTTGTTCCTGGTTAAGTGTCAAACTTACTTGACTTACTATCAATAAAAATCTCTAATGAGTATGACTCACTTCCCACAGTACATGTTTGTTTTGGTCCATCATACTATTTATTTGAAAAAGGCACTCTATAGCATATCCCCTCTTCTATATTGTCCCTCAATACTTTCCCCCTAAGGCAGGACATGAAGAATAAATACTTGGGATAAAGAGAGTTTCAAAGAAAGTACCTCAATTGAAATTATTCTATCTGTTCTCCAGAACAGATTTCCCTGTGGCTTACCCATTTCACCACAATCTCTATTAACCACTATTTCTGACATATATCCCATCATCCAGCCTCTCATCTACACTACTTAATTTTGGGCTAATAATTATCCCTTTGGAATTTCAATACAGTTCAACAAACACTGATTGAATATCTACCATGTGCAGGCATCATATTAAGTGCTAGAAATATAAAGTGAAAACACTGCCCCCAATTCCACAAAAGTTGTCATCTAATGAGCACAGCTCTGTCACTACCTCAAATCTGAAAATCAACTCACTTCCTACTCTCTTGATCTCAGCAGTCACTTTTGCTCTCCCTACCAGTAACAGATTGAGACTTTAACTAGTAAATAACCAACACTTCCAAGAAGGCAATTTCAGACTCCTGTCTTGAGGATTTCTGTAACCAATTCTCCATGCTAGAGCTTAAAAAATTAATACTTCTAACCAACTAGTGGGTGTGATATTTAAAGATTATAAAACTGGTACAAAAGCTCTGTACAACATAATACTCACCTATATTAAACGAATTTTTATTCTTCTGTGTAATTCAGGATTGTACTACTCAATATTACTTGACTAAAGAAAGACAGGAGCTGAAATCTAGTCTTTTTAATTTCCAGTATATGAACCCAGGCTTGTAACTTCAGCTAACCAAACAGGGAATATTTTTTCATTTTATCTATGAAGAACTTGTTTCCTAATTTGTCCAAAGGGGCATAAAATCAAGCAACACACTGAGCCTAATTACTACTAAATCTTTAGTATAAATAACAGTCAAAATTATCAGAAAGGTGTATTACGTGCTGTCTCCATTTCTTCACTTCCTGTTCATTCATAATCCTTTCCCATCATTTGACCAGAATTGCAAGGTCCATCATTGATCTTCATGTTGCAAGATTTAATCTAACTTAAAGTCATTAGCATTAGACATGGTTGGCCATTCTCTTAAGAAAAAAAAGTCTTCAAGAAGGTTATATTTTCTTAGTTTTCCTCTGCCTTCCTGATTAACCCATTATCAGTCTTATTAGCCAACTTCTCTCCATTGTTCTCAAAATGTTTTATATATTTAGAGACTCACCTCATTTGCTTTTCTTTTCTCCACTTATACATTCTCCATAGGTAGTATCAGTTCTGTGGTTTTAAATTAGCATCTATATGTTCCTAGTTTATATTTCAAATTTATATCTCTAGGCAAGTTCTCTCCTCTGAGCTCTAACCTCCCATCTCCAACTAATTAGGGACATGACAAGTAAAGATTGTTCTCACCTTCCATGGTTGTCAGTACCATCCCCCAGGTGAAGAGAGCTTCCACTCCCTCTGTGCTGACACAATATGAAGTTTCAAAGGGATAAACAAGACATTTGTGTAGAAACTGATAGGGACTGTGCTAAATTAAAATATCTTGCTGAATCTGCACTTTATTACTCATCTGATCTTCTTTACAAAGTGGCTTTCAGTATAGTTATCCTTTTAACTACCTTTCTTGAAGATCCATGATATCAGAGAATATTTGTCATCTATATTTGTATATTCTATATACTCTACAATACATAGAAATGTGGTTCTCAACTCTTTTTGAACGTCAGAAAGCCTGCGGAACTTTAAAAAAATCAGAGCCTGATCTCACCCCCCCAAAACTCTAAGGTAATAGATCTGAAGTGGCACCCAAATGTCTCTATTTTTAAAGTTTCCTCCTAAATGTCCATTAATAAATGTATGAATTTTAAAAAATGATGGAAAAAATAAAAAGTAAAAATGATGGAATATATTCAACTTTTAAAAAGATGGAAATCTTGCCATTTGTGACAACGTGAATAAAGCTAAAGGACACTCATAAAGACAAATGCTTTATGATTCTACTTATATGAGGTCTCTAAAATAGTCAGGCTTCCAGAAGCATAAAATAGAATGGTGGTTGCCAGGTGCTGAAGGAGAGGCATATAAGATGTTGATGAATATGTACAAAACTTAAGTTATGCTAGATGGATAAGTTCTGAGAATCTACTGTATACCAAAATAACTATAATTAACAATACTGTACCGCATTTTTTAAATCTGCTAAGAGGGTAGGTCTTAATGTTCTCACTACACACAAAAAAATTTAAAGAAAATGAAAACTATGTAAGGTGTTGAATATCTTAATTTGCTTTATATATATAATCACCACATCATCACAATCATTACCACATCTAGTTTCCTAGATGACTTAGGGAATAGGCAGGGTTGCCAAGCACTGGAGTAAAACAGTAAATACTCAAAAACATTTGTTAATAAATTGACCAATATTGTTCAGTTGTCTCAGTAAAAAAAGGAAAGAAAGAAAGAAAGAAAGAAAGAAAGAAAGAAAGAAAGAAAGAAAGAAAGAAAGAAAGAAAAAGAAAAAGAAAAAGAATCACATTAGTATTATTTAAAGAGTTGCCTTGCTTCCAAAGTACAAAATAAATAATTGTTGATAGCTTGGCAAGAGGCCATAAACCTCAGTTCTATTATGAAAAAGAAAAAATACAGGAAAGCCTTGTAGTTTTGTTTTGTTTTGTTTTGTTTTTGCATCAAATCTAAACAGGCAATGATGGCAGTATCCAAAATCAACAGTAGGAACATAACTCATTTAATAAAATTTGGGGTCCTTTTCATTTAGAAGCAGGCATAAATTATGTTAAATAATGTTTTGCCAACAAATAAGGTTGTAATTTTGATCTAAAAGGTGATTACCTTTTCCCTAAAAATGTTTACCCCCAAAAGAGTTCAAAAAATTTTGAATATAAGAAAAAGTATATTTTAATTCATTGACTCAATATATGCATTGTTACAAAATATTTACATAAATTTTGTGAACTTAATTAGCTAGAGAAAATTTCAGAAAATATGGAAATAATCTGATAGCAAAAAAAGATTTTTCTCAGCTTCTTCTGAACTGTTATTAACTCTGTTGCTTTCAAACCTAGTTGAAGAGATCTGTGTGAACTCACTGTATAAAGTGATTTTTTTCATTCAATACTGACATATATCACCTCTCCTGGAGAATTAATTAACTCAAAAATGTACAGATTGAAAAGAAACCTCCACAATTTACATGTGTAATGTAATTTCCTAGGATGTAATTTTGTACCAGAAACTAGGTAATTTCTCTATTATTGTGAACTAGTATGAATTTTAATAGCTAAAAAAAGTCATGAGTTGTTTTGAATCTTACTTGGAAAACAGCTCCCTAGGACTTACTACAGCCCTGCCATGTGCCAAATTTCACCCCATTTCCTGATGTACACAATAAGTGCTTTTCTATTGTTAATAGCATTGTTCTTAATAATTGATGATCCTGGTATGGCCAACAGAAATTAGGGAGACAGAAACGCCCGATCATTTCTTGAAGGGCGCTAGCCAGGGCGAGAGCATGAGGGCATGCATCCCCTCACTTGCTTCTCCTTGCAGATTTCCTCTCTAGACTATGAGAAGTCTGGTGTTACCAAAAGGTCAAGAACATCTAATCCTATAAAGCTCTCTTTTATTATCCTGCTTTTCAAAATGTCTGAAATTTATTTATTATGGAAGTCATAAGCCTGAATTTATTATTTAAGAAGTTCATTTTCTGTTTTTTTTGTGTATAGTTTATCACAATTTCTTCACCTAAAATTATATTATATTTTTAAAATGTTCAATGATTAATAGTTTAAATTGATAAATAAAAATAAAAACTACCAACATGTAACAAAATATGATTAAAAATATAGGTCATTCAATCTATCAAGTTGCATATGCGTGCACATGCACGCACGCGCACGCACACACACACACTCACACACACACCTTGTGCAAGAGCCCCAAAATGCTCAAAGTGTTTGCATTTTTCGGAGCCATATTGTCCTTAATTTTGTGTTCTAATAATCCTGGTGTCCGAAATTTGAAATTCCAGTCATATATCAGATTTGTTAAAATAGCTGTTGTTTTCTAATATTTTCCTCTAAAAGAGGTTTTACTTTTAGGGTTTGGGAATAGATGCCTGTGCCCACAATGAGTATAACGGGTATGCTGAAAAGTATATCCCAGTGGAAACCCCTTTGCCAGGTTGGGACTGCTTAAATGTTTAATGACATTAGCTCCCTGCAAACGACATTCATTTCCTGCATATGCAAATTTTCTTAATGTGAACCCCCATAACAGGTAGAATGTATAAAGTTAATGAAGCCATGTAATTACAATCACTATGGTGACTGCAGTCCCCTGAGAACAATAATGTGATAATATACATGAGTTTTGACTTTCTTTGGAAACAACAGCTTATAATTTGAAAAGATAGTAAATATTTTCATTATCTTCCCTCTAACTCCTAAGGCAAAAGCAGGAACAAATAGATTATGTTCTTTATTAACTGCAAATGAAATGATAATAGAAGGCAAAACTACAATGTTAGTAATTGTTTATTTTCAACTTTCAGTATCTTCATTTGACTTTATTTTAAAGGCTTTTTGTTGTTGTTGTTATTGTTCAATCAGAAAACCCCCAGAGTGATTGAAGCCAATTTTTTTTTTTTCTTAAATCCTGATCTTGTTAATCTCTGGGAGGCTACCTAACTAGTGTTTACTGCTGCTGTGCTAAAATGACATAACCAGTAAATTTAAACTAGGTAACAAAGTTCTCAAATAATTTTAAGGAATTTGAGAAGCCTGGGAGTGGGAGTAAAAAGATGATTCTTAAAAAATCCTTGTTATATTGATTTTTTTAAATTATAATTATGTAACATTTTATAAAAAAACAGGAAGCAAATAAATAACACAGCCAAAAGTCTATAACTTTGTAGGCTTGTCCTGATCAGTTGCTAAATCCATATTTAGCCAATATGACATGATCATATAGTAAAATGTACTTATAGCTCAGGAGGTTTAGGGAGAGTATTAGAGTCACTGATACCTACATTTTGCCCTCATTATCTCACATCCCTATCTATTTATTTCCCCCAAATGCCAAAGAAAGGGTAATTCTTGCTCTTTTATGTCACCGAGGAAGATAAATGTTACAGTAGATGTCCCCTATGAAGATACTGAATCAAACCATCTATACCTAAAGCATCAAATGTTATAAGTATGGCCCACAACTGGACCTTCCTTTTTATACTGCTAGTTGATACACATTTTAATTAATACACATTTACTGGGACTCTCATCACTCACTCGCACAGAATAGAGGACAGCTTTTAATTAAGAGTCAGTGGTACACAAATACACATAGAGAATTTGGTATTCTTAAAATATGTAAAAAATAAAGTCCCCTGCAAAATGAAAACTAAAAAAGTAAGATTCCTTTTAATGCAATTACATGTTTTAAAAATTAAACCATTTAAAACTGTTTTGAGAATGCTGATTGGTTTTCTTAATCTTCCAAATAAAATTCAATATAACTCATTAGAGATAAAATGAGTCATGGTCAAGCACCGAAAATAATATATATGTATTTATTGTTGTTGCTTATTTTTTAATTAATACACCCTACATCTTAGAGCAGTTTTAGGTTCACAGCAAAATTTAGCAAGTACAAAGAGCTCACATAAACCCTGTGGCACCACACACACATAACCTCCCACACTACCAACACCCCACACCACAGTGTTACCTTTGTTACCATCAGTAAACCTACATTGACACACCGTAAACATCCACAGTCTATAACTTACATTAAGGTTCACTCTTGGTATTGTGTATTCTTTTAGTTTTGACAAAGGTATAATAACATCTATCCACCACTGTAGTATCATACAGAATAGTTTCACTGCCCTAAATGTCCTCTGTGTTCCACCTATTCAACAGCCCCCCTCCTTCCTCTGGCAATACCTGACCCTTTTGATACCTCTGCAGTTGGCCTTTATTGGAATATCACACAGTGAGGCTTATACAGCATGTAGCCTTTTCAGATTGGCTTCTTTCTCATAGTAAGCCTTGATAGATCATTTCTTTTGTAGCACTGAATAATATTTCATTCTCTGGAGGTACCAACATTTACTCATCCAATTTAATCTTTTGATCACTTCCATTTGGCAATTATGAGTAAGGCTGACATAAAAATCTGTGCACAAGTTTTTGTGTGAACATGTTTTTAATTCATTTGAGTAAATATCAAGGAGCACATAATATACATTTTGACTTGACTAGTACATTTTCACATAATAAGCTTTCATGAATTGATCTCTGGGTTATAACAATACATTCTGAAAGTAAAATATGTAGATTTAGGTCAATGTTTAAAAAATAAAAATGAAAAAAAGATTGTTTGTTGGCTAATTCATTAATTATTCAAATAAAATGTGTGGAAAATATTAGAAAATGTATCGTTACAAAAATCATATTTGGACATGTAATTAGTGCATTTATTTGAACAGTCTCTACCATATTCCTATGGAAAGGAAGTAAGTACAAAGTTCCTTTGAATTTCCATGAAATCTGGCCTTAAGGTTAAAAATGAAATAAATAAAGATTATGGGATGTTTTACGTTAAGTCAGTCAATTCAATATGATACCCTTTCTGAACTATGATACTAAAGGAAGTACATATGTCATGATGTTTTATTTATGATTTGAACTAAAAATTAGAGAAATTTCCTGGGTAGTTTTGGCTTGACCCAGATGGGTGTGTTGTTGATATAGAAGGCAAATAAGCAACACAATGGTGGACACCTGCAATGGGCAAGTACTTAGTGTCTCTACTACTTTTCCATCCTCTCTATTTAAAACGTACTCAAATCTGTTTTTGCCTCCAAAATGTCATCAAATTTGTTCTTGGCAACGTCACCTGCACAAAGTGACATTCATGTTACTAAATCTAATGTTGATTTCTGTTTTTATTCTATCTGCTACATTTGTCACAGTTACTCACTTCTGTCATTTTGATTTACTTTCTTACAGGACAGCATACTCTCTTAGCTTTTCTTCTCTTCCCTGATCCTCCTTCTCAGTGTTCTTGGCAGGATCTTCCTGTGAGGTGTAGCATAGAAATCAGGCTTTGTCTTCTTTTTTACCTGTACTCACTTTTTTAGTGATGTCCTCCTGTCTCAAGCCTTCACTTAATACACACACACATACATACATACTCACTTTCAGTTTTATAACTCCAGCCCAGATATCTTTCCTGAACTCTACTACAAATAGTCATTGAACTAATAAGAGCATGTTCTACAAAGAATTTGTAGAATATAGAATAGTCATGCAAAGCTTTAAAGATCACACTTATCTCCTTATACCAGCTTAAAATTTTGGGTTGCATGCATAAAAAAAAAAAAAAAGCTTCAAATAGACTTAGAAATGCCTTCATTACCACAGGTGAGCTATGTGCAATAACATATAGTTTATTATCCCTTATTTACAACCAACAAAAAGAAAATCTTATATCTTTCTTAACTTTCCAACCAAAAGAACCAGGCTTCCTTCTGAGTAGATCATCTTAATTCATATGCTTATCTCTGGACCAACTGCTATGGTAACTGTGATGGAATTAATAGTGGACTACTTAGAGTCCAAACCTAGCACCAAGGTTGAGAAACAGTCTCATAAATAGAGGAGCATGCAAAAATAAAGGAATAGCATAAAGCTTGAAAGTGCTTATGTTTTGAGGAAACGATTACTAATTAGTATAGTTGGAGCATAAATTGCATTGAAGTTTATTGTAAGTAATGAATCTGAAAATATAGTTTAAGACTAGCATGGAAAGGAACAACAACATACAATTTTGAAAGGACTGTGCTAACATTTGATTTATTAAGATTGTTAATTTGTAATAATTATTTAAGCAAAGTTTTATAAGATTTTAAACCCATTAAATATGTCATATTTTTAGAAATTTAAAAATTTTAAAATAATTATTTAATTCATTATGCTGGCTGATTTAAATTAAAATTAAATATTTTTATTGCTAGGTCTAAAGGCTTTTGAAGCCTTGATAGTCTTAAAAAATTAGAAATCCTATTTATTAGGATTTTATGAACCAATATTTTTATGAGTTAACAATGCTAACTAATATCTTACTAATAAAATTTTGATAGAGTGGAAGCTTTACATTTTATTTGATGATAACAATAATCCAAAAACCACAAATATTACATTATTATTGCTATTGATAATTATGCATTGTTTTAATGATAACTACATACTATTTATTGTTTCCATTCAAAAGGATATTATATATCAGAACCCTGCTTCTTGTTTCAGAGACAAACATCATTCCCCATTAAAAGTAAATCTACAAGTATGTGTAGAATTCATTTTACACTTTGGCCCTTTTCTCTTTATTTCCTGTTTCCTCACTACATCTGCAGTTAAAAACAGTGACCACTACAAACATGGTCCACCCTGCCACAAACAGAGTAAATGTGTGCTTTTTCTTTGCCCATTTACTCTCTAGGTCAGCATACGACAATGTTCCAGGTCTCTGGGATTTGGTTCGGTCATGTTTTGTAATTGAAGAGGCTGAACTATATAGAGACCGCCCAAACAGCATCAAGTATCTTTCAATAATTGATAAAACGTTCAGCCTCCATACTTTCTTTATTATAGTCATTCGGTGTTAAACCATTGCTGTAAATTCTATCACAGTATCTCATTCCCTATACTATGATTAGGTAGGAAGTAGCTCTGAGATTCCCCTGTCAAATTTATCTCTGAGTAAGTGCTCCTTTTTTATTTTATTTCAAAGTATGACTCCCCAACCACTTAATGCATTTCAATAAAAATATTTATTTTACTATTTCAGTAGCAGACTAGCTCTGCGATGCTTCTGACTGCTAATAGTCTGAATAGCACTGAAAACACTATAATGTTACTACTTGTCATTTATAAGTTAACTATCATTTGTACAACACAGTACTATGACATGATAATATTGGTTCCTAGGAAATTGTTAGACACCTGGGACCAAGTTAATATTGTCTGGAATAGGGATTGGATTGTTCTCTGGAAGGGAGTACATTAAGAGTTAAATGACTAAGAACTACTCTGAAAGAAAATCTTCAAATTTTCTCTGCTATATGGGAAGGGAGGATCAGGTATACATATTTGGAAAGATTATTAACTAGGAAATGCCTGAAAATATAAATTTGAATTTTATATGTAGATACCAACAAAAAGTAGAAGAGAAACACTGTGAAATTTGTAAAACTCTACATATTCACTCCAGCTTTTAATTGTGGTTAAGAGATTTATCTAAAATGTGTGGCTATATTTCTTTCCTCCTGCCACATTTTTTTCTTTCTCCCTCCCTCCCTTCTTACCTTCCTTGTTCTCTTCCTTCTTTGAGTATGATGATATTAGGAGAGTCAGTAGCAAAGCTCACATTTTATTTTTCAAAGTAAAATTCATGTTTCATATTTAAAATGTGTAGAATATATACTTTTCACCTTGATGCCTTCCATCCACTTGTCAAACCTTACCTACTCTATTCTAAAAAGTAGAATTTAGGTTAACTTATACAATTACCACATTTTCATGAGAAAATTAAAACAGGAAACATACAGCATGCTACCTATTCCAAGAAATTCTCTGACAATCTCTGACAATTGGGCAAATTAACAGATATTTTTCTCTACATTTCCACAACCCATTTTTGTAGCTCTTTTATGACTCCCTTTACATTCAAGTTATGTAATAATAGTCATGTAAGTTTCTACCTACTATTCTAGAATGCAGGCTAAGGCCATGTCTTATTAGCCATTGATGGCCCACATTATAAATTACATACATAAATTATTTTTTAAAAAAGAATGCATATTCCTTAACATGATTTATAATTACATCTCCAGAGTTATAAAGAGATTCCCCTAAAATTAATAGAGTGGGAAGCTGAAAAGGAAACTTTCTTCCAAGTAGCTAGGTAGTAGCATGAACAAGATAATAAGACTAACCAAAAAAAAAAGAGAATTGACCAATGCCAAATTTAAGCATTTTGAAACAAAAGACTTGCCACCATGCAAAATTTCCAACTAGCTTTCAGTTTTTACATCACAGAATACATCACTAAAATCGAACAATCTTATTCTGCTCCACAAATGAAAATCTAGGCAAAATGAAAGCCTTGAAAATAAAAACCAACCCTAGAATCTTACTTTTAAAATTGGAAAGAAATCTTGAGGAAAACAAACAGACTAATGCCTTACTTCTATGGTTGTAATGTATGCTATAGGTCCAAATAACTGTCGGCATCATCGAGAACCCAAAAGATACTTATTAGTTCATATTACTACATTGCCCTATATCATAAACAAATAGCAGCCAATGCTCCCATGGGCAAAATTAAAAGAATAAGAAGAGAAAGTTGTTTACCTCATCCTAGCTTAAATACTTGAAAATAAATTGTTGGAAGTCAGCAGAATGGAGTGCTTAAAGGCACGGGTTTTGAAGTCAAGTAGACCTTGATACAAACTCAGGTGCTGCCCACATAACTTTGGGCAACTTATTTAACCTAAATGTTTCCATCTATAAAATAAAAAAAAAATCAATATATATTTATCAGGAGGGTATGTATGTTACTTACCATAAGGCCTACATGTATAAAAAATAAATGGTTACTATTATTTGGAAAAGTCTGAATATAAGGAAGAATTTTCTGATCAAATCACATGATTAAATACTTTAAGACACTAAAATAAGAGGTATAACTCCATATTTAAAGATCATCTCCTACCTTCATTTCTGTAATTGGCAGTCATCTCAGATACTATTGGGTTCATTGAGTTGTCAAAAAAAAATTTTTTTTTCAATCAATTCTTAGTGCTGTCACCTAGAAAATAAAAACAAAAGTGTCAGTGTCGAACTAAGTTGAAGATCAAAATGCAAAGGCTGACAAAAAAAAGTCTTTCCACCTTATGAATGATTACTTTTATAAAGAAATGAAAATCTTCTGCCGTGAGCACAAAGAATGTAACCATTACTATGCTATAAATACCCCAGGCTGAATCTAGGGATGGAGAAGGAAAAGGACAGTTAAACTCATGACATCTTTAAAAAGCCCTTTTCTTACAGGTTCTAAATCAAAAACAGATTATTCACCAAAAGCTTTTTGATACCTTGAAGGGTTTCTTGGCTGTTTCTTTGGAAGCTATCATTCACTAGTTCACACTGATGCAACATTAGCTGTCACTCAAATGAACTTAAATTGCTGCCACATGGACGGAAAATCAGTACCAGGAAGAAAGTGCCTTTGTAAACTCAGAAAACATATTTTCTTTAAAATGGAAAGGCTGACCATGTGATAAATGCTTTTCATGTAATGGATAAAACTGCTCTCTACCTCGGGAAGCATGCACAAGGCCTTTGAGAACTGCGGCTTATATATAAGATATATATATTATAATATATATATATTATAAAAATATATATATATATTTTTTTTTTCTTCAAATCGCATGCAAGATTTACCTTCGCAGCACCTACATCTTATATTTCTCTCCATCTCTTCACTCCTGTTATTACTCTGCTTCAAGAAAGTGTAATAAAAATAACTTGTAAATTAGAAAATAAGGCTGTGAGTAGAGATTAAAGGAGCTAAGGATTATTTGACAGACATTAGATGGAGAACTGAAGTTTTTAAAAGTGTAAAGTATTTTATGGTTGATTCAATTTAATTCAACAAATGTTTGTTGAACACTGAATATTTGCATGACTTTGTGCTAGGTATCATAAAAGAATATGAAGAAGAAACAAACTGGATATTGACCATCAGGGGCTTTAATGTAGAAGGCAAATATTTTAAAGTACAAAGACTATTTATAGTTTGTTGTTAAGGCTACAATAGATCTAAAGGAGATCCAGACAGATCACTATTGGTGGAGAAGGGCCGTTGCTGTGAGAAACAAATATTTTTCAATGATTCTATCAGAGAAAGCTGAATGGAGTCTCAGGTATAGTGGTGGCCCTCAAAGGTCAGGAAGGCAGTCTAAATTGAGAGAAAGATCACAGGTAATGGATTCTGGGTTTACAGAGACTTCAAGACTGATTGTGGCCTAAGATGAATGGGAAAGATCTGAAGAGATAGGTTGGCATTAGATTTATGTGCTAGGCTAAGAAATTTGAAATTAATACTGAGGATAAAGAAAAGTTCATAATCTTGACAAGCATACTTTAAAAAAATTGTAATAGAAATATATGCTTAATATGTTAGACCCTGAACAACTCTAAAATTAAAATTTTAATGAACTTAAATTAATAAGAACAACAAATAAAAAAATATGTAGTATTGATATTTGGTAAGTAGATTACACTTATATATTTGACTAACCATAGAAATTTATTTTAGGGCCTGTATTGTGAACTTTCCCAGCATGATTTAATAAAACTGTAGTATGTGAATATACAAACTAGTGTAAGAGTCATTACTTTCATTAAGAAGATTACAGTAAATAAATTAACCCCAAACAATAAAACCTGAGCAGTTGAAATATGTAAGTCATTTACATCTTGTAGACTCATTCGGGGTAGGAAAGAATAAATGTGTTATGGTGGAAGTTTCATTAGCCCTTGCATTTCAATTGACTTCGAAAGTACACACTAAGAATACAAAAGCAATAAATATCATCCATAAACAGAATACCATACAGTGCTGTGGGTTTTTTTTAACAAGATGTTCTGTGCCATTACACTTTAATAGTCTTGCTGAATTTTCAATATGAAAAAAAAAAAAAAAAAACTAAGGAGGCCTGCCATGGTGCCATCACTGTATTCTGCAGCTATGTTTTATCCTGCTTTATTACATCATTCTGCATTCAAAGCTACGTACATGATGATGTCTCATGGGAGATGCCAAAGATGCTACAGGAAACCTTAAATGTAATATAGTAGCATCTTTCAGTATTCTGTACCCGAGGTTAAAGAACTTGGCTTAGGCAATGCAAAATAAACAATCAGTGTAAGTCACATAATAACAGCATGTCATGTCCACCAGATTTATAAGCGTGAGGATTAATCGACATACACAGATATTTTAAAGGTGTTTCCATTTAGCATCTTATTAGTATGCTGATAGATATATACTGAAGGACCTTCTCATTGTACTCTTGGGGGAAGAATAAAGTCAAAGAGATTTCTTTTGATAGCTGTCCATGTGCTCCTCTATTTATACTACATCCTTTGAGGGATAAGATTTCTTTTTAATCCTGTCTAGGTCTAGATTATTTTTTGAAACATCTGTATCTTCTATATTAGACCAAAATGAAAATTCTATAAGTCAGTATTGACAATGCTGAGTTAAAATTACATTGGTGGTCCAACAAAGGGCACTAAAGTTAAAAGCAGCAGGAAACAAAATAAAAAAAAATAGTTTTCTTATAAAAAAATTAAGAAAAATTTTAAATGATTCTTAAATATAGCAGTTATTAAAAAAGGCCTTTGGAAATGCATTTGAGAATAGAGTGAATTAATACATGGTAAGCCCCATTCGTCATAGCTGATGGTGTCTCCAGAAAAGAAAACTTTATGGTAGCTCTTCTAGAATCAGGTAATAAAGTACCAGCAGAAATTCAGGTTAAGACTGATAAGCACAACTTTGAACATCTCTCAGTTCCTTGAAGGGTTTGAATTACAGAGTCAATTTAGGTACTTCAACCTAAGAGACATAAGAGGGCTAAAACCACTCATGTTCATCTGCCTGTAACATACGTATACATCTCACCAGGAGCCTTACTTGACAGACGCTCTTCTTCCTTCAGCGCTTAGATTTACCACTTCCTCAGAGAAGTACGTCTTGACCATTCTGTTTAAAGGAGCCCACATTTCAAACACATTTCCTTTTAGATAAACTGCCTTATTTGCTTCTTTATATTATCAAAATCTGTAGTCATTAGGTTTACAGGTTTGTTTCCTTGCTTACTTGTTTATGACTCTGATGTCTAAATGTTATGTCCAAAGAGGGAGGGATCACAGCTCTATTTTACTACTTCATACTAGCATCTTGCATAATGCACAACATGTGGTCATGCCCAATCTAGATGCTGAAAAAAAAACGTGAAAAAGGAAGAGAGTTCTGGTCAAGATGACAAAGTAGGTATATGCTGTGCTTTCTTCCTCCCATAATCACATCAAAATTACAACTAAACTACAGGAGAATCATCCTTGAGAATCACCTGAAGTCTAGCTGAACAGAAGTTCTACAACTAAGGAGAAACAGAAGGAGCCAAGCTAAGACTAGTAGGAAAGGCAGAGACACAGAACAGGTCCCATACCTATGTTCGGCAGTTAAATTTATTAGGAGGGATATCTTGGCTGTAAAGGTCCCCCTTGAAAAGTGAGGGGTCCCAGCACCACATCAAGCTCCCCAGCCCAGGGTTTCAGTGCCAAAAAGAGAAGTCTCTATAACTTTTGGTTTTGGAAACCAGCCATCCTGCTATCCTATCCCCTTAAAGAGCCTGCACACAAACCTACCAGCCCTGGGGCAGCAGCTCAAAAAGGACCAGAGAAACTGAATTGTCTGGTTCAGAACAAGGGCTGGAGGGGCAACTTTCTCCCAGACAGAAATGTTAGCAGACAACATTGTTCCCTTGTTGAGCCCTCCCATAACCCAGCGTACATACACAAGCACCATATCTGAGTCTCCATCAACCTAGCTAACACCATTTGACTTGACCCACCCAACTTGTGGGCCCACTTAGTCTTCTTCCAGTGGCTTTTCCATACAAATGGTGTGTCTTGGCTCACACTGTAAACTTTCCTAAAATCTCTCAAAGATCTAAAAACCCCAAACAAGCATTATTTAGCTTTGGCATGCCCCAAACTTCCTGCTAAACAGCAACAAGACCCTTACATAATCTGCCTACAATAGAATCACTTCAGTTCAAAAGACACACACAGACTAAAAATAAAGGGAAGAAAAAGATATTTCATAAAAATGTAAATGAACAACAAAAAAACTTGGGGTAGAAATACTTATATATAATACATATATATATATATGTAATGTTATATATTATATGTATATTATATTATATATGTAATATGAATATTACATATATATGTACTATATATGTAATATGTATGTGTGTATGTGTATGTGTATATATATATATATATATATACATATATATATGTAATGTATAAAGCCCTAAAGAAATGTAAATTATTATTATTAGCTGAAGTTACTGATTTCTTCACTGAGCATAACTGCACAACTAATCGTTTCATTCTGGTTTCCTTTCCATCCATAAGCATGCCTCACATAACAAAATTGAGTATCGCTCTTAAATGTATAGACAGATGCTTCTCAAAAAACGTTGTGGTTACAACCTGATAAATCCATTGTAAGTTAAAAATATTGTTAAGTCAAAAATTTACTGAATATACCTAAGTTACTGAATTGAACATCATAGCTCAGCCTAGCCCGCCTAAAACATGCTCAGAACACTTACATTAGGCTATAGTGGGCAAAATCATCTAACACACTGAACACATTGTACAGCAGTGGTCCCCAAATTTTTAGCACCAAGGACCAGTGCTCCTATGACAATCTAATACCTGACAATCTGAGATGGAGCTGAGGCGGTAATACTAGTGCTGGGCAACAGCTGCAAATACAGAAAAAACTTTGCTCGCTTGCCCACCATTTACTTTCTGCTGTGCAGCCCGGTTCCTCACAGGCCACAGACCTGTTTCAGTCCAGAGCCTGGGAGTTAGGGACCCCTGCTGTAATGTATTAGATGTTTACCTTTGTAATTCTGTGGCTGAAAACTGCAGCTCACTACCACTGCTCAGCATCACAAAAGAGTATTGTACTGCTATGACCAGCCCAGGAAAAGATAAAAATTTTAAGTATGATTTCTATTGAATGTGTATCCCTTTTACACCATAAGAAAGTTGAAAAATTATAAGTCATATTGTTGTAAGTTGGAATCTAGTTGTAGTGCCATTGTGCAATTAACTGGTTGTTAATTTAGTACATAAGTAGACCCTTACAACAGGACAATATAATAACAATAACTTACATTTCTAAACAATTATTATAAACCTCAAACCATTCCACTATTCTAAGCTCTTTGTATATTTTATCTCATTTAACCTTTACAAAATCCCGTGAGGTAACTATTTATTAATGTCTCTGTTTTATAGTGAATAAATTGAGGCATGGAGATATTTAAAAACTTGTTCAAGAACCCAATCCAGTGAGAGACAAAAGTTAGTTTCCAAGAGGGTATCTGGCTCCAGGGCCAGCTCTCTAAACCTGGGCTCTGCAGGTCTCTTACATGGCAATTTATATATAATTCTGCAATTGTATGATTTGTGAAATTGTTCCTGCAGATGGATCTTGATCTAGAATTGTGTTTAGTCAATAGCCCCAAAATGGTTCTCTTTTGCATACCCTGTAAGGATAAAAAACAGTAACAGGGAGCTGCCAAAACTGAAAAATGTCTGAAAAGTTCTTAAAGGATTTTCAAATTACTTTTAAAACCTTGGCTTTGGGTTTAGCCTGGGATTATTTCTTACTCTCCCAAAGTCCTCACTGTATATTTATTGGTTTGCAAACCAGCCCCCAGACATAGAGGTCAAGAAGAGACCAAAGAAAGAGGCAGGCCACCCGATTGTAAGGTGTCAGCTTTAATAAACAAGGGACCTTATACATGAAGCTTTTCTTGTGCCACATAAGACAAGTAGATTTCAGCACCTGATCACCAGAGTATTAAAAGTTTATGTAGAGGCCTTTACTGGATTCAGTCATGTATACAGTACAGATGGTTTCAACAACTCCTTACTCCTAATGTGGGGACGGTGGGTAGAATATACATTCCCAGGACGGTGGAAGAAGAGAAAAGCCTCTGATTGCCCAGGCTGAGCTTGCAGGTCAACTGGCAGTCACATCCTTATGACCTCCTCCAACAGTATTGTGCTTAGAGATTTTCAAAGTGAGTATCAGAAATCTCAGAGGTTTCTGAACATTACACAGGTCTCTATCACTCACCCCACCTTCTCTTATTTACCTCTCAGAAGCTGTCTCATAGTACAAGTTGGTGAGTCTGGTTCCTAAAAGGTATGCTCTCTCTCATTGGCTAGGTGGTTTGAAATAAAGTTAAGAATCAATGATTTCAACAGTTAGGTGTAGAGAGAAAGGGAAAGGTAGATGAAGAGTGAATTTTGCTCTATGATACTCTAATATAAAAGAATTATTGTTTTCAAGGCTATTACTAGAACTGTTGTGCTAACAATAAGATATAATAATAGTAGTAATGGCTAATACTTATCAAGTCTTTGCCCTGTGCTTAAAAGAAACTCTGTTAATCATTTTAATATAAACACTAGACATTTTAACATAAACACACACATACACACACACACACACACACACACACTTATCATATACTCCTGTCAACTACATTTTACACAATAAATTGTTTCGTTTTTTAAAAAATTTTTAAGTTTCAAGTATACAGGACATTGGTTAGACATTTATATAGTTTGTAAAACGATCCCCCTAACTGTTCTCCCTCTTTCCTCTGGCTCTACGCCTAGCCATTACATTAATGCTAACTATATTCCCTATGCCATGCTCCCCATCACTGTGACCATCTATCAACTAATTTGTACTTCTTTAACCCTTCACTCCTTTCTCCCAGCCCCCGAAACTCCCTACCCTCTGGCTATCTCCAGACTGTCCTCTACATTTGTGATTGTTATTAATTAGTTTGTTCTTTTTTTCCTTAGATTCCACACATAAGTGAAATCATATGGTATTTCTTTGTCTGACTTATTTCACTCAGCATAGTAACCTCTAGGTTCATCCACGTCTTG
Source organism: Macroglossus sobrinus (assembly GCA_004027375.1). Lineage (NCBI taxonomy): Eukaryota > Metazoa > Chordata > Mammalia > Chiroptera > Pteropodidae > Macroglossus > Macroglossus sobrinus. The sequence continues at coordinate 264,492 of PVKZ01000477.1, forward strand.
CAAATGGTGGATGTCATTTTTTTAATGGCTGAGTAATATTCTATTGTATGTATGAACCATAACTTCTTTATCCAATCATCTGTTGATGGGCATTTAGGTTGCTTCCATATCTTGGCTATTGTAAATTGTGCTGACATGAATAATAGAGTGCATAAATCTTTATGAATTAATATTTTGGCTTTCATTGGATAAATACCCAGAAGTGCATTTGCTGGGTCAAAAGGTATATCCATTTTTAATTTTTGAAAAACTTCCACACTGTTTTCCATATTAGCTGTACCAATGTGCAATCCTACCAAGAGTATATAAGAGTTCCTTTTTCTCCATATCCTTACCAACACTTGTTGTTCTTTGATTTATTGATGATAGCCATTCTGACAAGTATCAGGTGATATCTCATTATGGTTTTAATTTGCATTTCTATGATGATAAGTGACCTTGAGCATATTTTCATATGTCTATTGCCAATTTGTATCTCCTCTTTAGAGAAATATCTGTTCAGGTCTTCTGCCCATATTTTTAATCGAATTGTCTGTTTTTGAGTGTTGGGTTGTATGAGTTCTTTATATATTTTAGACATTAACCTCTTATCAGATGTATCATTAGTGAATATCTTCTCCCATTCAGTCAGTTGTCTTTTTGTTTCATTGATGGTTTCCTTTGTTGTGTAAAAACTTTTTAGTTTGATATAGTCCTGTGTGTTTAATTTTCCTTTTATTTCCCTTGCCTGAGGAGATACATCTAAAAAGGATTTACTATTAGCAATATCAGAGAGTTTACTGCCTATGTTTTCTTCTAGAAATTTTGTGGTTTCAGGTCTTACATTTAAGTCTTTAATCCATTTTGAGTCTATTCTTGTATATGGTTTTAGAAGGTGGTACCGTTTTTCTCTTTTCTTCATTTCTTCCTTCCTTCCTTCCTTCCTTCCTTCCTTCCTTCCTTCCTTCCTTCCTTCCTTCCTTCCTTCCTTCCTTCCTTCCTTTTTTTTTTTTGCATGTATCTGCCTAATTTTCCCAGCACCATTTATTGAAGAGACTCTTTACCCCAATGTATGTCCTTGCTTCCTTTGTCACATATTAAGCACTGTATAGTCATGGATTTGTTTCTGGGTTCTTTATTCTGTTCCTTTAATCAATGTATCCATTTTTATGCCAGTACCATGCTGTCTTGATTACTATAGACTTGTAGTACAATTTGATATCAGATAGTGTGATATCTCTAACTTTGTTCTTCTCAAGATTGTCGTTGGCTATTTGGGGTCTTTTATGGTTCCATATAAACTTTAGGATTATTTGTTCTAGCTCTATGAAGAATACTATTAGTATTTTGATAGGGATTGCATTGAATCTATAGATTGCTTTGGGTAGTATGGTCATTTTAACGATGTTGATTCTTCCTACTCATGAGCACAGTAAGTTCTTCAATTTTTTTTCAATGACATAATTTTCTGAGAACTGATCTTTTACTTCCTTGGTTAATTTGATTCTCAGGTATTTTATTGTTTTTGATGCGATTATAAATGAGATTGTTTTCTTAATTTCTCTTTCCTAAAAGTTATCATTGGTGTATAAAAATGCCACTGACTTCTGAATATTAATTTTGTATGCTGCTACTTTATTGAATTCATTGATCAGTTCTAGCAGTTTTGGGGTGGAATTTTTAGGGTTCTCTATATGTAGTATTATGTCATCAGCAAATAACAAGAGTTTTATTTCTTCCTTTCTAATATGGATACCTTTTATTTCTCTTTCTTGTCTTATTGCTGTGGCTAAGACTTCCAATACAGTGTTAAAGAGGAGTGGTGAAAGTGGACATCCTTTGTCTTGTTTCTGATCTTAAGGAAAATGCTGTAGGTTTGTCATATATGGTCTTTATTCTATTGAGATATGTCCCCTCTATTGCCACTTTCCTGAGAGTTTTTATCATAAATGAATGCTTGATGTTTTCAAATGCTTTTTCTGCATCTATTGATCATACGGTTGTTATCTTTCAATTTGTTAATGAGGCATATCACATTAATTGATTTGCAGATATTGCACCAACTTTGCATCCCAGGAATAAATCCAACATGATCATGGTGTGTGATATTTCTAATATATTTCTAAATTTGGTTTTCTCAGGTTTTGTTGAGAATTTTTACATCGATGTTCATAAGAGATATTGGCCTATAGTTTTCTTTTGTTGTAATTTATTTGTCTAGTTTTGGAATCAAGAAATGGTGCCCCCATGAAAGGAGTTAGGGAGTCTTCCCTCTTCATAATGTTTTTGGAATGGATTGAGAAGAATAGGTTTTAATTCTTCTTTGAATATTTGGTAAAATTCACCTATGAAGCCATCTGGTCCAGGATTTTTGTTAGGAGGTTTTTGATTACTGATTCAATTTTGTTGGTGGTAATCAGTTGATTCCAATTTTCTGTTTCTTCTTGACTCAGTCTTGAGAGAGTCTATGTTTCTAAGAATGTATCCATTTCTTACAGATTGTCCAATTTGTTGGCATACAATTGCTTGTAATATTTTCTTATGATCCTTTGTATTTCTGTGGAGTCGGTAGTTATTTTTCCTCTTTCATTTCTGATTTAGAGTCCTCTGTTTTTTCCTTGATGAGTCTGGTTAAGGGTTTATCAATTTTGTTTATCCTTTCAAAGAACTAGCTCTTGGTTTTATTAATCTTTGTTATTGTTTTTCTAGACTCTATTTCATTTATTTCCACTCTCATCTTTATTATTTGCTTCATTCTATTCACTTTGGGCTTTTTGTTGTTCCTTTTCTAGTTTTCTTAAGTGTAAGTTTAGACTGTTTATTTAAGCTTTTTCTTGCTTCTTGATGTAGGCCTATATTGCTATAAATTTCCCTCTCAGGACTGTTTTAACTTTGTTCCATAGATTTGAAATCAGTGTCTTTTCCTTTTCATTTGTTTCTAGGTACCTTTTGATTTCTTCCTTGATCTTAGTGACAATCCATTCATTGTTTAGTAGCATGTTAGTTAGACGCCATGTGTTTGTGTTATTTTCCAGTTTTTTTCTTGTAGTCGATTTCTAATTTCATACCACTGTGATTAGAGATGATGGTTGATATAATTTTAATCTTAAATTTATAGAGACTTGTTTTGTGTCCTAACATGTGGTCTATCCTGGGAAATGTTCCATGTGCACTTGAGAAGAATGTATATTTTGCTGCTTTGGGGTATATTGCTCTAAAAATAACTATTAAATCCACCTGTTCTAGTGTGTCTTTTAGGCCCATTGTTTCCTTATTGATTCTTTGTCTGAAAGATCTGTCCATTGGTGTCACTGGGGTGTTAAAAGTCTCCCATTAGGAGTGTATTACTGTTGATATTTTCTTTTATGCCAGTCAATAATTGTTTTTTGTATGTTGGTGCTCCTATTTTGGGTGTGTATATGTTTACTATGGTTATGTCCTCTTGATTTATTGATCTCTTTATCATTATGCAATGTCCTTTTTCTATTATAGCCTTTGTTTAAAGTCTATTTGATCTAATATAAGAATCGCTACCCTAGCTTTTTATTTTTCATTTCCATTTGTGTAAAATACCTTTTTCCATCCCTTACTTACAGTCAGTGTCATCTGATCTGAAGTGGGTCTCTGATGATAGCATATGTATGCATCTTGTTTTCTTATTCATTTGACTACCGTATGTCTTTTGATTGAAGTATTTAATTCATTTACAGTTAAAGTGATTAATGATAGGTACATAGTTACTGCCATTTTATTATTCATATATATATTTTCTTTTTTTACCCCTTTTCTTTTTACAGAAATCCCTTTAGTATTTCTTGTAATACTAGCTTGTTGGTGATGTATTCGTTAAGCTTTCTCCTGTCTAAGAAGCTCTTTATCTCACCTTCCATTTAAATCGAAAACCTGGTTGTGTAGAGTATTCATGGTTGTAGATTCTTGTTTTTTATAACTTTGAATATATCTTGCTAGTCCCTCTGGCCTGCAAAGGGAGATGTGTCATTGTGAGTATGTTTGAATTATTCTTATTTAGGACACTTTGTGCTTCCTAAACTTGCATGTCTTGTTCCTTTGCCAGGTTAGAAAAGTTTTCTGTCATTATTTCTTCAAATAAATTCTTAATCTTCTGCTCTCTCTTCTCCTTCAGATATTCCTATGATCTGGATATTGTTATGCTTCATGTTGTTCCAGAGGTCTCTCAAATAATCCTCATTTTGTTTTAATTCATTTTTCTTTTTTTGTTCTGATTGGGTATATTCAGCTACCTTGTCTTCCAGTTCATTGATTCAATATTCTGCTTCATCAAATCTAATGCTGAATCATTCTAGTATATTCTTCATTTAAGTTATTATATTCTTCATTTCTGTCTGGTCCTTTTTTATGGTTTCTTTGACCCTTTTTCAGCCTCCCCTTAGTCTGTTGAGCCCCTTTATAATCATTATTTTAAATGCTGTCTCTGGTAGGTTGCTTGCCTCCATTTCATTTAGCCAATTTTCTGGAGTTTTCTCCTTTGTTTCATTGTGGCATGTTTCTTTGTTTTCTCATTTTTTTTTAGCCTGTGTTTGTTTCTATATGTTAGGAATATATATTTTGTCTCTCAGCCTTGGCCAGATGGCGTTATGTCCTGGTGGTGCACTCTCTCTGATCCCCTGTGCGAGGACCCAGGATGTGGTCGTTGTGTGCATTGTGTGTGATCTGTTGTCGCTAAGCTTTTATTGGTGTTAGTACATTGGGGATTAACTTTCAGGCTAATTGTGGGAATTGGCTGTGCCCATAGGGTAAGAGTTGCTGGGGGGTGGCGGGGGCTTATCCTACTGAATGGAATTTGCTCTAGCAGGCATATGTATTTGTTTAGACCACCCTTTGTGTGTACTGCTTATGGTAGAGGAGTTGCTCTGTCGTGTCCTGGTGCAAGCTTCCAGATGCATTGGTTCTGTGGCCCCTTGGAAGGGGATCCCCAGTAGGCCAAGGCCAGCCACTGCCTTTGATTGCTCAGGGCTGCCTGACGGGAGCTATAAAGCAATCTGCAGATGGTTGTTGCCTATGCTGGATCTACAGGTAAATAGAAGAGACAATGCTGTAGGCAGTGGTCTGGTTATCCCCCATTCCTGTTTAAAGCAGTTTAGCAGAAGGACTAGGGCTCCTCAAGGCCTGAGACTGCATGTCAGCTTCCCGAAAGTCTCTGAAACTGGAAGAGCCTCTAGGTGATATGCATGTTAGATGGTGCAGGGACCCCAGGAGTCACCTGAGTCTATTGAGTAAAGTGTCAGTTTACATGCCAGTGCTGTCTCTGTGGCTCCCTGTACAAGTTTCCAATCATAGCAAGGCCAGCTACTGCCAACCTGAAAGCACCCGAGCTTTGTTTAAGAATTACTAAAGCTCATGGGCATGAGTTTGTTGCCCACCACTGATTGGTTCTTCCAGATGAATGGACTTTGTGGGGCTACAGGCTGTACAAACTAAGTGCTGTTGTTTGCTGTTGAATTTGTGACCCAAGGAAAGCACAGGATGGGACTGGGTTGCCTGGGAGCAGGCTTGCCACAAGTAATTTGTGGGTTAGGTGGGGCATCGTCTCAGTGAGACACAGGGCCATCAGGCCTACACAGCACCAGATTTGCTGCCAGCTCTGGGACTGCAGGCTTCCACCAAAGTCAGATATCACTGCAGGACCTACTGTCGTCTGTGATGGGTCCACAAAACCCTGAGATCTACCCAAGCGATACTATATCTTGTGCTGGTAGTAGTGATCTTCCCATCACTCTATTCCCTGAACTTTGCTCACTTCGCTCGCTGAGATCTCTTGACTGCACAGAATGTGCCACCCCAGGGGCTGCTGCCTGCCAATGTGCCACAGGCACTTAGTTTATTGGATGGGGCAGGAGCTCAAGGAATCAAGGGTAGCCAAGCCAGTAACCTCAGTTTTCTGTAATTTCTGCTTCTGCATGTTCCCGCAGTAGTCACAGATCACAGGAAAAAACAAGCTGCTGCCTGGGGCGGCCCCACAGACCCCTGAGATCCCTGCAAGAGATATTGCAGCTCACAGGGCAGCAGTGGTCTGCCCACAACTGATTTCCCCACAAAGCCCAACCAGTGCTAGCCAAAGTTTGTTGCCTGTGTGAATTGGAAAGGGGAAGACTGACGGGCAGGGTAGTGGCTGTTGACCATCAGTGGGCCACCTGGGGCAATTTGTGGGTTGGGTGGTGAGAGGCCTCAAGGAGACAATGGCCATCAGATTAATACAGCCTCAATCTTGCTGCAACTTCCATAACCACTCACCAGTTCACATAAAAATAGACCACAATAAGACCTGCTACTGTCTGGAAATCTGGTGGATCATGGGGATCTGTGGGCCCCAGTTCATGTTGGCAGCAGTAATCTGCCTGAAACTATCTCTGAAATGCATGTTCATAGTGCTGACTGCAAGCTGCAAATGTTTGACCCTGAAACAGGGCATGACCTCCACCCAGCAACAAAAGCCCTGGGGAATCTGCACATTGGGTGGCTTGGGCTGATCTCCTCAGGCCAGTGCTTCCGAATGGCCTTGTGGAAGGGATCAGCACTAGAAAGGTGGCTCAGTCTGTATGTTGCCCTGCAGGGGGTCTGACTAAAGCACAATGGCAGCTGCCTGTCCAGCCCTCATTCTGGCACCAAGAAATGCAGTCTTTCCCTGTATGAATCTTACGCTAACCTGTGACCAATTGCCAGTTGTCCTGGGTAAATGTCCACAGGTGAGAGAGCCTGTGCATGGGCCCTTCAAAGGGGCATCTAGGGTTTTAGTCTTCTGTCTCACCCAGATGGCCAGAATCTCTTCTGGTTTTTACAGTCAGAATCTTATAAACTCCTCTTCCCTGGGCTGGGACTCTGGGCCGGGGAGCCCCTGAATAAGCTTAAGGCCCTTATTTTCTTATGGGGAGCCTCTACAGCTTTGCTCTCCCTCCCAGAGTTCCTCCACCATCTGCAGGTGCAGGTTCAGCCTGATTCCTGGCCTTACCATTCCTACCAGCTTCAATGTGGATCCTTCTTTATACTATAAGACGTATGCATTATGATCAGCTAAAGTTCAGGTGATTTTTCACACTGATTATTTTATAATTTGGTTGGAATTTCAATGTGAACCTGGGAGGAGGTGACCCCTGCTTTCACCTAGTCTGCCATCTTCCTCCCAGAGTTATATACGCAAGGTCTCCCAACTATGTGAATGGTGGATCTGAGATTTAAAGCTATGGCAACCCAAATTCAAACTCAAAGGCCTCGTATCCACTTGTAATATCGCCTTTCCATGAACTCAAGAACACCCTCTACTACTACCTCAAAACACCTCTCTTACCGCAACACACACACACACACACACACACACACACACACACACACACACACACACATTATCTCTTCCTCAAATTTCTGCTTCCATAATTCAAGGCTCATTAGTTCTAAAGAATGGAAGAGGACTTCTCATGGGCATTCTCTATGCTTAAGTTCGGGCTACTTCAGGAATGCTCCAAAAATACTTTGCTATTTCTGTGCCTATAAAATAAAATACGGAGATATTTTCAACATATTTTATATGCAACAGAGTCTCACGGTATGTAGCATCATAAAACAAAAAGATCTTTCATATTTAAAATGTGGGTCTGAAACTAAATCCTCCAAGTGCCGCAACTTTCATACATTTTATTATCAATTGATGAATATGCCTACTAAAAAATTTCATTAATGCCCCTGCTTCCTTAGACAGACCATTGAACATGGCAGAATGACCATCAAATAGTACAGTAAAATCTGTATTTCTATCTTACCCTTTCTTATACCATCAGATAACATTTCTCCTCTTCTCACTGTGCTGGCTCCAATAGCTTCTGTATGGACTAAGGAAAAATAATTAATCTTGTTAAGAATTTTATATTAAATGAAAACTAATGAACTGTCCAAAGGAGAGCAGCATTGGAAATAGGGTATCGTAGGTTAGAAGTTAGAAAAAGAATGGCCAGTTCTTTCAGACACTCAAAGCTCTTTTGATAAGATAAAGGGAATGCTAATGCACATATCTGCATGGATCCTTCATTTCTCATTTGCAATAACTTTTATAAAGAAAAACCTCTGCTATGTGATCATTAAGGATCAATGAAAACTTGATTTTAAACTCATTCTTATCAAGAAATTCTATAATAAAGATGCTGTATATTTTAATTATATCCTGAAATTAAGCAATAATATCCAATAGTTTAAATACTTTTCCTGGAAATTTTCCACATTTCATGACTAATTTAACAAGCAAAGAAACATTTAGGCCTTACAGTATTTTGTATCTTTAAAGACTTTTATAATCTTTTCATTAATCCATATCATACCCTGGCAGTCAGTTATTAATTATTTTCTTTCTATAGATGAAGAGCATGTTTTACAGAAAACACCTGTGATTTTCCCCAGACACTGTATCTGTAAGACTGTCTGGACTGTAACTGAGAAGCTAGAATGGTCTGTACCTAAGATTCAGACAAGATTTTGAAAAGGAGTAAGTTTTTAGGATAGTATTTAAGTACCACCCTGTATAAATGTTTGTCATTTCATTGCCACAATAGAACAATTAAATTAAATTTCTGCTGAGCTTAATTCAAAAGTTGTAATAACCCACACATTTTAATTCTGATAAAACTCTAATAAATAGTGAGATATTAACATTTCTCTTGACCCTTAAATAAATGTATTACTATATGCAATGCTCTGAGCAAATGATAGGAGATTTTGATATATTTTATGAGCAAGTGAAAATCAAGTCACCTGCTCTTACAATTTTACATCCAGAATTAGTAACTTAAGAGAACTAGAACATTTTGAACTTTAGAAAAATAAAGGTTGAATTTTTAAACTAATACTTGTTGACTATACTATAGGTTAGGCAAAGTGTTCAGCATTTGCACAAATAAATTCTAAATTTAATCCTCATAGTGTGGTAGATCGAAAAATGACTCAGAGAGATTAAGCAAATTGCCTATAGTCATACACTCAGCTAGTGGCAAAGATGAAATTCAAACTCAAGTTCTGCTAATGTCACAAATCCCAGTCTCTGGAATTACCATTCACTAATATCCAGGTTTCTTTGTTTGTTTGGTATTTTATATTTAGATCATAAAACCACAGTATTTAAACTCTCCAGGTTAAGTAAAAATTAACAATATCAAAATGAAAGAATATTTACAGGACTCCTCAAGACTAAAATGTAACAGGATATGACGAATGAATCAATCTTTGCTTCAGTGCTCTCCTGTTCAAAATCTAGATGGGAGACTGAGATGCCTTCAAAACCAAGGCTACAGCAATGCTGCTCAGGCTTCCCCCATCTGCGTTTTTAGGTTCCCTTTGCTTTTCCTCGAAGCTAAGTTTTACTCATCTTGTTAGGTTCAGCTTCTACCTTCTCTCTTCATCTTCTAACTTCCAGACTGTACCACGCAACATGGAGCTTTTGGAGCTTGGCTTTATTCAAAAAGTTTATATTGTGCATATTGTCACGAGACAAAATTCAAATAAGCACCCACTTCCATGGAATTCCCAGGCTTGTTTGAGCTATACACTTAAACATCACTTGTTTTTCAACTGCCTTGGCCAAGTTTTACCCAGCACAACATTTCAGAACACCTGGAATAGAGAGGCAAAATCTAAACCTGCAGGTTAATTTGGTAAAGATCAACTCTGCCAATGTGTATGAGACCTTAAAAAAATTTAAAATTAAAGAAACAACTAAAAATTAAGTAGGATAAAAGTTCCCACTCCAAATCACTAATATCTACTCAGACACCAATATAGGCACTTAGAGATATACAGAAACAAATATGACAATGTATGTAGACTCAATACTCAGGTGGGATTTAAAATGTAGTCACAAGGAATGCTTAAGAATACCAAAAGTCAAGTTTCAAATATGGAGTGAAGAAATCAATAAATGTTATAGTTGTTGAGAGCAGAAACTAGAGAATAAAGCTTCTTATAGGTGGTGGAGTCTGTGCCTATTTCTATAGGAAGGTGAGTTTGGCTTGGACAGGTAAGGCTATAAAACAAGTAAGGGTACCACAGTGACACAAAGGAAAAGCATCTCCTTTTTCCAAATTCATTTTTAAATCAAATCTTTACTGCTGTTTTTATTGGAATTACATTAAATGACTACATTAATTTAGAGTAAATAGACATCTTTATGGTTTCCTGTCTTTCTCTGCAAGAACACGGTATGATTTCCATTTGTTAAAATATCCCTTCATGACTCACTATAGTGTTTTAAAGCCTTCTTCTAAGTCTTAATAATTCTTTTTTTTTTAGTCTCAAGTATTTTATCTTTCTGCTGCTATTATAAAAATGTTATTTCTTGTGTTACATTTTATAGCTTCTTGTTGTTTCAATTTATAAAAGCAATTTATATGAAGGCAATTGATATTTCTCTGTGCCCATCTTACCAAATTCTCTTTGTTTTTCATAAAAATTCAGTTATCTTGGCTTTTTCAGAGAAACAGTCATATTATATTCAGATAATGATCATTTTACATTTGACTCTATAATTTCTATGTCTCCTTTTTATTTTTCCTTATTAATTACATTAGCTGGTCACTCAAAACCATGTTAAATAATAATGACATAAAGAACATTCTTGTCTTATTCCTTTTTTTAAAGAGAAATGTATGTAAAAGTTATGTTAAAATAATTACATTGTCAAGATAAAGAGACAAAATTATGTAAAAATAATTATATTGTGAAGATGAAGAGACAAAGTAGGCTAGACGGGTAAGAGGTAGGGGATAAGGAAAGCTCTATAATAGTAATTACAGGAGTAAAAGGGTAGGTTGGAGTAACTGTACATTGTCTAGTAAACACAAGAATCCACTGAATGTTTGCTCATGAAGAAATGAAATGAGGTGGTAAAGAGTGGTTAAAAAATAAAGTAGTGAGAAGTATGCATGGAGATACAGACTAAGAACCAGTAAAATTAATCTATAGATATTTTTCAGGAAAAGATTAAATTTCTAAAAATATTTTATACTATATAAATATTGTTAATAGTAAACCTATTTTTTTTCATAATTAGTGGAATCAACTATTCAGAGGAATTCAAGAGCAATTCATTTTTTCATACATGTCTTTTCTACAGGGCTTTACCTTAAGTGATAGGGGCATTCAGAGATCTTAAAATCTTGATGCCCCTTTCCCTAGAACTAAAAGCGTAATTGAGTAAATACATAAACTGAAATATATTAGGTAGTACAGGATAAGTACCAAAAATGGCACAAAACAAGAGCTTAGAAGAATGATTCGGGAGAGTTGATCAGGAAGCCATTATTGTTGAGGCTGAATTTGAACATACACTTGAAGAAGAGAGTAGACTTTGACTGAAGATATGATATGAGGGATGCTTATGTAGGATGGAAGTGTGTATTACGGCATTGTATTTCTGTCATAAGCGAAGCTGAAGGAAAAGTACTGGGCAATAACAAATGTAATCATTTAATAGTAGAACAGTGTTTTTGTAGAGTAGTATATCAAAATTATTAAAAAGGTAAATCGGGGATACGTGGTCCAGAAATTTTAACAGTTAAAGAAAATTTGGGAATTTATTTATTCAGTATTAATAGAGAGACATCAAAAGCTTTGTTGTCAAGAAGATATGTGATTAGAAAATTTCTGTTTATTTATTTAGTTACAGAAAGCAAGAAGAATGGATGGGAGTATAAAGAACCAACTGCCCAGGACACAGTTTTAAAATGTTATCTATTTTTTTTTATCTCCTGTCTCTAACCAGTATCACAGATTTGCAACATCTATTTTCTTACTGTAGTTCTATAAATTTGAGTTGTTATTTATTTAAATATTCAAAAGAAAACAATTAAACATTACTATGTACATGTGAAATACTGACATTATTTGACAGAATTTTATAATTCATTAGTAAGTTTCCTGAAACTTAGCACCATTATCCTCTTTAGTCTACTCCCATGCAAGTTGTAATTTTAAAAAAATTATATGCACTTCTATGTTTACTACAGCACTATTTATAATAGATAAAATATGGAAGCAACCTAACTGCCCTTCAGTAGATGATTGGATAAAGAAGATGTGATACATATATACAATGCAATATTACTCAGCCATAAAAAATCAAATCCTACCATTTACAATGACATGGATGGACCTAGAGGGTATTATGCTAAGTGAAATAAGTCAGACAGAGAAAGACAAATACCAGATGATCTTACTTACATGTGGACTCAAAAGAGCAAAATAAATTGACAAACAAACCAGAAACAGAGTCATACATACAGAGAACTAATGACTACCAGATGGGAGAGGGGTTGGGGAGCTGGATGAAAAAGGAAATGAGATTAAGAATACAAATTGGTAGTTACAAACTAGTAAAGAAGATGTATAGTACAGAGTAGGGAATATAGTCTATAATATTATAATAACTAATGTAATACAAAACCAGTCAAGGAATCACTTTGTAAATTATACAAATGTCTAATCGTTATGCTGTACACCTGAAACTAATATAAAATAATATTGAATATCAACTGTAATTTTAAAAAAAGAATATATCAATAGTTCATTATATTTTAATTTCTAAGATCAAATCGTGGTATGGATGTTCTTCTAGCACATAAGCACCCTAAGTACAATAGTCTCTGAACAAAAATTCACATTTTTAGACATAACTTGAAAAATACATTTTCAATGGAAGAGGAGAAACAGAAAGTTATTTCCAGAAAATATATCATAGCTATAGAATAAATATTGTATATCATAAAAACAGTTCTTACATTTTTGGTTTCTTGTGTAAAAATTGAGTGCAGAAGCAGAATTCAGGCTTTTGATAACCACCAGTGTAAGAATGGAAGGATTCTTCTGTATCCTTGTTAGTTAAGTTTGGAAGGGCATAGAATAAATGAAGTAGAACTTGACTTCTTCTAGTCCCCTTATTCTTCCCCCACAGTACTTCTTTCATGAATCTATGAATTATGAAAATGAAGGGTAAATGGCACCAACTTTATGTACACTCAGAGTGTTCATGCTTGTGGCAAAATGAGGCTCTGTTATGTCCCTGATGTATGCAGAACATCAAGAGTGATAAGGGACCAGGACATGGGTCCCCATGGAGATTAGAAATAGTGACAATAAGTTTGTTTTCTTCTGTCTCCACTAAGCATAGCCTAGTCTCAGTGAAAACCCAAAGTATTTAATGGAAATTTCATTTATGTGTAAGAGAAGCTTTTAGATATATTAAAAAAGGGAAAAAAGTGTTCTTCAAAGACTCTGTTTCTTTGAAATAAACAGAAAGGCAAGGTGAAATTCATCTGAGAACTGTTCAAAGGCATCATAATCTCAGTAAAAGGAGAAAAATGAAAATATGTTCAAAGCCATCTTTGTTTCTTCAGAAATATTTTACAAATGAAATCAAGGAATATTTGCTTAGAGCAATAAAGTCAGGCTCACCAGAGAATGAAAATGATACACATGGATGTTTATAAAAAACTGTTCTTCATTTGAAGTAAATTTGCTTTACAGAACATTGAACTTACAGGATTCAGGTGAATAATTATTAAGTTTCAGAAAACAGGTAGCCAGAAACACAAGAACTTTCTACATAAAATACATTATAAAGTATATTTCAGAAATATTAAGAAAACCTTACTCAAGTACAATGACATAATAATTTATAGATAATCTAGAGAAATACACTCACTTCTCAAGTTTTGGGAATATCATGGGCCAATTGGCTCATCACAATTCTCAATTAATTTGTGGTCCTTTTGCACTACTGGTGCCAGTGTTATGTTGCAATACAATAGATAATGGAATTTCACCAATTTTGTTAAAACACATCTAATGTTATATGAAGGGATTCTTGCATTCTCAAGGGTACCTTCTTGATTCAATTCATGAAGGAAGAAATGTATTTACTTAAAGATAATAATGCTTGGGTGGGGTGAGGGATGTTTCAAAGGTGTTGGACACTAGATTTAATGTAGGGAAAGTCATACATGTTCTCAGAGTGGAGAATGAAAGTGATACTTTGCTCAAGTTTGCAAAGTGATAAAATGATATCCTGTCTCACCTAAGTGAAACAGTTGACAATGGGATTCTTCTCAGGCATGGACATGGGAGAGGAGACTAGGTGCAGGAGGCTACTCTATTACAATACTGTCATCTTCGACTAAAACTGTTAATTAGATGAAGTGGTATAAGCAGTATTTACTTATGAGGGAAAAAAGCTGTTTTGAATCATGTTCTATACTATTTAGTGGAGTAATTGCAAGAAAGTTATAATTTTTTGGAACCACAGTTTCTTCATCTGTGAAATGAGGATAATAACATGTATCTCTCATAGTTCTTTAGAGTAATAATTAGTTCTTAGTGATACTTACTAAAGAGTAAGAAACTGAACAGTAATATGCACATATATTTTACAAATACACATTTGTGTATATATATATATACATATATATATATATATATATAATATTTATTAACACATATATATATATATTGTGTATCTGGCACTCAGGATAAATATGATGTACCTAGGCAGAAAACTGCTTTTGTGTAAAAATCATGAAGAATATACAAATATACATGTAATACCATATAACTTCTTCCTTCAAGAAATTTATATGTATGCTATATTTTATTTACTAAATTAATCCAAATAAAAATTCTAGGTACTAATAATATAATCCCTTTATTATAAATGAGAAAATAAGGTACTGAGTAGTAATAAGTAGTAGTAGCAGTAGTTCAGTAAACAAGATGTGATGTCATCTAAGGTATGTGATCACAAAAATAGGAGCTAGCAAAAGGAAGGAACTGGCCTATCTATAGATTGTTTGAATGAAATTAAAGGAGTGAAAAAGAAGATATTTTTGCCTAGGGAATAAACATTGGGCTTATGCCTAGTGGATCACAAACTTCGGAAAGAGTTATTTTGAAGTATATCTTTGTTAAGACATAGTGGAATTGGATGCGAGTATTTTAAAGTTGACAGCCAAATATGTGTAGTTTTAGTATTATTATTTATTGATGACACTATCATTTAAGAACTTTTAAAGGTGGCATGAGACAGTTGGCACAAAATCTGACAAAAAACATCAACAGATAGAAGAAAGAGACTGAAATTGTGGGAGCCCATGAGGAGTAATTTCCAACTGTTTCTATTCTTGTAATAGGAGAAGCAATTTTGTGTGTGTGTGTGTGTGTGTGTGTGTGTGTGTGTGTGTGTGTGTATGTGTGTGTGCACATGCACAAAAGAAAAAGCTGATACAGTGGTAGTTTTAAATGATGTTTAAAGCATTTTACCTTTTAAATTGCTTTCACACAGATCATCAGTAAACTCTCAAATAGCATAAAAGGTAAAACAGACAGCCATTTCTTTCATTGCTAGGTATGAACAGCTAGGTATGAACAATTGCCAGGTATGAAAACTAAAGAACATAGGGACCATAAGATTTGTTTAGTCACAAATGTAGCACATGACAGACACCAAAAGGCAACCCAGATCTCCCGTCTCCCAGTTAATTACTTTTATACCCATTACATCACACAATGTGTCAAAGATCTATGTCATTGTTTCCTTTTCCACATCAGATAATTTTCTAAGTTGTAATATGCTTTCTCTGAGGGGGCTTTTGTAAAATTATAGAAATAATAATCATTGCATAGTTAAACTTTATGAAAAAGTAGAAATCTGCTTTATAAAATATTAAATGATAGGTGACTGGAAGTATAAAATAGTTTAGCTCTAAGCTTCTAGCAATGATTAAACACTCTTTAAGAGCTGCTCTTTTGGAATTCTACTTATTTTTAAATCCAGTACTTGGCAATGTCATCCCTTAATGTTGCCTCTTGTATTGCTTGCTTCCTCCTACCCATCAAGCCTGTTACATTGTATTGGCATAAATAAGTATAGGCAATATTATTCTTTTTAAAAAAATGGTGTTAATTTGGGGCCACAGAAAGAAAAGCAGTGAGAATGGATGTTGTGAGGATATTTTAAATCCAAAAGATCTGGCTCAGTTGATTTTTGGGAATAGTCTGTCCATAGGAAGAGTGGCTCCTAATGAGGATGGATGTATCACCTAAGTGTATATGAAACGGCAGCAGCAAAGAAGAAATTGTGATGCATGTAGAAAGCCTTTTCTTTGAATGATGCTGGTTATAAGACTACATTTGAAGCCAGTAGAAAGCATTCTCCTAAGGACTATACAATAAGTAAAATGGTATGATGGAAACAAATATCATCAAACTATAAGAGGCCAGAAATTGTGAGTCCTTTGTTTTCCAAACAAAAGAATTTTCCACAGTCCAAATGGCTGACAAGCAGTCACTGAATTTTTTACTCAGTTAAAAATTTGTTTGTTTCATAAGCAAGATGAATTGACACAGGGTAAGAAAATCTTGTTGTGGGGAAAACATTTATGGATTTTGGTATATTAATAACTTATTATTTTAGTTCAGATTTTATTGAAAACAACTGAAGCAGTTAAAACAATAAATGTAAGAAAAGCATAATTTTCAGCTACCTGCTAAGAGCGTGTAAATAATTGTGAACATTATTTGTTTTTACCTTCCAGTAATTTCAAAGAAGATGTACATAAAAAGATATATAAAACATGTACTTTCAAAAGGAATATTGCACTTAATACTTGGCACAGAAAAAAATTACAGGAGATAGAAATAATTTTTTCCATCATGCTATTACAAAAGGATAAAAAATTGTATTTCATTTAAAATAACAATAATACTAGTTTATAGTTATATAGTATATTTTTTCAGAGAGCTTAAAAGGTCAACTCTATGCAAGGTATAATAGTATTTTATCATTAAAATTAATAATATTTCTGGTGGTGAAAATTCAAAAGTGATAAATAGTGTATGATTTTTGCTGTGTTGCCATAATACAAGCACTGAGAAAAATTTAGAAATTTGTGGTTTTGTATTTTCAGATCAATAAATAGATAAAGATCATCTAGAGATCTCTATAAATATTTTGTGAATTTTCCAGATCTAGTTTGAATCCTAAAGGTGAAAAAGATGTAAAATATAAAAGGTTTATCTTCAATTTAGGGTACTCATTTGGGACCATTTGAAGTCTTTGTTTAAATTTTGAAATCTGTGAGGTATTCAAAATTTTTAGAAATATAAAAGACAAAAATATTTATTTCAATATAATCTGAAATGCTGACATATTTCATCTGTCATTACATATTTCATATAAATTTTAATATATTCCCAATATATTAGTAAAAAACGATCAATACAAAATTATACTTTGGTCCCAATCAATTGGTTATCTGTGATCACTAGTTATTTTATCCATCCTTATCCCTCCAGAGTTTTAGTGATATACTGTTAGCAAAGATGAAAGACAAATGATAATGTGCTTCCTGTAGATGTCACTTACCAATGATACTTACCATTGATTACACTGTAATTTTAGATGACATTTTAAAATATATAAACATATATTCAAAAGGTATTTTACATAACAACCACCTCTCAGAATTTCAGAAGGAGAAGAGATCTTCAGAATATCTAATTCTCTCCCTAATTTTACAGCTAAGGAAAGTAGAACATAGAAATTAAAGTAACTTTGCTTTAGGTTATGCAGTATAATTTACCAGTAGAGCCAGTTCAAAAATCTAAGTCTACTAATTCACTTTACTCATATTATTCACAATCAATGATTTAAAAGTAAATCAAGACTTGTAATTTGCCTATTTGTGTATATTGAAAAGATATATCAGAGAGCAATGAAATTTTCAGCATAAAACTGTTAGTTCCAATAATTTGTTAGATGATTGATTTAATTGGTTAATCAGTACTTCACTGCCAATAAAGTAACTGTGACCTGAATAAAATGTGACTAAACTCCAGTGAGTAATCTGTACCCATTCATTTATTTGATCACTATGTAATAAGTTCCTACTAAGTTCCAGGTACTTTCTAGGCATTCAGAGTAAGCAAACAAAAATAAATCAATTTTTATGTAACTAAATTTTTTTCTCGGGGGGAAGATGGAATAAATATTCTAGTTGGTGATAAGAACCTTGGGAAAAAAAATAATAAAATACCATGTAAGGAAGCCTAAGGTTAGCTGGAGGCTTATTTAAATAGAATGTTCAAAAACGCCCAAATTTGAAAGTTAAAATTGGATTGGTGAGTGAAGAAGCCATGAGAAAGAACATTATTGGCACCAAAATAGCAAGTGCTAAGATTCTTAGTGGGGAGAATGCCTGGTGTGCTCAAGAAATAGCTAAAGGTCTGGAGCAGTGGACTACGGGAGATAGTTACTTATAGGGGAGATCAGAGCAAGGAGGTAAGGGAACTGAACTGGGAGCAGAGAAATGATCTGATCTTCTATTTTAACAAGATCACTCTGGTTTCTGTGTAGAAGATAAAATTTAGTAGAACAAGGGTACAAGCAAGGAGGCCAATAGGAGGCTATTGCAACACAGCAGGCAAGAGGTGATGTTGACATTGGAAAATAGTATTATTTCAAAACTCAGAAATATGAGTAATCCATTTTCTACACTATGACAGATTAGGAAATAGACAGATCACTCAAATGGAGTAATTTGAGAAAAATTTAATAAATGAATTAGTTCCAAGGGTGGGCTAAGGTTTAAAGACATTATCAATAGACAGTGTAATGAATTGAGGCTAATAATAATAGGGGGAAAGTGTTACCCTCTAGGTTTAAAGGGACAATGGGGCAAGCTACTACTGGAAAATTAAAAAAAAAATAACTATATAAAGAGGGCCACCCTGATGAAAGTTACAACCAAAAAGGACACAGTCAACTGATTATAAGCTGGAAGAGAGACATCGAAGAGAATAAATATTCCTACATCACTCTCCTCTCTCCCATAGATCTCCTCTTGATGTAACTTATTGTCCAAACCCAACCAGAAACCAGAGGGTAAGGAAATACTTTGATGTGGCTCTCATGCCTTGAACTCTTAGGAACACAGCAGGATGAAAAGTAAACTGAAAGCATAAACAAGGTATAACATTGTCCCAACTCACCACAAATACATTCATGTACATATGTCTTGTTTACAGAGAATACAAATGTGCAGAAATTTAAAATATATACATTTCTGATAATAATTCATGAATATGAAGAATTCATTAAACTTGTTAATGTGTTTTTATCCTGGCCAATGATGTATAAAGTTTACATATCATGAATTTGTCATTAATAAAATTATTCTATTGGGCATGTTAGTCAAAAAGTGATGTATGCTTTCTCTAGACTATCGTATCAGATATTTAGGAATTATTATTAGGAGTTATTAAACATGTATTGACATTTCAGAGTTTTTCCAGAAGATAAAAACATAATTAATTTATTCAAAATTCTACTTATCTTTTTAACCAGTTTCTTCTCTCTTTAATTTTGGTCTTCATAGTACCTTCAATCTAAATAAATATTTCAAATGCAGGAAAACCATCCCATTTCTAAAGATGAGGTAATTTCTCAAACTGCTCCCCACTTTCAGAGTAATTCAGAGGAAACTCAGTACCTCTTAGAGTTCTTAAACACAGAAAATGATTGTACTACAATAAAAATAATTATGTTTTAGATTATCTTTCATTTTTAAAAGCATTTTTTACATATAAGAACTATAAGGAAAATTTACAAAGTTGGCCAAGGCAATGAAATCCATGGGTTTTATAAAAAAAATAGACATTGTCAATAATCAAAAAAAACAAATCAAAACAATAAGTCAAATATAAGTTCAAATGATTTCAGTAATGCTGAAACCAGTTTCTGTCCCTATAATTCAGTGAAAACTAAAATGTAAAAAATTTCATAGGGCAGAAGAGAAATTTTTTCTGCCCTCTCATTTGAACATTCAGATACTTTTCTGCTGTAGTTCCTAGATATTTTTCTAGCTATTAAGCAATTAAACTGAACAGGTAAATAGAGATGGGAACTCACCTCACTGATAACTCACTGGAAGGTACTATCTTTCTTTCTATTGCCTGTACTTAATTGACGAGCTATCCCCAACCCATCCCACAAGGAATATTTATTTGATACTTGCTTTTAATTATATAAGAAAATATATTTCAGGTTCTACTATAATGCATGGTTGTTAATTTCTTAGTCCACAAAATTCTGTTTAATCTATGATTTATTTAAATTATAGTATTTCAAAAGTTATAATTGCTTATTTTGCTCTGGGAAAATGCATTACCAGTTCCAACAGGGGAGTCAGAAAACTCATACATAGCTCTGGGCTGGTGGAGTGGAGAGAATATAAAATCTTTAAAATCAGATAGTTATTTTATTTTACAGACATTTCAATATTGCTCACTGTGAGATTTGGAACACTTTATAAATGTTATCTCATTTATTCCTTATAACAACCCTATGAAAAAGGGTCTATCATTATCACTCAAGGATCATCATTAGCACTCAAATTTTATGGATAAGGATACTGAGGTACAAGTGGTTAAACAATCTAGCAAAAGAGACATAACATAAGTGGTAGAGTGAGGTTTTTAAATAAATCACTCTCTATTCCTAACATGGGCCAAACATATCCTACCTCAGAAAATTATAAGGATTCATTGAAATATTTAAGTGCTATCACCCTAATGTGCTTGGCACACAGCCAGGATTCAATAAATCTAGCTACTATTGGCTGTTTTTATTAAAAATTGGTGTCAATAATGTCAGTCCCATTCTCCTTCCAATTCCTTTATATTTATAAAAGACTGAACTATAGTCTTCCTCCAAACTCATGGAAGTGTGAAGAATCTTGCTTTTCAGTTGACTCAACACCAAGAACTAGAAAAGTCATTCATCTTCCCCTACCTGTTGCTCAAGACTGAAAGTGTTTTCATTTTCTTTCCCCATTTGACTGTACTGTTTTCCTCTTCCCTGGGATTGGGAAGGACAAAGCAGCAACCCTCTGTGCTTGAAGTAAACAGCACTGATAAATCCATAGGCCGAAACAGGAGTTACAACCATGATTCCTTCTTATGCAAAGGTCACAAAACCTTACGATGTTTATCAAACATATGGACTATAAGGACTTCAGAAGTCTGAATTCAATGCAAGTAGAATGGGATATTGCAGGTCATTTAAGTACTCACAACACCCACCAGTGTCCTGATACATATAAAGATATTCCATATAATAAAAAGAATAAAAGACTATAAATACAAAGGACTTAATTCTGTTCAACTGAATCATCCATCTCTGTGACCTTCCATAAACCAGTTAATCTATAGTCTCAGTTTTCTTATTTGCAAGTTAGAGGCCACGGTGCCTTTCCTGCTCCCTCAGAGTCTATGGGGAGTGTTATCTACTCTCCATCTGTTCTGGTTCTTTCCCCCAAACAAGAAAATATGCTCAGGATTCTTCCTTAAAACAAACACATGATTTAACAAACAAAAAACCACCTTGTCTTCCTTCACTTCCTTCTCCAAAAATTATCTGATTTCTCTCTCATTCATGGTTAAATTTACTAAAAGGACAGCAGTTGCTGTCTCTATTTCCTCATCCATCTTTTGTTCTCTCATTTACTCAGCAGCTGATTTCATCTTTGATAATTCTCTTCACAAAATCTCTTTTTATTATGGTCACTAGTGACCTCCAAATTCCATGCCTGGGGGATGTTTTTAGTCATTAGTTGGTAGCAGTGAGTATAACTGAACACTCCTTATTCAGAATACTCTTTTTTGGTACCCTTGATTTGAAATTCAGATCTGTCTTTGTTTCCCTTTTTTCATACTACATGGTGATATTATCTAGTATTCTTCACTTCAGTTTCCTCGTATGTAGGTTCTTGTGAAATATCCTGGGATCCAGTCCAATATTTCTTCCCTAATCCAAGCTGGCATCAGCTACTCAGCTGCTGAGGTGTATAGCAAATGAAACCTATGACCTGTTTCCCGATTTGTCAGGCTAATGATGCTTTTACCTAGTCTGGCTGGGTAGGCTACTGCTTTGCCATGTGGTATATCCTGTGGTCTTCAGATACCCAGTTGGGCACCTTTTCTGTAGCCTCATGATGCTGTAGCTACCCCAGACGCATAACTGTTCCCCTTTTTTCCTCTTCTCTGAGACTCTTTTACCCAACTAGGTAGACTTTGGTGTGAAGGAGCAAGCCAGACCAAAAATCCCAGCTATCTGCTGCTTCCTTTTCTAGGCTTAAAGAAAAACTAGAAAGTTCTGCAGAAGAGAGTCTGCCTTTGCCCTTTCTCAACTGATTATACTACTGCCTTATGTACCAACTGAGTGGTCATGTGTTCCACTGGCATTCCATTTAAGGGAAACTTGAGTTTTTCTAATATGTAACTAGAATAATAAAAAACAAAGAACTTTGTTTTAGAACTCTGGAAAAATTACCTGGTTGTTTCTGTTGCTGGAATTATGATCTTGCGAACTAAGCAGGAGAGAAGGGGAGGTCGAATTACCCTTTGCTTTGTCTTTACCGGAACTGCTCTCCTCTGGCAACAGAAGTGGCTACTTTCATTTTCACTTTCCTGAGCTTACAATTTGCTCTTCCCTTTCCTGGGGCCAAGATGTCTATGCCTATGTGTATGTATTTATACATCCATGTATTCAAATATCCATATCCATTTCTACATCTGATTGGTTCAACGTCTCTGGAGAACCTTAATATAAGGTCCTAGTTCCTTATGTGCCTACTGATAGATAAAAGGTGGTTAAATGAGATAGTGGAAGTATGCATGTTTTCTAATTCTGGAGAAGTGTTATATGGGGTAATGTGGGCCAGCAGCAGTGGGTTCTGACTCTGTCCACTCCACCCACCATATTCTAGGACAGGATCTGAAAAAACATTGATAATGCTCTCTATGACACACAAGGGTAACCAAGTAGATATTTTATGCATAAACCCACTAACATTTCCAAAGACAATTTAGTATTGACTTCTATTGCAGAAGTTTGAGGTATGACATATGATTTCTGATTATGTCTTTCTGCGGGATTCTGGAATTTGTGTTAAAGATCACTGAAAGTTCAGAAACAGCATCTCTAAAATTAAAATTAAGTGCTATAGTCATGTTTATTTGCCAAAGGCATTGTTGATAATATAAAAATATGATCTCTTTCAGCATTTTAATAAATGCACTGACTCATGCTGTGATTTCAGTCACTTGAGATGAGCTTTTTGGATTAACCCTCCCCATTCAAACTTCTTTTCTGTCTTATCTTTACCACCTTCTACCAATTTATGTAGACAGCCTATGCAAATGGTGGAAGGAGGATAAAGAAACCTCTTTTGCTTTGTAAATTTGCATTTTGATTTGTGTGATGTTAACATTGTTCAGAGGTGGTTAAATTAAGGAAAGCATCTACCCAGAGGTAAGAACCTTAGTGAAAATGAAAAACAGCTGGGGGTATTCAGCTAAATGGTTTCCCTATAAATATCCATTGGAATTATTTAGGGAGAAAGAAAAAAAAAAGATTTAGAAGTTTGATATTCCAAAGGGCTCTAGCAATTGCTTAAAACTGAATCCTTTCATGATAAAAGCAGGCATAATGAAGTGTTGAGGAAGCAATTATCACCTGTAATCTAAATATCAATTGACTGCACATGGAGACTAATGGATTTATAAACTATGAAAGTGAACTATAGCTTCTACAAAGAGTGAAAATAGTATATAAATTCATTCATTCAAAAAGTATTTACTAAGAATCTGATATGTGACAGGCACTGGGGTTTCAGTGATAAGCTATGAGAAACTTGTGAGACACAAAATAAGCCATGTAACAACACATGGATAAACAAGATACCCAAAGGTTATGGTTAGGAGATATAAACAGTTTTTTTGACAGAGAAAACTGAAATTCAAAGTGAGAAATCTAATCTAGATAGAATAGTCAGGAAATACCTGTCAGTGTGTGACATTTCATCTGAGATCTAAAGAATAAGAAGAATCATGGAAAGGTGGTCCAGGTAGAAGTGAGAGTGGATACAAAGATTTAAGACTAGAAAAGCTCCATGTCTTCAAAGAAGATAAAGAAAAGTACACCTAAAGAAAAAGCTAGGGAGAGCATGATGGATAGAAATCCAGACAGAAGCCAAATCATATAGCATCTTATAGATGAGGATAAGGAGTTTCAATTTTATTCTAGTATAACAGAAAGCCATTGAGAGGTTTTACATAGGAAAGTGATGTGATCTAAATGATCTTTCAATAGATTTTTTTGTGTGGAGTTATTAGAAAAAAATGGAACTAAAGAATGGTGTGGAGAAAGGTTATTGATTGAACAGACATATTTTGGAGGCAGAACTCGCAAACTTGTTCATTGACCAAATATAGTGTAGAGAGGAATTAGAATGATTCTTGGCTTGAGCAAGTGATTATTCCACTCTAAAAACAGAAAATAGCTTGTGGGTAGAGAGGGAATCAGATGATCTTTTGTTTTGTTTTGTTTTGTTTTCAATAAAGGGCTTTTGTTGCATATTTAAAATATCACAAACAAGTATGAGCAATCATCTGCCATCCTGTTCTATAGCTAAACAATTCTTAAACCTTATTTACCAGACTAGTGAACTTAGCCTTTTTCAGATACATAGATACCATCCCAAGATTTTCTGAAAATCTTGTTTTTAACAGTTGTGGTTTACTAAGTCAAAACAGTTAAATCTGATACAAATTCGGTGTCATTTCTTTCAAGAAGTAACTCATCTTTCTGGACTTGAGATATTGAATAAGCAATGCCTCACCTCATCTGAACCCTGCAAATGTATTTTTCAACCAAGAATTTTCTAATTTCAACAAGAGACCCATTCCAAATAATGAGGTTGATGGCAAAGTGGCACGAATCTCATCTTGTAACAGGAGTCCAGTATTACATCTTTGATCTAAATGTGACTACAGAGCGTGAGAACAATAGCCAGTATCTGTCTATTTCCCCACCATTTATCAACACAAAGCCTCTTCTTTTCATTCCAAGGAAACTAAATTCTACCTTGATGTGACTGAATTCTCCCTCCAGAGTTCTTCTGGTTTCCTTGAAAATGACTGCATTATTTCAGAGTAATGTCAACATTTTCTGAAATATCAATAGTCTGATTACTGAAAAAGGTCTTTATTTTCATAGTAAGATAGGCAAAAGGCTCAAATGATCTGTTTTGCATGTGTTAGGTTAAAATTAACCTAGGGGAGATGTCGGAAAGACAGTTGAATACATGTAATTGAAACTCAGGGAAGAGATGTGGGCAGAAGACATGAATTTAGGAGTTATCAGCATATAAATAAATACTATTATTGGGACTATGAAAGATCATCTAAGTACCAGCTGTTAGAAACCAGAGATAAGTCACATGTGTGGGGAAAAAAACACTAAAAAGTCTTTAGAAGCTAAAACCTAAAACTTGAAGCTATTTTTTTGCTAAAGAAATTATCACAGGTGTGTAACCCACAATAAATTTGGGTTTTGTTTTTTGATTCTTCTACACCTAAAGTTTATTCTAGTTAATTATAAAAGGCTTCTCACATTGTTCAAAGAAACTCTTGTAATTCTATCATTATTATATACTATTTTCAAATAAATTAGCATGTTAAAGATATTGATGATTTACATAAACTTTTCATTGAAACACTTAAATTTATAAATGGCAAAAAGCTGAATGTATTGGCAAAGGTAAGACTCCAGTGCCAAATGACAGAAATAGCTTCCACAAAAACTCACTGCTTCATAGTGATGATCTGGAACATCAAAAAGAAATGAAATTAGTTTATATGAAAAGTTACATATTATAGTTGAAATAATTATGTAAGTAGAATATGGAAGATATTTACCTCTATAACAGTTTTTATTATTATTTTTTTTAATTTGAAGGTTTAAAAAAAGGTTAAATTTCAATTAACCAGATGATTCAGGTACTTAAAATAAAATGCAAATTAATTTGTATGGTAATCAGTTTAAAAGCAGGTAGGCCTGGTGTGTAATCCAGGCCATCACTTCGTAGTAATGTGACTTTGGAATCTTAATATCTATTCTACTTGTCAAATTGTGATAATAGTCTAGAACATAAAGAGTTGTAGTCTTCTTTTTCCACAAACATTGTTTTAGGAAATTTTTCATGTTATTTAACTTATCAGAGAATTATTTCAATAGTTAACAATATTCCATTTACTGAAAATTCTAAACTACTCTTTATCTTATTATCCTCTTGCATATTAGATTATATTTTTATTACCTCACTGTTATAATTTATGTTTTGTTGTGAATCTTAACCTTTGGTATTAAGCAATTCTACTATATATCCCTCGTTAATTCACTTAGAGGATGTTTGCATACCCTCTATTCTCAGTTCTCCTGTCATACCTCCAAGACCTCTTTATTTTTCCCCTCAGCATGTTGACCTATACAAAAAAAATTAAAAAGCAATCAGAAGAGAACGTCCCAAGTTTCTACAATCATATCTACTTACCTATTTGTGTCTGTCCTATACACTCTGCCTTCCCTATTGTTACTTTGAATGAACAGCTTGTACCTTCTTTGAAGGACATCTCTTCCACTTGAATACCTGCTCCAATACATCACTCCAGATTTTTTTCTTTCTATTGGATAATATTTTTCTCATCTTGATTGAATTATCCTAAGAGTACACAAACATTCTGCTATTTCTCTCATCTTTAAAAAAATGGGAAAAAAGTCCTCAATATCACATCTTTCTGCTAGTTTATCTGCTCTCCTTTAGAGAAAAACTTGTAGACATTTTTATTAATAAGCTGTTTTCAGTTTCTTCCTTCTCATTTTCTCTTGAATCCAATACAATCAGGATTTCACCCCACTTGCCACCAAAACTTCCCTCAAGGTTATCTATCTTCACATTGTTCAAATCCAATAATAAATTCTCCATCCTCATCTTATCTAAAAGACCAGCAGTACCTAATAAAGCTGATGATGGTCTCCTTGATACACTCGCTTCACTCAGCATCAAAGGTTTTATGGGCTCTTCTTTCTGTTCTATTTTACTTGTTTCTCTTTCTCATTTTACTTTGCTGGTTTTACAATATCAGCATGACCTCCAAAAACTGCAAAGCCTCAAGCTTCATTTCTAATCTTAAAACATTTTCCTCTACATAACTCCCCTGTGATATCATTCATTAATTTAAATACCACCTGTATGCTGAAAACTTCCAGCCTGGACCTCTATGCTGAACTCTAGACTTGTAGATGTACGATTGTCTACGAGACACATCAGCTGTGTTAGGTATCTCAAAGACTAATCTCATGATCTATACCTCTTAATCTGCCCTTCACACAATCTTTCTACAATAACTTTCTACAATAACTTTCCTTCCCATTGCTCAGACAAAAAAGAAAAAGTCATTCATGATTACTTTTCCTTTTATACCTCTCCTCTGTCAGGACATAATTTTGTTTCTTCCTTCAAAATGTACACGGTGTCTGAACATTTATCATTATTTTCACTACTCCTACTCTGATACAAGCCACCATTAACACTCACTTGGATTATTGCAATAACCTCTAGTTCAGGAGCATGCAAACTTTTTTTTCTGTAAAGGATAAAATAGTATGTATTTTAGGTACTGTAGGCCATAAGGTTCCCATTGCACGTACTTAACTTTGCCACAATATGAAAGCAGCCATCAACAATATGCATCTGATTGAATGTTGCTGTGTTCCAATAAAATTTGATTTACTAAAACAGGAAGCTGGCCAGATTCGATCTATGGAATATAGTTTGCCAATACCTATTCTAATTCATCTATCTGACTCTTTATTTCCTAATAGCTATCCTCAACATAAGAACCACCGTGATTCTTTTAAAATGAAAATTATAGCACATGATGCCTCTATTAAAAACTGTTCATACTCCCCATTTCATTTCATTCACAGTAAAACCCCAAATTCCTAATATGGTATACAGAATTTCTAAATGGTATTTTCCCCCAATTTTGCTCCCTGTGATCCAGCCACATTGTTCTGCTTTTCCTTGAGCTTCCCACATGCATGAGGGCATCTGTTCTTTCTACTCCCTCTATCTAGAGAACTTGATAGAACCCATGTAACTATAGAGCTCACTCTCCACTTTCTTTATGTCCCTAATCAAATGTCACATTTTCAGTGAATCTTTTGCTTTCTAAAAAATTACCATCACCCTCCTGCCAACAGGCCCCATTCTCTTTTCCCGCTTTATTTTTTTCCATACAAATTTTCACCACCAACAACTGTCATGCTGAAAAGTTTAATCTTGTTTGTCCCCTCCTCAAATATATATCTCATTAGAATATTGGGACAGACTTGAGGGTAATTTTGTTTTTATAGTTCCCTACTTTATCCCAAGTCTGGAACAGATTTTGGTAAATGGTTGGGAACCAATAAATAAATATTTGTTGAATGAAACATTGTAGATGAACATGGGAAGGGCAAGAGAGGGTTCTTGGCCTAGATGCACAGAAGAAAAATTACTGTGTCACATGACTGATGTTATTTAAGGCTTTTAATGTCATTGGCCAACTCTTTATTTCTAAAATTTTTACATAAACTTTTGATGTACATTTTTTCCCTGCTCTGTCCCTGTGATGGCTAATTTTATGTGTCACTTCTATTGGACTAAGTGATGCAGAGATAGCTGGATAACATTACTTTTTGTTGTTTCTCAGAAGTTTCCAGAAGAGATTTACATTTGAATTGGTAAACTGAGTAAAGCAGATGACCCTCCCCAATGTGGGCTGGCATCTTC
This sequence comes from Macroglossus sobrinus, assembly GCA_004027375.1. Classification (NCBI taxonomy): domain Eukaryota; kingdom Metazoa; phylum Chordata; class Mammalia; order Chiroptera; family Pteropodidae; genus Macroglossus; species Macroglossus sobrinus. The sequence continues at coordinate 293,210 of PVKZ01000477.1, forward strand.
TAGTCCACTGAGGGCCTATATAGAGCAAAGAGGTAGAGGAAAGATGAATTCAATTGCTTTCTGAGACATTCCACTTCTCTTGTCCTTCAACATAAAAGCTCTTTCAGGCTTTCCAACTCAGACTAGGGGTTACAACATTGGTCTCACAATTCTCAGGCCTTTGGACTCACACTGAATTCCACTACTGACTTTCCTCGTTCTCCAGTTTGTAGACAGCACATCCTGAGACTTTTTGGCTGTGTGAGGCAATTCCTATAATAAAAGCTCCTCATTTACATCTATATCTATATTTATAAACAGTTCTGTTTCCATGAAGAACCTTGGCTAATATAGTCTCCAAAATGAAAATGACTATTTCACAAGCTTTCATTATCATCCTATAGAACCACATGTACATGGTCATATAGATACCATTTCCATTTCACATAATATTCTCATATTTTCTCATATTATAGTTATAAATGAAATATTTTACTTAGAATCAACAACTTCAGGAATTACTTTAAAGCATCCTCTGAATTATAGTACTGATTCCTTTAAACGCTAACTAATCATTTTTGGCAATTCCTACTAGACCAGCATACTATTGAGCAGGTATAACTAACTGAACTAGTAATTCAGTCATTTGTTTAACTGGCAATGCCTAATGTCTCCCAGTTTTCAAGTATGAGAAAAGCACCAAATGAATGGTTAGCAGTGTTAAAATTAGGGTTTGGTTTTGCTTCCTTAATGGTGACTCCACAAATATTGTTAAAGAAGTAGAAACGTCCCTGGAATCAAGTTCAAAGGTCAAAGACAAGCAAACAAAAACCCTACGTATTCGTCTGCCATTCCAATGAGACAAAAGATAATTCATGAAATAAAAAGATTAATACAAGCAAACCATAGAATTGGTTTTGCAAGGTTATTCTGAAAACAAAGATAGCAATAAACTAGTCAGTGGCTGAGTCTGAAAAGAAAACCTGGACAGAATAAAGACTGGCTAGTAGATAAATCTTTCCATGACTTTATAAGAGTAATTCTCAAATGTTTTAAATTTGGGTTCCTGAAATACTAATATCAGTATCACTTATGGTGCTTGTGAGGAATCCAGAGTGTGTGACCCCTCCTTCTTCCTTAACTGGAGCTAATCTGGAATCTGAATCTTTAACTATTCTGCAGATTCTTACATATGTTTAACTTTTACAATCAGAGCCTTATTACTGAAAATGTACTCTGGAGCCAGCAGCAAGGACATCACTCAAGAATGTGCTAGTGATGACACATATTCTCAGGTCTCTCTCAAACCTACGGAATCAGTGTCTGCATTTTAACAAGATCCCTGGGTGATTTGAATACAAATTGAAGTTCAAAAAGTACTACTCTTGAGGGCATCTTTCTATAAACAATGAAAAACCTATTATTTCCCCTATTAGCTAGTCTTTCTTTATACTTTCTCTTACTTGCTCCCTAATGCTACTTTAGAGCCCTACATGGAAATGGACCATTACTTGACATAAAAATGAATTATGTAATACATAAAAACAGAATGTTAGAAAAGGCCCTTAGTGAGCATCTTGTTGTACTTCTTCATTTTACAGATGCAGAAAATCAGACCCCGAGAGGTCATCTGGGCTCACAAAGATAACTGACAGCTAAGCCAAAAATATACTTCAGGTTCTGATTCTGATTTTTTGGCTTCTTTACTCATAAGCTGCTTCCTTCCAGAAGAAGTTTACCCACTATTGGAATTTTACTAAAAATTTGGCCTTTAACTTATGTTGTTCTCTTCAAAGCAGTCAAATCGTTAGCAAATAAGAATTTCATTGATAGTCAAATGTGATATCATCATTCCTTCTTAAAAGAGACTAATTATAAAAAAGTACTAGACTCCTCTATAATCAGGAAGATTATTTTTTAATCTAATTCATTTTTCAAGATAATTACTCAAAATCAATCACTGTCAGTTTATAATAATAATCAGAGAGGAGTTAGAAAATATTGGTGATACTTCAGGATTAAATTTCTTCCCAAGATAAAGAATATCAAAGCAATCCAGCAACTGGGAATTGCATTACAACTATTTGTAAATCAAGTTTAGCTACATCATTTTACATTTCAGGCCCTTTGGTCTCCAACATTCATTGGTGTGTTTGTGTGTGTGTGTGTGTGTGTGGAAACTATCTGCACAATGGATACAAGATGGTATTTTAGAACTAATTACAGCCCCTTTCAGCTTCCTAAAGGAGGCTTTTTTAGAATGAGCAAATGCCTTCCTTCATTTCTTTCTTTCTTTCTTTTTTTTTTTTTTTTGCTTTTTGTCTAGTCAAAAAGAAACAAGTAACTGAATTTTGAATGATTCTCTTTTGAGTTGTAAAAGGGACAAATAAGAAAGAAATGTGACAGTAAAGCAATAATGCAGTGAATTTACATATTAATGATAATTCACTCATACAGGATTTGTTTCTCAAATAAACAACCTAAGCTGTTCAGCCTATCCACCCTAACATGTGAGATCATTTAGTATAGTGCCTAATACAGGGGTTCTGAATAAATATTATGCTGTTTTTATAAACCCCAAAGCATAACATAAACATTTCCCCCAAGTATTAAAGTCAGACTTTTAAAGTCCAGTTAACCACTTCAGAAAAGAAAGCATTACATAAATCAAAATATAACTGTTTTTATTTAGAAATTGTAGGATAATGTCAATCAGGACACAAACAATTTTAACAGAGGAACCCAACAAGTAGATTCAGATTACTGGTGGGGGAAATAACTGTGCTGACTCATGGTCCATCTGACACTGTTTTTCTAGCCAAATGTTTCATTATATAAGAATTTCTTCTTTGGTATGGCCACTTGCTGTTGAAATTGCTGTATCTCAGTGCTCACAGTGACCTCAAATGTCATGAGAACAATGCAAGCACAGTGGGTTACTATGTACTTAAAAGAGACAAATAATTGGTCTAAAATGGTTTTAGTAGAATAGATCTTGAGATAGCAATAGATACCCATTGGCTAAATATTTTCGCCTAATCTAAGCCTCAGTTTTTATTCTAAATTGGGGATACATGTACCTGCTTTAGAAGATCCCTGAAAGAGATTAAGGCAATGCTTTAGGAAAGGTTTGAAGTAATTGTCTAACTTAAATTAGACACTCAGTGTGTCTAATTTAATTTCCTTCATCCTTTTCACATGCCACTCTGATGACTTCTTGTGTATGTTTCTAAAAACAGTAAAACCTGTAGAATTTGACAACCTTCCTTTAGGCCAAGCCAATTTACATATCCCAGAATAGACAAGCCTTAAAATGGGCAGAATTGCCACACAGAGTAATTGCCAGGAGGATAGTACCTTTTGTCTAGCTCTATGCATGTAAATATGTTTGAAATTCAGTCAAAAGAATGCCATAAGAAATTTGAATTTACGGGCCTTAATTTCAAGAGTAAATGATCACTAGAGCTTATATCTTAGCCAGGGATTTTTCATATGAAAGCACTGGCCAATTTCTTTCTCAATGGAAGTGCAAACTACTTGTGATTTTCCAGTGGTCACCAATAGTCTCAAATAAAATCCTGAAAAAAGCAGATATAAAAAAGCAAAACCTCCAAGACTTAATTCAGTCATCTTTCTATTTTATACAGGTACATTTCACTTAATTTAGTTATGAGAATACAGTATTCAATTTATGCTTTTGGTCAATATAGGCTTTAGGATAATGATTCAGTCAAAGGTTCATTCTGAGAAGCTTTGTAGCCTACTAAAATAGTGTCGTTGAGATCTTTGGGAGTATGTTCTCAGACTGGGTAAACACCATAAATTTAATTCAGTAAAATATTTTTCTTTTGCTAGATTTATTCACTGCTGCTAAGACAGTTTCAACAGAACACACTGGAATTTTTAGCATACCACAAAAATCAAAGCATATGCTGTAGAATTTAAGGATTGGGATCTTAAAGAACACAGCAATAGTTAAGCTACTGCGTGAATTTTGTATGCATGATGCTTCTGTTGCATCGGACACAGAAGCTTGAAAAATTATCTAACCATAAATAGTGGTTTGATTGTACTTGTGGTTCCACATTAAGAGAAGTGATCTAATTCATACTAAAAAGAAAAAAAAATGAAAATTCTATTAGTTTGCTAGGACTGCCATAATAAAATACCACACAGACTGAGGGGCTTAAACAGAAATCTATTTCTCATAGTTTTGGAGGTTGTCCAAGATTAAGTCCAAGATTAAGGTGTCAGCAGATTTAGTTTCTCCTGAGGCTTCTTTCCTTGGCTTGTAGATGGCAGTCTTCTTGATATGCCTTTATATGACCTTGTCTCTCTATATATGCATTCCTAGTTCTTTCTCTTCTTATAAGGAAGAGAAATGATTAGGGCCCTACTCGACTAGCTTCATTTTAACTTAACCATCTTTTTGAAAGTCCTATCTTTAAATACATAGATTGTGACTACCCATATAACCTTATTTAACATTAGCTACCTCTTAAAAGATCCTATTTCTAGATATGGTTATATTCTGATACTAAGGGTTGAAATTTCAACACATCAATTTGGAGGGGACATAATTCAGTCCATAACAGGAATATATCTACATGTGGCCAGGTTGTTTCCTGCTATGATTTTATTGCTATTAAATGGATTTCCTCTTATGAGAAAGTCAATTAGAAAATTCTTGGGTGTTTTGTTACATTATCTATCTCTATTATCACTCTTGTAGTTAACTATTGACCAGTACACAAGATATATTTTTGTTGGGCCTTTTTATTGTAAGATTTTTGTAAAAATCTTTTACTTGGAACAGAGTTAATACCTAAACATAAGACAAAACAATCCACTTGACATTCAAGTCTCCTTTAAAATTTTTATTCAAACAAACTGCCAGGTTTATACAGTGTAGTAACTCTTTTTTCTTACAAATTATAGGATGGAATTAGAACCATTGTTATAGAAATTATGCTATTATATAGAGAAAGAATTTGGAGGTTTCTCAGAATCTTTCGTTGGTACTTCTGTATAGATTTTACTTTAAATAAATTGTAAGTCATGTTCTGAAATATAAAATTAATGTACAAATATTAAATTTATTCCATTTTTCATAATTCTGGAGCCCTAAAAAGGTAAATTTCTCTAATTATTTTTGCTACTAGGTAAAGAGTAGGATTTTAAAAACTTCCATTATTTGCTGTCTCTGGAGGAAGTGTAATTTGAATGTTACACATAGGGCAAACTCTAAAATAGCTGTATTATCTTGGCTGAGCAGAGCCATAAGTGTAGTTTCATATGGACTCATGGTATTTCTTTAATCATCTGTCTCACATACTAGTAACATCCTGACACTGTGCTTGTGACTTCCTCCTGTAGTACATTAGGATGTGACAAAACACCACATGTCCTTCTGGGTTTCCACTGAGGCAAATTTGGTTCCATTGCCTCAAAGACAATAAAGAAGTTCCTGTGCCTTTCCCAAGCCACAATGCAGAATTTCTACTTTAATTCTATGTCTTAACAATATATTTCACTTTTAAGTTTCCATTTTACTCTTTTCCTAACTATTAACAATATTTATCATGAAATTTTTACAAGATAAAGCCTCATTACAAGAACGCAAGATTGAGCAACAGTAAAAATCAAGTTTAGGTTTTATATAGAAGGATTTATAAAATGATCACAAATATTTTGAGACAAATAATTCATGCTGAGTATGACTTTGTAAGTGTCTAGTTTTTGTTTGTTTGTTTGTGCCAGAGATGAGAAAAATTTTGTAGAGTAGGGAGAATCATTTTATTCTCTTACTTGCAAGTGGTTATTGTTTGCAAGTAATAGCAACCAACCAAAAAAAAATATTTATAAGACATTATGCAGTTCACAGAATTGAAGAAAGAGTTTAGCATTAAGTTCTAAGAAAGAGCAGAAAGCAGGGCAGCTCTGATGAGTTTATTTTCTTAAATAATGAATTGTACAGAAAGTGCAAATGCTACTAAAATTGGAATTTGCAAGAGATTACTAGGTAATATTGATATCACAAATATTTATAGCAGAAGGATGAGAAAATAAACATTTCTTAACTGAAATGCTATAAAATAATTCATTGTTTAAATCATTGGAAGTACAAGATAAAAGACAAAAAAAAAAGATTTATCCCATAGATATAGTCCAAAATAAGTATGCAAGATGGCTCAATGTTCTAAGATTTTCCTCTAATTTTCCAATCATACTGAGAAAAAGTAATGTTTTAGAAAAGTTAATACTAAATGAACTAACCCAGAGCTCTAATATCATTTCAAAGAGATATGTTTTTTTTAATAATAAAAAAGGACCACACAACAAAGGAAGACAAAATACATAAAAACAACACTGCTCTCAGCTTAATTTATGCCATAAGAAACCTATACCTTATTCTTTATAAAGCAAAAATGTTGACCAAACCAACACTATTCATGCAGAAACACTAAAGTTAGCCAATTATTCAAGTCCACCTACAACCTTTACTCTAATTATCTACTTAATATTGTATAAAAGTATAGTTTATAAAAGACACCACAAATATATTTTAGATAAAAGACAAAGGAAATAATGGATGACCGGGGAGAAAACTAGAAAGATGAAACTAAAGAGTTGAACTTGAGGACTTAAAAAAAAAAAAAAAAAGATAAAGCAAATAATATACAAATGTGCTTTAAAAATATTTTATTTAGCTTCTTCCATAATAATATTCAACTTCAGAATACAATAGTGTAATATCAAAAAATCCTGAGAGAAAGGATGATGGCTCAAGAAATTTATATGTAGGCATTGGCATTTTATTTTTTCAAAAATGCAATAAGAAATAGGCATTTTCTAGCAAACCTGGACACTGGTAATGTAGCAGATATAAAAATTTTACTTGATGATAAACTATGTTACACTAACAGATTAATCAAATTGAAGAATCTAAGATTGGAGATGTTGTGGTAAATACATTTGAAATACATATAAGTATAAGACTAAAACTCAATAAAGGAGAGAATTTAGATTTTAAAAATGCAAATAAGCAGTATGTACCATGTCTATAAAAAAATAATTAAACAATATAGAGATGAAAGAGAAAAACATAAGTGAGATAATTTGCTCATTTTTGTCAAGAATTCAATACAAACTAAAATTAAAATATAATATTAAAAGAAACACATATAATAAATGCATAACCATAAAGGTTTTCATAATACTTTGTAAGTTGAGAAATTTCTTTAGATTCTTATATCACTTATTATAAAGAGATATTTATCTGAAATTCAGAAGCTCCTTCAGTTTAACCTTATTTTTCTTTTAGTATTTAAAATATTAACTCGTAAAACTATACACTGAGGGGAATAACAGTACCTATCTTAGAATCACATAAAGATTAATAGCAAAAACTTAAAGCAGTTCTTAGCACATAGTAAGCATGCAATATACTTAGGAACTCCAACTAATCATATTTATACTCGTAGGGCTGTTATTTGTACTTAAATGAGAATTTGACAAATTATAATTTGCAAATACTACTATTACATATTTTCTCTTGGAAAATGAAAATAATAATTATGTACTGAAGCATTATTATGAGGTTTTAAAGGAATTATTACTGAAATACAGATGCTAGATAGTTGTCTAGGCCAACTCTCTAATTGTTTTACTCTTTTATACTACCACATTTTACCCGTTTTTTATTAAATACCACTATGGCTAAAGTTTTGTGCTAGACACAGTGGCAAACAAGAAATTGCTTAGAGACATTCAAGGTTTTTACAAATTAAAATTTTAAATGGTAAATATTGTAATTTAAAATTTAGAATATCCTGATTAATGTATTCAATAGATTTCAATGTTGATTGTGAGTTTAAATGCTTAAACTATAGTTTTATTTGCATTCTTATATAAATTAATTCTGAAATAATCTTTAATAATAATTCATTAAAAGCTTCAATAAATTTTTAATATTTAATATTCAAAGGGGATTTTGATCTAAATCCTCATGTGTTCCATACATTTTCTTTCAGAAGACTATAAGGCCATTCTAAAGAAAAAGCAGTTATAAAGTCAAGAGATTCTCATTGCCCCAAAAATAATGATTTGTAGATGAAACCATCGCATATTCTCACTGCAATCTAATTACTTTTTGATAAATCTCTTAGTGTTTCTTAAATTAATAAATTATTTTAATTAAGGCAAAGCATTTCTATAGTAAAAATGCATTATAATATACTGGCTCTGAAAATAATAAATTACCAAATTTATAATGTCAAACACAAAAAGATTCCAATAATGAACACATCCCCTAGAGATTATCTCTATTTAATAATGAGTATAAATCATTATTTAATATAATCCTTTAAGGACCAAATTTTAAATTATCTTAAAAATAGTTAATTATTTAGATAAAAAGTTGACTACTTGAGCTAAATATTTGCAAACTCTCACATATATACTCAGAAAATGGTTTTTAATGTTTAAGTATTAAATATTTAATAAAGGTAATTTGCCATCTTTATATTATACATAGTTCATATAAATGCTTTATTAGATTATTAGCAATTTAGGAAAATTATGTTACTTTTTGTAATTATGATTCTCTTTTTGGTATTGAGTATTGCGTATGCTTATAAACATAAAATTCATAGACTAATTCTGAAGTGTTATCCCAATAAAATAACTTCACTTTTGAGAGGTACTTTATCAGAATGATAAAATTGTTTTTATTCAAAATGTGACTCTCAGTCATTTTGGGAAAGTGATATTTCCCATGTTAGCCAAGAAATCTTGGAATTGGGTTCACCAATAAAACTAAACAGAGAATCAAGAACATGCAAAGCCAACAGTAGAACATCTTGTCATACCAGGTAAGTATTAAACAAACTAAACTAGCAATAAGATTGCTAAAGGGAAGTCTTAATCAGCTTAAAAAAATAAATGCAGCAACTAGAAAGGAAAGCAGGCAGTACAAATTGCCTTTTAAGCAACTTTACTGCCTCCCAAAGAAAATGTTTTCACTGTTGTGGTATTTTTACCAAAAGCCTAAGTCCAGACTAGCAAAGATTCATCAATTTCAAATGCCTCTGGTGAGAACACAGATAAAGACTTTCTAAACATCAAATTCAAATAACAGAATTTTCAAATAAACTTGCCGATATCTTCTGATTACCACATATCTTTAAATAATAATATAAATATGCAAAAAAATGTTCTTTGGGAATCTTGATCAGACATTATTCTACATAAGAGAACTAAAAAGTTGACAAAAGATAATTGGTTAAATTAACTGTGGTAATGTTAGGTAGCTAGTCAGACATGAGTGACAAGGGAACAAAGGAATAGAGGCCCAGCCCAGAGACTATCCAAAGAACACCCCAAAGGTAATTAAAGAATACCTCCTGTATCCTGGGAGACAAAGGATGGGAGAACCAAAATCTATAGCTGGTTTAATCTGGCCACAGATGGTATACACAGAAGGTACCACCCTTCCCTGTCCACAATCTCAGCCTCGTTATACCATCATTATATTATTATGTTTATGCCCGGAAGTTCATGAATTTAATTATAACAGACTGACTTCTAGGTAAGCACATGCACACTAGGCAAAGAGTTATACAATAGCCTAGTGTCAATTAAAATGACCTCATGTACCAATCACCTAGGAACATCTTTGTAACCACCATCACAGCCCCAATATAATACAGACCTTCCAATTTCTGTATTGTTACAGTCCTCTTCACGGAGAACTCGCTTCTCTATCTTACTTTTTCTAAACCTCACTGACCTGTAATTCTTTATTGAATCAGCAGGGAAGAACCAAGAAAAAATGCCAACTGTATTTCTGCATTGTCACCCACCATGCCACTGGGGCAACACCGGAGTTCAAATCTCACACCAACGGTAACAGTGGGGCCATGGTATCATGACAGCTCTTTCAAAAGACTCTAATTAATTCATACATATAAAGATGGTTATATATAGTGAAAAAAGCGAGCGTTACAATTCTATTGTATAATTGGATTATATACTTATTTTCACATAATGTACACATATAAATTTATATACATGTATATGCATATGTATGTGCATAGATTATATATAGATTTTGAGTACAGATACAGATGTGTATGTTCAGAATAGGATAGATTAACAGATAATATTCATATGTGGGATTGTCTTTTGTATATTGTTTTTGTGTTGATCAAGGATGAGACAAGATCTACAATTTTTAACTTTTCTCCCAAATTAAACCCATTTCATAAAACTTCAGATAACTTTTTACTCAAAACATTATAGGTAAACAGAAAACAAGTTATATGAAACATAAAAATTTAATTTAATAAATTTATTTTAATAAAAATTTCAATAACTCTAGGGGACTTTTCTGTTCTCTTGACAAATTCTCTTATCTGTCAATTGTTTGTGTCTTTTCTCTCCCATCCTAATTTTCAATTCATTTCCTTCTCTCTTTCTCTCTCCTACTTTCCTCCCAAGGCTATTTATTCTTTTCTTCACATTAGTCTTTAAATCATTATTTTTAAAGCAATTTTGCTTTCTTTTAATTCTCTTATTTCCAGGAACAATGAATATGAAGAATTTATATTTCGTAAGTGGTTATCTCCCTGGGAAAAAATAATCTATATGTTCATACATGCCCAGTTTGTTCAAATACTTTACAATGAAAATAAACTTTATATATATTTTATATAAAATAAATATTTCACCTACTGTCTTCAACCACCTGTGTTACTCATAAACTGCTATCTAGTCTCCTACCTCTAATCTTAACTTTTCTAGTATATTGGTAATAATGCAACCTATATGATTATTTTAAAATGCAGAAGTTATACTATTGCTCATTCTTATACTCTAAAATGAACTGGTCTGATCTTAGAATAAAATTCAATTTTCTTACAGAATTTATATTTCTTATGAACTATTTTTACCTTTTTTCCTCTTTAATCTCATCTGTTGTGACCAGAGGCCTCCAGGCACTTTTAAATGCCAATTCTTTCTTTGACATTTAATATACTTTTTACTAATTGTTAAAATTTTCTTTCTCTTTGCTTCCAAATCCCTCTGCCTCCTGACTAACTTCTATTTAATCTTTAGGATTATACTTAAATGCCCTTTCTTCTATTAATTCTTCCTTAAATTCATAAGCTCCAGTTAAGTGCTCCTCACATGTATTCCCACAGCACACTGAATCTTTTATCACACTTATAACTCCTTGGCATATTAGATGTTAAAATACATGTTTAAGTAACAAAATAATAATCATTGAACCATTTGGTGAGTGAATGGAATGTCTATTCACTATTAATGGAATAAATATTTTATCATTTGTTCCATCAGACAAAAAAAAAAAATCTTATATGAGAATAACCTTCCCACCAATAGCAAATGTAAATTTTGAGAAAGACAAAAACATTCTCCCAGAGGCATACAAGAACAACTAAGACATTCAGGATTTGAGAGACAGAGGTCCTGGAGGAAAAAATAAAATAAAATGTATTGAAGAGGGCTCCATATTCAGTACTATTTTTTTCTTTGAGACGTTCCCCCCCGCTCAAATTTGCATTGCTGGGCATATTGTTCAAACAGACAGTTGTGTTTTGGAGGATGCAAACATTTAACTGAGTTAGAAAGTCAAAAATTGGATTTTGAGGTTCCAATGAAGCCAAAAAAAAAAAAGGTAGGAGCTAAGATCATCCCAGAGACAAGGCGAAAATAAAAAATCCAATGTATTATCAGTCCAGTGTAGGTATTTAGGGATTTCTAAACTATGTGCACTGGACAAGCATTTAAAAGACAGCTGCTATAAGGTTAAAACGAGATTTTGGAAATATGGTGTTAATAGGACAAAAATGAGGGTTTAAAGCCCACCAAAGAAGAAGAGCATTTCAAAATGCTTTTAACTGAGATCTTAGAATCACTGCAATTACACTGATTGGACAAAAATTATGTTCCTGCAAGGAGAAAATTAAATTCTGTCTTGGATTCCATACTTACAAATTTTCCTAACTAAAATTTATTTGAAGCACCCCAATATCAATACTTTGAGTGTTTTCACAGTCATTTGTGGACATACACAGAGGGGTGAAAATTTGTGTTGCTCAGACCTCACATTCTCAGTTGAGGTCCAACAAAGAGACACCGCCTTTTTGTTTCAGTTCTCATACTGTAAGCAAGTATCCTTTTTGTGATCTATTTAGTATCATTTTTTCTTTTGCTCTGTTTGTTATTTCATTGTTTAAAATGACCCCAAAGCATAGTACTGAAATGCTATCTAGTGTTCCTAAGTGTAAGAAAGCTGTTTTTGTCTAAAGAAAATACACATGTTAAATAAGTTACATTTAAATGTGAATTTTAGTGTGATTAGTCATTGGTGTTACTGAATCAACAATATATATTAAATAAAGTCTCTTTAAATAGAAACCCACATAAAAAAGTCATATATTGATTAATTGATGAGAATGTTGTGACCAGAGTCTCCCAGGAATCTAACCTTGTGTTTCCTCTAGGAGCATTGGTTCAATATTCACTAATTCAGTGCCTTTATAGAACGTAACTACCAAAAATGGTGAGAATTGACTATACCATAATCTAGAGAATATAAATTATTTTACATAAAACTTTAAGCATTTATTCAAAAATTATAAGTTGCACCAGAAAAAGGACCAAGATTTTCAAAGTCAAAATAATAAAAAAATTAACAGAATAAAACTCTCAGATGATCCAGATATCAGTGTTATTATTAAAGAAGATATTTCAATTTTGTTATGAATTTTGACTTTGTCATGATAAAAATAATAAACACTAGGAAATCCATATAACACTAAAACCTACCCACCCCTCCCCCAGAATATCTATAGCTCTCATTGTCTTAATGACTCTTCGCTTGGCAGTTTAGATAATAGAACTTAAAATAATTGTTACTAATATGTCCCTAGAATAAATAAATGTATATAAAATGTGACTAAAGGCTAGAACACATAAACAGCAATTTAATAGAAATTCTAGAATTCAAAAATAAAAAATAATCAATAGATATTTTTAAGAGCAGACTAGACACAGTAGTAGAGAGAATTGGGGAACTTAAAAAGTGGCGAATAGAAAACATCTACACTGAAGCAAATACATGAATGAAAAATATAGAAAAGAGATATATAGGACATAATAAAAGCTTAAATATATCTTTAATTGAAGTATAAAATGATGAGAGACTGTTAGGCAAAATTAATATGAAACTGTACTAATCAAAATTATAAGTATTAGTCAAATGGATAAATCAAATGCTATCACAAATATTAGAAGTTCTTTGAACTCAAAATATGCTTAATACAAAAAAAAATACATTCAAGCTCACCATGATAAAACTACTATAAATCAAAGCCAAAGAGAAAAATGATAAGAGCAATAAAAAATAAGGAGTTAAGACTGATACCTGGCTTTTAAACAAAAATACCAAAAGCCAAAGACAATGGAATGACAGCTTAAAGGGCAGAAAGTAAATAATTGTCAATCTAGGGTCTATATTCAGTAAAAATAATAATTTTAAATGACAACAACTGAGAAACTGTGTTGATAGTGTTATTTTTGTTTTAAGGCACTGAATGTAAACAGAACAAATGCCAAGTGTTGGAAAGAATATGAAATAACTGGAATTCTCACAGACTTCTGGTGAAAATATAAGATAAAAGAGTAATATACAAATACTCATTATATGCTAAAAGAGTAATATACAAATACTCACAGGCCAGTATTTTAATTCCAGTTGTAGATACTAATGAAATGTATATACACATTATATGCCTTATGCATATATGTTTGTGTATGTATACATATACACTGAAAGCCATATATAAGAATATTCTTTTAAAACATTTCATAACATCAAGAAACTAGAAATAATCTAAAAGTTAGAATGAATAAACAAATTGGGATTTATTCATACAACATAATGTAATTCATATAATACAATGTAATGTTACTATACAGCAATATAATGAATGATACATTCAACGTGATAATTTTACAGTCATAAAAATGAAAGCTAGACTTAAATAAGTATATATAGTATGATTTTAAAATGTGAAAAAGTGTCCCATTAGTGTTCAGTTAAAAAAAACAGAAACCATCTTAGGTATTTTATATAAAGTGTATCTAAAACATAAAACTAGATACAAAAGTAATGAAAAGCTAAGAAAGAAATAAAACTATGATACTCATAGAATGGTAAATGCAGAAAGGTGGCACAACTCCTTAGACAAGAAAAATGAAAGGAAAAGTAATGTAACTGTGGGTCCAGGACTGTTATGCCAAGGAATCTGCTGTAGGAACCACCACTGTGTAGGCTCTACAGTAAGCTAAAGTGCCAAGCCACCACTGTCACTACAGAAGCCTGCAGAATCCCATCAGTGTTGTTGGTGCAGCTATAACCAAAGCCTCAAATACTTTGCCACTGAGAATGAGAGGGGACTCACTGCTGCTGTGTACTCTGTGACAATTAGTGTAGAACTGCTGAGGCTGCTGGGTTGGCTGGTGCTATTATATCTCATGGTAATAGAAACATGCTACTCAAGAAGCCAGGTGCCTACCTTACCCATTCTTAGCTACTGTCTCCTAAGACTACCAGGAGCAGATAAAAAGTGATTATCTTTTTTTTTTTTTCCAGTTTTCATTATCATGTCTTGTTTTCTCATTTGAAGAAATTAACCAGAAACCTACTCTCAGGAAAGTCTGTTTAATCTTACTTCTAGCTCCTTGCAACAGAGTAGAGCTGACACAGTACAAATAACCACCATCGTTTATCCACTACACCCATTCAACAAGGAGATTTAATATAGCGTAAAAAATGGTGGAAATGAGATTTCAGACATTAATTTTAGCAACTCGGGAAACTACTGACTACCTCTAGGCCAGGAGAAGCAAAAACAAAAGTCGTGTTACCCAGGGCCCACATCACTATGCTCTTGAGGTTGTTGAAGTTGATGGACAGCATGTAGGTTCATGAAAATGGAAGATACTTGCTCACCTAACCAAGAGGATGGAACTGGGTGCCATCCACTGAAGTATGCAAATTAGAGAAACATAGTCAATCCTTCTTTGCAGGAATATACAAACCTACATTCCCATGATGGTTCAATGGACCAGGAACCCACAATCATAGTGGAGGTGGGCATGGACAGGCAGAAAAAGCGAAGAAAGCCAACTAACAAATAACCTTCACAAGGAAAAGTATTTTATTTATAAAAAATGTAAAATACTAGGCAGTTAACATAAATTCGATTACTAGCAAAAAACTTGGTTTTTTAATTCCGTTAATTTGAAACCCAGATCTATTAAAGTTCCCAGAAATACAAATATTAACAAGCATTTAAAATCATTCCAATGACAATGTACATTTATGTACATAATACGAAATCCCATGCAGTTTGACAAGACCAATGTTTGCCCTAGAGATTATAAACAGAACTAACTCGGAAATTTAAATACAAACACTGCAGGTCAAGAGAAAATATGAGATACTAAGTGGTTTCAGTAGTTTAACTCTAAAAGAGAAAGTAAATATCTTCACATAATGATTTAAATCATGCTTTGGAACAGGTAGCTCTATAATTTAAATAACTAAAATCAGCAGTTTTCCTGTTCATTTATATTATCCAAAAAGACTTATTCCTGTCCACAACAGATACTTTGAAAGTTGGCATTACTGACCTTGAATGTCTTCCAGACTATCATTCTATGATATTGAACACTATCACCATCATAAGAGGGTATGTACCATGTCAAATGTATTTTCTCCAAAAGCATTTATTGAAAACCAACTCCCTTACCATGCCCCAAGTGCTGAGGGAGGCAAAAAGGAAATAATGGGGAAAATAACAAATCTTTCTGCACAGTAGCTATTTCAATCCAGTAGATAATAGAGACTAATATATTTTAAAAACTCAAAGAAAGCCAGTGTAACTGGATTATAATCTTTGGAGAAGAATAATGCTAAATGAGGCTGGGGAGATATATCATACCCAAATCATTCACAGCTAGGAGAGGCATATTGAAGAGTTTTGTCTCTATCTTAAGAGTAATAGTATGATATCAAAGGATATTTGACGGCATAGTTCTAAGATCAAATATATATTTTTGAAGGATCATTTTAGCTGCTATGTAGAGAGTGGACGGAGTAATTTTATCACAGTGGTTATGTGTAGAAACACTGGTGGATCTGAGGAAAAAAAATGTTATGACAATGGGAAAGGATAGGTAGCGGTGGACAGATCTGAGAGATAGTGAGTATGTAAAATCAATGAAATTGTTTATGGATTAGATGTGGAAAGTGGTAAAAAGGGCACTGAGCATAATGCCAAAGATTAAGGCTAGCAGTAATAAATGAACACTGATGCCAAACACTAAAGCAAAACAACTTGTATCCTCTTATATGTAGCTTCCATCTTCACCGCAACACCCGAAAGGGTTTCTAAGAGGCCCTTAATGATATATAGAATTTTCTTGGAGGGTTTATTCCTAGCCATTTTTTGTTGGCCATGTTTCCTGTTTTCATTAATAGTACTACTAACCCCGCAGGTACCGCAGTCAAAATCTCAGATTCACTTTAACTCCTTTTTCTCACATTCTCTTCTGTCAAATTGGTTGACAAATATTATAGATTTTTACATCTAAAACATCTCTTATTCATCTTATACTCTTCATTTGTACACCCTCATTCTTCTTCACATACTTCCATTTCTATAGAATTTAATTTCTTACAGGTCCCACCAAATCCAAATCTAACTTTTTTCCATTTTAGTTTACACATTGTTTACATATTAACTCTAGATAAATTCTCACTTTCTTCTTCAAAAGTCTTCAGTTTCTCTGAGAAACTGAAAAATTCCTTATACCTGACATTAACTCACATCCCAATCTTGATGGAAACTAACCTCTTTACCGGTCATTCTAAGATTTACCAGTCTACATGCCCTATAACACAATATCATTTATATTTTAAATATATACATGCATACATATCTATAGAAAATATGAAAAAGGATAATAATACTTTTTATGTTCATGAATTAAAAACTGTGGCTTAGGAACAGAAGTGGAAGGGAGACATGTTTTGCTGTCGAATCTTTTATATTTTGTACCAGGCAGCATATAATAGGTCTTCAAAAATATTCAAATCATTTAAGATGTAATGACATCATTTTCATCTCAAGAAACACACTACTTAAAAGCCACTATTTGACATTCAGCAACATTCAGACAGTGAAATTATACCTGGCTTTACTGGCTTGCCAGTAAAGGCAAGGTACCTTCCAAAAAATTTTGTGCCAAGCAGTCTTGGGAACCATGAAGAAAATAAGTGATCTTGGCATTTCATGCAAATATTCTACCCTAGAAAAGTTAAAGGAAACATCATTAATTTAATTTACTCCTATCTTTTAAGCTGGACCCAAGATTTGCATTTACATGTATTTAGTGTATACACATATACAAAGTGGGTAATAGGATGAAAAATATATACCCACCTGCTTTGCAGACTGATTTTTTTTTCATTTTCTTAGTATTTCTTTTCATGTTTTATTTATTTTTAGATAACATTTCAGTTTCCTTTTAGAAAATCAACTATTTTTCTTTTTAGTCCATGTAATCTGAGATGAATTCATCGTAGCTGCCCTAGGTATATAAGTTACCTAACAGGGAAACAAGGAGTCAGACAATAAACTTGACTGTGATCAATTCACAGATAGACAAACTATGCCAAAAAAGTCAGCTCCTGGGCTTTTGCTGCAATGTTTAGGTAAGTAGCACTCTGTGTTATTAAGTAGAACAGAAGCCAAGAGCTGTTGTTGGTAAACTTAGCAACTCCATTCTGCCTGAAATTAAAGAAAAACTGAAGAAAGCAAAGTCAAATAATAAATAAAATGTGATTTCCAAGATTGAACACCTAGAGCCAGCTATGCCTGAAGTCAACATTCTGTGTCTTCAGGAAGACATGCCAATGAACACCTGTTGTTAAAAATAATTTGAATTGGATTTTAAAAACTTGCAACCAAGAATATGATTAATATAGCACACTATTTTATCATATTTCTTATCATTGTAACTATCTTGTTATATGTTATTTATCTAATAAAATTATTATTTATAATTCTTTGATTGTTTGTCACTCTTATAAGTTATAAACTCCATGCAGAAAGGGATTATATCTGCCTTGTTTACTACCCTCCCCCTGTCCCAGCAGAGGGTCAAAATGAGTCAAAAATTGAATCAATTTCCAATAAACTTTAAAATACTTGGAAAATTATATGGCAAATTCTTTTGTACTGAACACTCCAAATAATGGTGATAGTATATTGCCTTTCACATTTTTGGTTATAAATGATCTCAATGCCCAATATAGAGACCAAGACCAAACAGAATGTCAAGACTTGATTTGATTTTATGAACAAGCCAAATGATTTGAGTCTCATTTTCAGTAGGGAAGAGCAGTCTTAAGATTAATAGTCACAAATAAGCTTTTAAAATTACTCTGGGAACTCATTGTTCAGAAAGAAGCTCCATTGTAAAAAGAAATATATGTTTTCATAATGTGTTTTGAAATGTCAGTATAAAATATGCAATCTCTGGTATTGTTTTCCTTTAATATTTAGATACATTGCTCCTTCAAAATAGATTCATAGTTACATTTATACCTTAATGCTTGTCTAACTTCTATTTACATGAACAACTATTTTTTTGTTTGTTTTCAAATATCTATTCAGGTTTTCTTCAATTATGTGCACATTGGGTTTGAGGTGCAGGTGTGTGTGCGTGTGTGTGTGTGTGTGTGTGTGTGTGTGTGTGTGTGTGTTGTGTGTGAACTCTAGCGATGGAAATAAGTTCAACGCTGCATGAGATTGCCTTTTCAGAGTTTATTTCAAATAAAGTGGGCCTGAATTTATGCCGATTGGGGGAAAGAAAGAAGAGCAGATGATTATTACATGTATTCAATGCTGATATTTCAGAAAGATTGCTGTGCAATTTGCTTACTTTTTTATTTTTTAATATATAATCACAAATTCTCCATGGCTAATCTTTTTTTTTTAACTCAAATGAATTTTAATAATAGAATGCTTTTTATCAGATTATTCTTTATGCTATCTACCACCTACTAGGACAAAGCTATAGAACAAAAGCTTATTATCATCAAAATATAATGCAAGTATTAGTACCACTAGATTTTTATAACTTTTATAACACATAGTTATTTAAAGTTGTAAGCAGATTTTCTTTTCTTAGAGATACAAATATAC
The DNA here is from genome assembly GCA_004027375.1 of Macroglossus sobrinus. Lineage (NCBI taxonomy): Eukaryota > Metazoa > Chordata > Mammalia > Chiroptera > Pteropodidae > Macroglossus > Macroglossus sobrinus. Next base: position 312,496 of record PVKZ01000477.1, read on the forward strand.
TACAATAAAACATCAGTCAAGAGGATTATGAATTTAAAAAAAATATATCTACAGATATTTGGCAGAATTTTATCTGCAAATTAAAAAACAATAGCTGTACATTATCTGTATTAGTTTCCTTGGGCTGCCATAACAAATCACCATAATTTTGAATGACTTAAAACAAGAGAAATTTTTTATCTCACAATTCTGGAGGTCAGAAAGAAAGGGGTTAGCAGAGCCACGCTCCATCTAATGGTTCTAAAGGAGGACCCTTTCTTGTCTCTTCCTCATGCTGTTTGCAATTCTTGGCATTTTTTTGTCTTTCAGCTGCACCATTCAAAGCCCTGCCTGCTTTATCAAATGGCTTTCCTCCTGTGTCTGTGTCCTAACTTCTCTTTTTTCAGAAGGACACGAGTCATTATGAGTTTAGGGCCCAACCTAATCCACTATTGCCTCAATCTGACTTGATTACATTTATAAAACTCTATTAACAAATAAGGTCACATTCACAGTTTTGAAGGAACATTTATTATTGGGTTACTCCATTTAACCCCATACACTATCTAAAGATATATGACTTAAGATATATGCTTTTATATAAAATAGTTGAAATATTTTACCGACTATATTATAAAAAGTAATGACTAAAGAGTATGGTGGTTGAAAACAGGAAGTACACTGTGACGGGTAGGTGTGACCTCTGGAACCTAACTGCAGGAATTTAAATCCTGAATCTGCCTCCAGTAGCTATGTGACCTTGGGGAAAATCACTAGGTACCTTTCAGTCTGACTTTCCTCATCTGTAAAATGGATATAGCATGAGCATCTTCTCATAGGGTTATTATAAACATACCATGGATTAGTTGTAAAATGGTCAGACTGAAAGTGGAACATAGCTCTAGATAAAGGTTAGCTATTGCTGGATCTAATTATAGATTATCTTCTGAAGACACACAAGAACTTTTTTTAAAAAAAGTAGTTTCATTATGGTAAATATATTTATAATGTAAAATTTGCCATTTCAACCACTTTTAAGTGTACAGTTCAGTGTCATTAATTATATTAACAATGTTGTACAACTGTTGCTACTATTTCCCAAACTTTACATTACTCTAATGAACTTTTTATAAGCATTAAGCAATAACTTCTTATTGACCTGTATCCCCAGCCCTGGTTCCCTCTTTTCTACTTTCTGTCTCTATACATTTACCTATTCAAAATATTTTATATAAATGTAAATTTACAATCATCTTTTTGTTTCTGGCTTTTTTCAGTTAGCATAATGTCTTCAAGGTCCATTTATGGTGTACCATTATTTTTGATATTGAATAATGTTACATTGTATGTATACACCATATTTCATTTATTTATTAATCTTTTGATGAACCCTCTAAATGTTTCCACCTTCTATTATAAACAAATGGGTACAAATGTGTTTAGTCTATTTTCCAATTATTTTGTGGGTATACTTAGGAGTTGAATTGCTAGATCATACAACAATTCTATGTTCAGCTTTTTGAGGACTCACAAACTATTTTATACAGTGGTTTCACCATTTTACATTCCCACCAGTAAGGTATAAGGGTTCCAGCATCTTCACATCTTTGTCAACACTTGTCATTTTCCATTTTTTTTTATTATAGCCATTCAAGTAGGCGTAAAGCAATATTTCATTGGGGTTCTGATTTGCATTTATCTAATGACTAGAGATGTTGAACATTTTTTTTCATGTGCCTATTGGCCATTTGTATATCTTCTTTGGAGAAATTTTTATTCAGTTCTTTGCCTATTTTTGAAATTGTAAGTTGTAGGAATTCTTTTAAATATATTTGTTTATATATTCTAGATATCACACCCTTATCAGATATATAATTGGCAAGTATATTTCTCCCATTCTGAAGGTTATTTTTTCATTTTGTTGATAATGTCCTTTAATGCACAAAAGTTTTTAATTTTGATGAAGTCCAATTTATCTATTATTTTATTTTGATGTTCATGTTTGGCATTATGTCCAAGTTCCCACTGCCAGGTCCAAAGACATGAAAATTTACCCCTATTTGTTCTTCTAAAAGTTTAACTCTTATGTTTAGGTCACTGATCCATTTTGAGTTAATTTTCGTATATAGCATAAGATAGAGGTCAACTCTATTCTTTTGTTTGTGTAAATATGGTTGTCCCAGAATCATTTGTTGTTGAGACTTCTTTTCTCATTCAATGAACTTGGCACCCTTTCAACCAACAATCAATCACAGAAGTATGAGTTTATTTATGGATTCAATTCTGTACCATTGGTCCATATGTCTATACAGCCCAATATATAGTCATACATAGACATATGATCATACTACACTGTTTTGGTTACTATTGCTTTGTAATAAGTTTTGAAATTGGGAAGTGTAAGTCTTCTAACTTTGTTCTTTTCGAATATTGTTTTGGTTTATTGGGGATCCTTATAATCTCATATCAATTTGAGAGTAAGCTTTTTTATTTATATGTAAACACAAAAAGCTTGTTTTTAATCTTAGATGAAAATATTCCACTTTTCATAATTGAGTTTGATGTTACCTATAACTTTTTATCTTTATTATGTTTATCAAATTCCCTTCTATTCCTAGTTTATTCAGTGCTTTTACCATGAAAGGGTATTAGATTGTTTTACTTGCCTTTTCTGTATCAGTTGAGATGATCAAGTGTTGTTTTTCCTTCATACCTGTAATGTGTTGTATTACATTAGTTAATTTTTTTAATATTGAACCATTCTTGGTTTCTTGGGATAAATCCTTAATTGTAGTATGTAATTCTTTAATATGCATTTAAATTTGGTTTGCTATTATTTTCCTGAGGATTATTTAAAATTTATATTTATAAAGGATATTGGTCTATAGTATTCTTTCTTATGATGTCTTTAATTGACTTGATTTCAAGGCAATGTTGGCTTCATAGAATTAGAAAGTGTTCCCTCTTCTACTATTAAATATATTATAAAATGATATCTTATTTTATTTTTTTAATTAAAAAAATTTTTTCTGTAGAATTCACGAGTGAAGCCATCTGGTCCTGGACTATTCTCTATTGGGAGGCTTTTCATTACTAATTCAATCTTCTTATTACAGCTCTGTTGAGATTTTCTTTCTCTTCTTCAGTCAGTTTAATTTTGTCACTTTAATTTGTTTCTTTTTAGAATTTGTCCATTTTATCTATTTCGCCTAAGTTGTTGACATATAATGTTCATAGAACTCTTTTAAAATCCTTCTTGTTTTTGGAAGGTCGGTAGTAATAGCCTCACTTTCATTTCTAATTTTAGTTATTTTTGTCTCTCAAGAGTTTTTGAATAATCATTTAATGATGTTTCAATCACATATTCTCTCTAGCAAATATTTATGTGGTTAAAAATGTATTTTATTATTTAATGATAGAAAAATTCTGACTTTTTTAAACCTTAATATGCCTAAGAAAATCATAAGAAACTAATATATTTAATAAAAAAATGTTTGCTTCAGAATTTTTTTATAATAGCAGACACTTATAAACCATCTACATTTTTAGTATTAGAGAACTAATAATACTAACTTGCAATGAAATATTATACAAATAACAAAAATGTAACATCACATTTAATGTATTTACTGAAATTAAAATCCTCAAAATATGAAAAAAATAAAAAATATAAAACTTAAAGGATATATAAAAGGACATGTGTAAAGTCTGAAGATATCCTTAAGTTTTTACGTATACCACAGAACATGGATTTTTCTCTCTGATTTTTCTTGGTTTTATTGTCAGAGAAAATTCTGGACTATAAATGAACTAAAGATCTGACTTAAAACTCTAGCTCAGGCAGAAGAATTGAATCAAATGAAAAATGCTGAATTTTCATAGCCCTGGATATAAGTCATGATACTATGGACTGGCTAACTTATTTTAGCTTGTTCTTCCCTAATTTGTAGATCAAGCTATCAGAAGTCTGGTATTCTCTCATGTTTTCAGAATTACATTTTCCTGTAAAATTGACCAGCCTCACTTACTCCTTCAAAAATAATCTAAATTAAAATTGTTGATAGTGCATTAGTACAAAAAGTGTAACTGATTTTTGCTGATTTTTAATCAATTTAAAATACTTAATTGTTAGTATTTTTGAGGCCCTCTAGATGGCATCGAATGCCACTGAAGCTTGCAATGATAAATCAATGCCACTCCTGCCTCAGGCAACAAGTCTTAAGGATTATATTCTGCACCTTGAGTAGAGAGAGAAGAACATATATCATCTGACCACTCCTATTTGCCAAAGTAGCTCCACCCCCTTCTTCCCAGGCAGTCTTCCTACATAAGCAGATATAAACCTATTTAAGTGACCCAATTCCCACATTCATTAGACCCAGAGAACTTCCTTACAGAAATAATTTGGATTTACTATACTAACAAATTTGTTCTAATTTTTTTTAAATCTACAAACCCAAGAAAATACAATTAAAAATATTACGACTACTATTGTAATAGTGAAAAAATTTCATTGCTTTAAAATAACTTTTTCTCTTTATTCTCTTTGATTCAAACCGCCTTCTCTAGTCTAGCACCATGACTCACTTTCTAGTTTTCTTTTCTTGTCCTTCTACCTTTGCACATACTTCAGGACTACTTCCTTCATCATTAAGCCTTTAGGACAAAAGATTCTGATCAGTATCAGTCTTAGGAACAAAGCCTCAGGTCTATTGACCACAGAAAAGGAATTTTGGTAAAACTAAACATCTTGGCCTCAATGTTTTAGCTCCAGATCCATAAAGGCCAAATGACTCTAAAATCAGAGGGTGCCATGACTGACATCAGGACCTGATGCAATAATCAACTGCCTCCCACCCTAGCCCCTACCAATCAGTAGAGCCTACAGCCCCAACTCCCTTAGCTACCATGACTAATAGTTTTCCCCTATATAACCTATCCCCTAGAGGACAACTGGGAGCCAGGTCTTTGAGTGCCAGTTCGCCTTTGTCTCCAGTCTTGGTGCCATTTTCTTAAATAAACCTTTACTTTCTTTACTGCAAAATCCTCTCTGTGTCTCATTTGGCTTTAAGGCATGCAGGCAAACATATCCCTTTAGATCAATAACACTATTACTACTGCCACTGCTACTGCTATTAATACAATTAAAAAAAAAAAACACCAAAATCTGAATGATAAACAGAGACAAAATAATTCTTAGTTTGTTGATATATACTGACCCAACCAAGCAACCATCTGATCTGCTAGTTTTCAATTCCAGACTAATAAGAGAATGATCCATGAAAAGCACCTTCCTATAGCAAACATCATCACTTGAATCTATCACTTCTACAGAACCCTGCAGTGGTTCCTATGAGATCTTTAAACTGATGTAAGTCCTGCCTTCTAATTGAAGACATGTTACCTTAACACAAGGTCATGTTTTCTTAATATACTTGAGCCAAAGGCCAAGAAGGAATAGCTTTAACTTTATTAACTTTTCTAGGAAAATGCAGGTTCAGAGTTTTATGGCCTACAGATGAGTCTTAGAGGGAGAACACAGTGCTGTTAGCTTTAGAGTCTAAATTTTTCCTTTTCCCCTTGATGGAACTACATTTAATATTCAAAGAATGAGCTCTCTAATCCAAGCCTATGGAAGTTCAAATATATTCCAGGCACTGGCATCCGTAAGGCCATTTACTTACTTCAGTATTTTTTCATCATTTGTTTGCTCTACTGATCCCATAGATTTTTTACCTGAGAATCCCATCATAAAGTATCAGTTGTATAAAGACCAAGACATTATCATATAGTGTTTCTTGCTGGTCAGGTTGCTACATGGGTGATTGGCTGGACTTTCTAGTTGATGGGCAATAGCCGAACAATTGTTCAACCAATTGCTTTAATAAATTGTTTCAAGTCTTACAAACTGAATAGCATCGGTTCAGTAAATTCATATCACTGTCCACAAAGAATGAAACCTAGGCGACTGACCTAAATGAGCCTCTATGATTTAAAGGAAAAGGAAGCATTAATACTTGAGACTCATGTGTTTGTCATTGTGCTGACAAATTTATTTTATAACTTATTTTTCCCTTAAACTCTGAAAGGTAATTATTTTTATTCCCACTTTACTCTTGAGGAATTCAAACTCACAGAATTTAAGAAATATTTCCAAGGTCACATATTTTATATATGGGAGAACCCAGATTCAAACTGATCTGATAATTTCATACCTCACATTATGCCATGCTTTTCTTACTAGTATTAATATTCACTGCCGACCCTAAATGGCATCACTGTAATGAAGATACTGTCATTGATGGGGAGGTGCATATCTCTATGATTCCCATTATGAACAAAAATAGCAGAAGAACTAACTTTTTAAAATACTATGAGCTAAATGTTTTACATGCATTATCTCATTCCCTTCTAATAATCCTATGGGCAGGCCTTACTATTAATTCCATTTTACAAATAAGAAACTGATATGTAAAAAGATTAAGAAACTTACTGAAGGTCTTTTTACATATGGTAACAACCCAAAGCCAGAGCTGCTAACCCACTGATGGGGTTTATGTATATTTAACTCATTTTTACAATTCTTTTACTGTTGTCTTTCATTAAATACTGTTTCTTTTTATTGTCTCTTGTTATACTGTGTTATTATAGCTTCTTAACAACAAAGAAAACAGAAGATGTCTTTTTAAAATGTTCAACTGATTACTCACAAACAGGAATTTAGATATTGACCTTTATCTCTCTCAATAAAGACTATGCCAGCATGAGAACTGGTCAATATAACATTGTTCAACATTTCATTGTTTCTATGTATTCTGCATCCATATCTATACACATTTTTCTTGATATAAATCTATTGACAAGTACAATTTTAAAGAAAAAGCATTTTAATAAATATTGGAAACAAAACATTTATTGGCTCTAAGGTCTAATAGCCAAAGTATGCTTTAAATGTTTGCTCAGAGGTTGAAGCTATATATACTTAGTAAAGAGCATAATAATTAATTATCCTATTAACCAAAATTAAAGGATGTACTATTTGATATAATCTATCTCTTTTTGTTATACTCTTTATACTCTTTATGCTCTTTAACCTCTATATTTAATACTAAGCATAACTTTTTACTATGGTATTCCCAATTTATTTAAAATTTCTAGAATTTAATGCATTTGTGATTGTTTTGTCACTGGAATTATATAATAGAGAAGTAAAGTAATAAAATTTGATTTAAAATAAGAAAGAACTTTCAGAAATCAGGCAACATTGATGTCAGGATAATTCTGGAATTAAAATAAAAAGTATAAACTATAAAGGAAAAGCAAACACAAATAATAATACAAATCTGCCCTATTGTAATTTATCAATGAGTCACAATTAACCTCAGCAGTCTTTCTTTGAAACTATATTCCAATTCCAAGTATGTGTTTGATGTATTATTTTCTTTTCTTGCAAAGAGATTTGTGTATGCCCTTTGCTGGCCAAATAAAAACTGTTTTCTTATTTATAAACAAAATCTATTTGAAAATTGGAGATTGCCTAAACTCACCAGAAAAACAAAACAAAACAAAACAATTTTAGACGTAGCAGCTCACTTTAGCGGCTCACTTTAGACTGCCATTAGGAAATGGTAGACCTTTGTGTACGAAGAGGGCGTGGAAGATAAGCACTTCTGGAAGGATCTGAGGAGAAACCCTTTATTAAATTTATAATCAGGATTTCTGGGCTTTAGTCTTTAAAAGAAATCAGTTGAAAGCCCACTGTAAATTTCAATAAGGTTTATTTGATAAACATTTACCAACAATAAATGTGATACTTTATAACTGAAAGGAAAACATTATAGTCAAAGAAGACCATTTTCAAAGAAGGATAAAGATGCATGTACTCTGGAAAGAGCCACTGCTGCAGATAGAGTGGGTCTGTAAGATTCAAAGTAAAGTGCCATAGCTCATTTGACTACAAAGGTAGTTTTATTAACCTTTCTGACATCTCCATTATACCGTGAGCAATATGAGGGGAAAGACCCTGTCTCATACATAGCTTCAAACATAGAATAGCCTGGTACATCATAAGAGCCCAGTCAACATGTACAGAAAGGAAAAATTTAAGCAGACTCATATCTCTTGCTAAGAAGCATAGATGTTATTCTGCAAACAATTTATAGTAAGTTTTTTTGGCAAGTGAATATATTGATCTAAGTCTGCAGAGGGAGAGAGAAGTTTGAAAAACGCTGCAATTTAAAAAAAAAGAAAATGGTTGCAAAGCAATGGGAGTGGAGTGTTAATTAAAAAAAAAATAGGCAAACATTACAAAGGTAAATTTTGTGATTCTACATGGCTTTTAAGAGAATGAAGGAAGGCGCACAAAATTAAGAATGTCTATAGATCTTTTTCCTAAACTTTAATTAATATTTCCAACTACCCACTCTCTGAAGGCTCCCAGGTAATTCAGTCTCAGCATTATAAAATAATTTATTTTTATACTCTTTCTCCATGTTCCTGCCCATGTAAATAGTCAACTTGTTTTTGTTTCCCATGCTTGCCTCATAACCAATACCATTGCCCCTGAGCTAGTATGAAACAGCTAAAAGAAGGAAGATTCCATCTCATCTAATACTGAGACTTAATTTTTAACTGTAGTCTTTTCCCTTTACTCCTTGCTGACATTCTAATTAAGGTTTAACTCAGCATCCACAGCCTTTGAGAAAAAAACAAAACAAAACAAAACAAAACAAAAACACAGTAATCTCTTAAGTCTGCAATTCTGGACTGGTCATTTAAAATACAAAAGGATAACTAATATGTTTGTGTAAGCCTTTGTTTTACAAAACCTTGGTAGGGACCATTAACCAAGAAAAACACATCTTGTGACCATTTTGAAACTGATGACTACATGGCAGACATTATAGGAACAGGAATCACAACCTCATTCTGAACCCCTTACTACTTTTTTATGGCCTGTATAATTTTGTCACAAAAAGTTTTCAGGCAGCATGTTTTTTTCCCTTTCATGTTCTCTTATGCACAAGTCTCCCTCCCTACTACTCTAATACACTCTGTTAAAATTTATTCTGAGTTCAGTGTTCGTTGAGACTCAAGAACCTGAATTTTTTGAGTTCTATACGGCACCCACAGTCTCCCCAACTAGGTCTCTCACTTGATCTCATGTAACAGAATCCAGCAGACAGAATTCAAAGGTCTTTTTTCATAAAGTGGGGAAGAAATAACTTGTAAAAAGGTTTCTAAGTGATAGCTATCATTTAAAAAATGTAAGAAAGGGAAGCAAAATATAGACTTTTGCAAAAAAGCAAACAAAAAAATTATACCCTTAGATCTTTATCTCATTGCATTAGTTTGCTAGGGCTTTCATAGCAAAGTACCACAAACTAGGGAGCTTAAACAACAACCAATTTTCCCACTGTTTTGGAGGCTGCTTTTTTTTGAGGCCTCTTTCTTTAGCTTGTAGATGACTATCCTATCCCTGTATCTTCATACACTTTCTTCTGTGTGTGTCTGTGTCCTAATCTCGTCTTACAATAACAGGAGATACACTGAAATAGGGCCTACCCATATAACCTCATTTTACCTTAATTATCGCTTCATAAAAGCACTGTCTCCAAATGCAGTCACATCCTGAAGTATTCTGAGATTAGGATTTCAACAAATGAATTTGAGGGGAACATAATTTGCATTTTAAAATAATTATTTAAAAAAAACTAAAATATGACCTTTTGACCTCAACACATGGGTTTCAGAGAGTTTATGAATGCTCTGAAATGACAGGCCAAATTTTTGATATTTGGAAATTTGTGTGTACTTGAGTGAGAGGCTTTATCTTTCATAAGCTTTATGAAAAAAATCTGTAATTAAATTTTTTTTTAAAGTTTAGAACACTAAGGTAGGAGAACACATAAATGATATTTATATAATATTGAAGCAGGTAAAGTCTTCCTAAGCTTAACAGCAAAAGCACATAACCTAAAGGAAAATATGGATGGATTTGACTTCATAAATATTAAACAATTTTTATGGAGAAAGAAACTAACAAAGTTAAAAGTAAAAACCTGGGGGGGGAAATTTAATTGATAGGGAGGTAGCATATGATGAAGTTAAACACATGGGTTTAAAATTTTATATACACACACGCAATCTTTAACACTTTCCTATCTATTACTAGCCATGTGACTTAATACATTGTGCAAATTTCTCTCATTCTTTCAACTCTCAAATGAAGATTACAAAACATTTAATAGGATTGCCAAGAAAATCATATAGGATAATATTTGTAAAATGTACAATGACTGCTACATAATATGAATCAATGAACATTGGTTAAGAAGGCAATGATTTAATATTTGTATTAATATACATAATTTGTTTTTAAAACAAAGGTTTTTTAAAAAAGCGATATGATAAAAAAAAAACACCTCAAGGAAAAATTAGCATCAAACATAAATAGAAAATACAGTACAGTAGTGCAAATGGTGAAAAACATCTGAAATAATATTCAACTTCACACTCAGAATAACAAATAGGCCAGTACTATGACTTAGAGATGATCCTAAATTGAAACCAGTTTATATATTATTAATGAATAATGCCTAGCATAAATATAAATATAGTCTACAGCCATGCCACACTGAACAAGCTCGATCCCGTCTGATCTCAGAAGCTAAGCAGAGTCAGACCTGGTTAGTACCTGGATGGGAGACCACCTAGGAAGACCAGGTGCTGTAGGCATAAAAAAAATAAAAATAAGGGATTGTAAACTGACAAGGTCCTTGCAATCTGTGAGGCCAAGGGTTGCCTCACCTAAAAAAAAATACACAGACACACACACACACACACACACACACACACACACACATATATATGTGTGTATATACAAATATATTTGTATATTAATAAAGTAAAAATAATTTATTTTAGATATATATGTGTGTGTATAGTTGCAAATACACACATATATAATTATTCTTACTTTAATAATATTAGGTAATAAATTTAAGCTACATTGTTTTAGAAGTTAAGAAAAATAGAATAATAGAATAAAACATAAGAATATGCAAGATTAAAAAACATAATTTTAAGTAAAATAAATATATGAAGCATATGATAAGACAGATGTAAAAGGAACTCTTTAAAAATGTATAAATGAAGAAAGCTGAGTGGCTTATAACAACTCCAAGTTGTCGTAAGCTAAATAACACAGAGACTCAAGATGGTAATAGTAAAACATATCATGAAGAGGGAGAAATCTGTGTTATGAGCAAAGGCAGAATCAGCTGGAGTCAGTTACCCATATAATTAGAATGAGGTAGTTTCACATTTTGGAAAGTCCTGCTCCTAGGTGGAGAATCTCTCTTTCCTCACCCTCACTCACCTTTTCCCATGACTTATTCTCTTTTTAGCTTATTCTCTTTTTGTCATCACAGGTGCTATGGCTCTATAATTAAAACAGGTCAGCTGTGTCACTTGCAGATGGTATGGACAGCCCAGTCTCTCTCCAGGCCTGTCTTCTATGACAGCCTCTTCCTTCATATGTTTAAAAATTGTCCTGTCTTGGTTTATTGTGAGAAGAAAATTAGATGCCATTTGTGAACGCACTTTAAAAGTACAAAGCAAAAGAATATTGTAACGTTATAATATCTACTCTGAAGGGGTGATTCAGAAAACATTTGAGCATTGAGGTTTGAAAGGGTATGTTTAATGACTAAAATCCTATGACTATCACTGACATTTAATCTCATTTGTTCCCCAGCAATGTATTATCATCTCTCCACTTACATGTATCTGGAGAACTCTGGTGCCAGCCTTCCACAAAGGGAGTGGTAGTTCAAGGACCTCTGAAATCCCAGCTGACAAAAAAGGATAATGAGACCACAAAACTGCTAATACTCCTATTCCAGAAGACTGAGTATAAATTGATCAAGCATCAATTTCTCTGATGTCTTTTGTCCAGTTGAGTAGAAGGAAAAATAAATTACCTTAAAGTAGGAATAGGGAATGAAAGAAAAGGAAAGGGAAGCAAAATATAGACCCACATCACAATAGCAAGAGGGCTATGATCCAAGCCTCTGATGCAGGAGCACAGTAACTGAGAGTCAGGAATAGGCCATCAAAGAAGGCATCTCACTTGCACTGCCTACGCCGGCCTCCTAATTCCCAAACTAGCTTCCACTCCGCTATGTCATGCCACTTTCCATTAGTCTCTGTTTTTGTTAGTCTGAATAGTTTACAAAGTGGATCATGTCATCCAGTATTTTATAAAACAGATTTTTGTCATAAGATTGGATCACAGCAAGCAGACAGGGGTAATGCAAAGCTTCAAGTAACAGACTGTACTCATTTTAAATTATTCATAGAAAATATGCCTCTAGACTAAAAAAATATCCCACTTGAAACGAACACACATCAGCACACATCTGCCCTATTTTTTATTTCCCACTTTGGCTTGACACCTTACATACACAAAGTCTCTTTGAGATTATTGTGGTTTGGTTGATTGCCAACTGCTGTTATTACATCACTGAAATGAAAACTGCATTAGCCATGCCTTTGATGTGCCCTGCATAAAGTGGAGATGGCAGGATATGTCTGGGAATATATGTAGCATACCTCTGGCTGAGACAAGGTCCAAATTTCTTCTACGTTCTGAGTTGTATTATTTGAAGTGTTAATTTCATGAGCTTTTTTTTTTAACCGACCAAATTAATTTTCTCAAACACTAAAGTGCAGTTGATAATCTTCATAATATAAAACTCCCCTCATTATTTTTCCAAGTTTAATTTTGGCCTATTTATAGCCCATTTAGATAAAGCTAATTAAAGAGGCCATTCTTTGTGTATGTGTGTGTGTGTGAACTAGACTGTACACTAACATGTAAATGAGGAATATTTCAGCTAGGTAAGCAATTATGCATACTGAATATGCATTTGTGTCTATACATATGTAAGTGTATATATACCTTGTTGCCACTGAAAATATTCCTGAATTTACTTTTAGGTGGGCCCAAGAAGACATTTTGCTTTTAATTTTTCTTTGAAGTAACAAATTATCTAGCTCCAGAATGCTGCTTACTATTACTGGTTGTGGCCTTAGGGACAGTTACTTTATTACCTTTCTGAACCGTACTTCAAAGGAATTAATTAATTGATGCTCTTAGCAGCCTCATCCTGACAAAAACATATGATACTCAAATGTTAAACATGGAACCTCAGATGAAACTGTCAGGAAAAAGCTGAAAGTGGTTATTAATATGGCTTTTGATAAATATCTGCTCAGCCTCACACTGTGCCTCGTCTGTTTTCATCTTGGAAAGTAGTTAATCTGATTGATGAAGATCCTGGTTCAGATTGTCTCCCATGCTGAGTTTAATAACCACACTTTTTTTTTCAAAAAAAAATTTATTTTCAAGTGGAGATATCCATGCTTTTTCATTCGACTGTTTTTAGGAGCACAAGTTTTAAGTGGGGTCCCTGGCATTTCCAAAGATGGTAGAAGTCTCTTACTGTCACAAATCTCATAAGAACAAGAGATGGAACTGGTTTTCAGGCCCTAGCTCTTTGCAAAATGAGGTTTAATGGGGATGCTGTCAAATACTAATGCTAACCCTCTAGGCACAGTAGAGTGTAGAGCAAGCCCATCAGGACAAATCAGGCAGCCAGCATAGATAGCCTACAAGCCTTGGCTCATTATCATTATCTACTGTCTCCCATGAGCCGTGACATTTTTTCATCATAATTCAAATTCACTTCTAGATTAAGCACAATCACAACAATGGCTGACACAATAGAAAATAGGCTTTGCTTCATGGCCTCCATGCTCTAGCTGGTAGAGCCACTTAAATTCCCTCTACCTACCTTAAATGTTAAGTGTTAGCACACATTACTCTCCCTATTTTAGTGAAAAAAGAAATTCAAAGCAGAAAGATAGTTCAAAAATTACTCTGATTGGAAGCAGTCAAAGATTAGTTTTCAAATAATCTCTTAATATCATAGTAATTGACCATTATGGCACTTAAGAAATAAAAAAACTTATTTTTTTCTCGTAAACCCTATTTGGATAACATGAATGTGATCAAATTATGAATCAGTGCTCTAGTGAAAGGGAAAACTTGGTGCTAAGATGCCTAATCTTTTGATAAAAGGCTTATAATCATGCAGGCAACTATGTTTCTGCATTCATCTTATTATCAGAAATCAAACAGAGCAACTGATGTTTGTCATTTTATTTTAGATGTAGACTTCAACATCTTTATGCGCCATCTAGATATATAATTTAGACCTTCAAACTCTGAAAGCTATGTGCTCTTAGTCAACAGTTCCTTTTCTGTATCAGTTAATAATGGATTATTGGATAAGAGCCTTAGTTCATTGTCTTTAATTATTTTCTAAATGCCCTTATAAATGCAGTGAGTGTGTTTTTTTAAACTTTATATATATGTATACACATACTTGTACAAAGTCTCCAATACAATGTACATCTTAAAGAAATTAGTAATATTTTACATTAAGCAATTTTAAATAGATAGGGTAAACATACTCTGATCCTAAACTGGTCTCTTTCTTCCATTAATTATTTACTCATAAGGATTTTAACTTGTTTCACATTTCATAAAGTTAATTCTGTAAATTCAGCACATTTTCTACAATGCATAACCTAAAATTAATCAAGTTACCCTTTTAAAAATGTTTTCTACCCTAAGAAGATATTTTGGGTATCTATTGGAAAAAGTCTCTGCTTATATACCTGCCTCCATGGAAAAATACAATATAACTTCAACTTGAAATATCTACTAGTATTTATCTAGATAGGGCTACCATTTAGGGAACAATAAAGCCATTACTATAAAACAATCCTTTCATGAATTACTAAGTATAAACAGAATATCACTTAGCTCTAGAGAAGAAGTAAAATTGGCAGGAAGATCTCAGAACCAAAAGACTAAGTTTCTTGTCTGGATTACTATATCACACGGGGAAAATAAATTTAGCTACTTAGTGACTGTAAAAAGAAACTAGATATTATCTTTGGTCTCCAAGTTTCAGCATTCTATGATTATAAAAATACTTTTTTAAATGATCTATTGTACTTTTATATTTGGTGATAAAATTTTTGATAAAAATTAAGAACAGCATTACCAGAGCGAAGACCCTAACCTGTATCTTGAAGATAAGAAAATATGTTGACAAGGGACTGAATAGCTATAGAAGCATATTTTGAGCTGAGGGAAAAGGCAAGCAAAGGCATAGAGACAAAGAGTAGGTGGTACATAAAGGAAAAGTTAGAGTATAAGGTTCCCTGCCAAAACGTTGTCGTAGGTAGATTTCAAAGATAGACCTTGATTATTCCCACTTTAAGTATTCATGCTTTTTTATAATTCCCTTCTCTTGAGTGTGGGCAGGGCTTATTGGCTCATGTCTAACTAGTAGACTACATGAAAGTGATGAGATATAACTTCCACAATTAGCTTATAAAATATTCTAACTTTGGACTTACTAGCTGTCAGTTTCTTTCTCTTTCTCCCCACCCGTCACCTCCTACCCTCTGCCTCCCCTCCCCCAACCAACTACCAGCAAGGAAATCAGCCCACCAGGAACTAAATCCTATCAGCCACCGCGTGAAGATGAGACTGCAGATCTGGCTGACACACTGATTACATACTTGTGAGACACTGAGGTGAGGATCCAATTAAAACTATGCTTAGGTTCCTAGCCCACATATTTGTGATATAATAAATGTGTATTGTACTAAGCCTCTAAATTTTGGGGTAAGTTGTTGCACAGCAATAGAAAACTGATACAAATGTAAAATTCATTAAACCAGAAAGTTTGCTTCACACACCTAGAAAATGCTCAATATATTTTTTAATGGAAATAAGGAAGGAAGAAAGGGAGGATCTGTAAGAAATTTATCATGAATAGAAAACACATAGAAATTAACAGATTTTTTTACTCATCATCTTCCAAAATATTCATTCTTAACTTTAGGTAAAAAATGTAAATGACCTCATTTCTGACCTTTGGGTCTATATGCCATATAGACATATAAAGTACTTAAGAGATCTGCATGAAAATGGTGTCTTGGGGACATCCCAAATTCAATCAAAAAGAAAATGAAGGAAAGTGTCCATATTAATTTAAAAGTTAAGTTGGTAAATTGTTCTCAACTGGAAGATAGGTTCTGCGGGGCGCAGGTGAAAGACTTAGGGATGGGGCAAGACATTAATAAGGTAGCTTTTTAACTGGGAAAACAAGAATAGCTCAACAGGAAAGGTTAAAATTTTAGTGAAGGGTAAAAATTACAACTTTGAGGCATGAGGATTAACTGGCCTTGGGGTTTTGCAGTCCTAACTTCCCTGAACAGTCATCTTATTCCTGAGAGCATGTCTGAATGAATGCTAGTCCAATTGGGTCTGTAATAGTAGAAACAATGAACATATACTTGCTTTATTTCAAGATAAGGATTTGGCTTAAATAGCCTGAGACAAATATGGTTAAAGGCTTGTCTTCATCTAATGTCATTAGATCAAGAGATTCTAAAAATTCTAAGAATTGCATGATTTTTTTTAATGGATCTTTTTATTGAGCCTTCCAAGTAATGAAAAAATCTACCTAATATTCCCAAAATATAGTGTTTCAGAAGGGAATACAATTACTATGTGTCTTTAATTAAAGATTAACCCTTCCTCTCTGATGCAACAAATGACACTGTGCAGACACACGTGAATTAGTGAAAAAGAAAAGTCATAACCCCAAGTCAGCTAGACCAGACCCAGTGTATAGTTGCTGTTGAAGGCAAATTTTCCTCACATATGAGTTATAGCATTGAAAAATCAATATATAGAAGAGTTATTTATTTGAGTGTGAATATGCATGTGAATATTTGGTAATAGGTATGTTCAATGTCTATATTCAAATGGATTTACCAAAGTCTCTCTCTAATCTACAGCAAATATGTTTATTCCCAATTTTATCACTTGTGAACAAAAAACAAGAAGGATTTCCTAGAAGAGCACCTAACCCGAATATACAAACCATTAGATACTTTTAAACAAACTTTTGTTATTTTAGAATAGTTATTGATTTATAAATTATTTCAAAGATAGTACAGAGTTTCTGACTCCCCACACCCAATTATCTCTATTATTATCATCTCACATTAATATGATACATCTATTATAGTTAGTGAACTAATATCGATACATTACTATTAACTAAGGTTCACATAGTACTCCTATTTTCTCAGTTTTTACCTAATTTTATTTTTCTGTTTCAAGATACCATCACAGTACATTTAACTGTCATTTCTTTTAGGCTCCTCTTAGTTGATAGCATTTCATAGATGCTTTGTTTTGTTCTGTTTTGATGACCCTGATAGTTTTGAGAAGCACTGGTCCAATATTTTGTAGAATGTCCTCCAGTATGTCTGATACTTTATTTCCATATTAGACTGGGGTCATTTGTTTTGGGGTGGAAGGCTACAGAGGTAAAATGACATTCTCATCACATCATATCAAAGGTTTATACAATCAATATGGCTTTCCATTGTTGATAATAACCTCAGTCACCTAGTTTGAGATAGTATTAGGTATCTCTATGATAAAGTTACTCTTTTTAAGTCCAATCTACATTCTACTCTTTGAAAGAATGTCACAATGCACTTTTCACACTAAAAGAGTGGGTAGTTAGTTATGCTTCATCTCCTAGAGAACTAAGTATCTACATAAATTATTTGGAATTTTTCTGCATTCGAGATTTGTCTATTCTTCCCATTTTATTATTTATTCAATCTTTTATTTATGTCAATATGAACTCAAGAATATTTATTTTATAATTTGATTTATAAATTAATTATACTTTATTCTGTTGCTCAAATTATTTCAGCTTTAGCCATTGGAAGCTCTTTCAATTTATTCCTGCATCCTTTTGACATATCTCTGTCATTGTGGACCTTGATATTTTTTTTATGGATATGTGGGCACTTCCTTACTTTCTGATACTACAAGATGCTCCAGCCTCAGTTTGTACATTTTCTAAATCATTCCTAGAATCAGCATTTCTCCAAAGAGACCTAGGTCCATTTTTGGAGACTAGTATTAAAAACTAATTTCTGGATACTCAGAATTATTGGTAATTTTGATTTCACTAAAAAACTCAATTTCAAGAAACAAATAGTTATTTTGTATGTCTCAAATAATACCACCTTAAAATAAATTAAGAGTGAAAAGCAGTGTGAAACCCTAGTGCTGCGTCCTCTTTCTACCCTACTGCGTGACAAGGTCCGGAGATGGGGACAGATGCTTCAAGGAATGCATCGTCAAGAACAAGGACGTGGCATGTGTTTAGGGATAATTGGTTTCTTAAGAACAATCCTATTAATAAGGGGAATTTGGGTAACACAAATTCTAGTAAGTATAGATGCTGTACAAGTGAATTTCAAAATTGGCTCTGAGGAAAACGGTAAATTTCCCACATATGGGATCAGCTCCAGTCACCCTGACTATCCAGAATGCATAAACCCTTTATTTGAACAATTATTAAGAGAAATTCCTTTTGACACACCTCTTAAAGATGTTATGAATAAATTACAATAAGCTGAATTATTAGAACCAGCTTATACTCCTATTCCCATGCAGTTAGTAGAAACATTAGTAAAAGATAAGAAATTTACTCATAAGCCTGTGCCTCCTTTTGTGGCCTACTGGATATATAAAAAATTAGTAGCTTAAGTTTGATGGAAAGGCTGGTTGGGTCAGGATCTCCTTGGTGCTTAAAAACAAAGGAACAAAAACTGAGCTTACAAAAGCAGCTTTGTAAAACTGATTTTTTAAATGTTTTCCTCGTTACTGCACCAAGGAAACTGTTAAACAGCTATGAAAAAGTTTCAGCTTAAACTTTAGATAACAGCATAAATAAAGTAGCAACTGAAAGATTTATTCAGGCAAAAAGATGAACAATGTCTGCCCATGAGCCAATATATGTGCTGTTATGAATATCTCTATCACCTTTACTTAAGTCAAACTTTATCTTACGTAATAGATATAAGAATTAAAAGTTTAGATTGTTCCATCAGGGAGTTCTGTTCCAATGATTGAGAAAAAAAAATGTACTAATTAATCATGAATAATAATATACCCTGTAAGATTTTCTGATTTGTTTAACTACGAAAATTTAACTCTCTGTTACCTTAACAACAAAGTATAATCAAATCCCAAAATAGAAAGTATAAAAGTTGTACTCAAATCACAATAAAACGGAACAGTGTCACACCGCCTCTGAGCTGTGTAGTCGACTGTATCCCACGCCGACGCCTTGCACACCTTCGGGGCCCCCTGGATCCGTCACGGCCAGACCACGGCACCCTAGAAAATATTTGTCTTATATTTTAATAATGTAAAAACCCACAAAACCCATATAAATGTTTCTCCCTGTAGCAAAGCACTTAAACACAGAAGTATTATATCTGCCCAGAAAGAATATGCTTCTTGAGGTATTGTTTCATTTTAGCATTTGACTGTTCCTTAACTGATATGTTTAAATTTTATTCCATATTTAAATTCCAAATTAGTGAAAGAGGTAGGGGGAGTGGGTAAGACAGGACAAACATTAATGACTATCAGAGCAATGAAAAATTGAATTAAAGAACCTTGATAATATCTTTTAAAATTAAAATCAGTAAATTTAGTTGCATTATAAAGATTGTAAGTTTTACAAAAAAAGATGATCATTTGAAAAGCTTCGCTTTAAAATTATTTCACAGATAAACATATGATTCCATTATCTCATTGGATTATTCTAAATCTTGAAAATATAAAATGCAAATCAGTGGCATCAAATTCCTTAGTTTATCCAAAACAGGAAACTCTTTTCTAAAAGCCCAGTCAGTTAAACCCAGTGCTGTTAATTCAAGAATGGATCATCTGCAATGGCATGGCTAGACCTAGAGGTTATTACACTGAGTGAAATAAGTCAGACAGAGAAAGATAAATACCATATGATTTTACTTATATGCAGAATATAAAGAACAAAAGGAACAAATTAATCAAAAACAGACTCACAAATATAGAGGACAACCTGGTGACAGCTAGAGGGGAGAGGGGTTGTGGGTCTGGGAGAATAGGGTGAAGAGTTAAAGAAGTACGGATTAGTAGTTGATAGATGGTCACGAGGATGGGGAGCACAGCATAGTGAATGCAGTTAGCATTAAAATATTGGTTAGGTGGAAAAACAGAGGAGAGAAGGAGTAATTAGGGGGATCACTTTATAAACTCTATAAATGTCTAACCAATGTACTGTATACTTAAAACAAAACAAAACAAAAAAAAAAAAGAATACTTCACTCTTAGCCAGAGGCAAGGTGATTATTCATTCTGGTTTTCATTCATTTTTCACAACAAAAGTACAGATGAAAATATACAGAGTAATGTAAATAGGATCATTGTAAATGTTTATTAGGAATTTGTAGTATGTTTTACTAATTCCTAATTAAATAAATTGGTAAGGACCTAAGACGATATTACTCTGAGGAAGATAAAATAAAATTTCTTATATTTCATTAGAACTAAAAATGTATCTTAAAATAGTAGCATAAATTTCAGTTCAAAATGTTTCTTAAAATAGTATAAATTTCAGTTTAAACCATTCTTGTTTTGAGAAGGTTCTTTGACAATGTCAAGTGTATATAGTATATAAGAATATATGGTATTCCTTGTATTTACTGATTTTATATAACAATGTATTGAATTATATTATAATTGTGTTTTACATATCTATTCCTTCAATTAGATTTATTTAATCTGCTTTCAACAATTTTTATGGAGAAGCAATTCTATGATAGGCAGTTTTCCATAAGGGCTAAGAATGTAGGCTCTGTAATTAAAGTACTACTGAATCCTGAATCCACTACCTACTAAGTATGTAGTAACTTGGGCAAGTTGATTCACCTTGCTGAGTCTTAATTTCCTCTTAAAAGGGAATAAGTAATAGCACACTCCTCACAGGATTGATATACATATATGTCAT
The DNA here is from genome assembly GCA_004027375.1 of Macroglossus sobrinus. NCBI lineage: Eukaryota > Metazoa > Chordata > Mammalia > Chiroptera > Pteropodidae > Macroglossus > Macroglossus sobrinus. The sequence continues at coordinate 333,498 of PVKZ01000477.1, forward strand.
ACATACATATACATATACATATACATATACATATACATATACATATACATATACATATATATACATATACATATACATATACATATACATATATATACAAATTTTGATAAATTTATATTGGGACATTTCATATATACATAGGTGTTATTATCATTACAGTTCTAGATAAGAAAATGCCCTGTACATTGGGGGATTCAATGCTAACACTCCAATTACTGTTTTCAGTGAGTTTTCTTTCTAATGAATGGCAGACAAGAGCAATTTTAATATACTGTTATGATAAGATACACAAAATGCTATGACCATGTGTAAATGGACATTTCACATAGGATTTAGCAAGTTAGAGAAGGCTAAACCTCATTTCTTTCCTGTTAATAGACAATTGGGCTAAGTGATGTTGAAGGTTCTTTTCAACTCTCTTTGTATGTGGCTCAAAACCAAAGACAAAAGTCCAGTCCAGCTACGGTTGTTGGGGTTTTGGTTCTATCCTTTATGAATAATAAATGTTACCAAACCTATACAGTTGTAAGGCCTGCAAAATAACAAAACTTTCTTTGATTTTATTTTTATGGAACCTCTTATACATTTAAGACAAGAAGTTCCATTTGTGCACTTTATAAAATCTATCTGGTTATAAGTTAATGCTTGGGACAGCTGATTTCTCAATCTACTCAGCGTATCCTATCAGAGCATGTTTCATAATCTCGCATAATTACTTTAAACCAAATGTAGTTAGACAAGAACTACATGCTGAAATACACCTCCAAAATTATGCTAAAATACCTTTGTAATTTAATAAATTTAAAATAAATCTATCTAGATAAGTTTATTAAGATTGTCTATTTCTTTTTGTGTGACTTTTGGCAGATCTTTCAAAGAGCTGATTCATTTTATCTAGGTTATCAAATTTGTAGTCAGATTTGTTCATAAATATTGCTAATACTTTGTCAATGATTTTTGCATCTATTTCTAATTCTACCTCATATTTATGAGATATCTTGGTCTGTAGTTTTCTTGTAATGTATTTGTCTGATTTTGGTTATTAGGGGAATGCTGGCCTCAGAAGTAGTTAGGAAGTAATCCCTCTGCTTCTATCTTCTGCAAGAGATTATAGAGAATTAGTATCATCTCTTCCATATACGTGTGGTAGAATACATCAGTGAACTCTTCTGGGCCTAGAGCTTTCTATTTTGGGAGGTTATTAATTATTGATATAATTTCTCTAATAGATGTGTTTATTTAAATTATCTATTTCTTGTGTGTATTTCGACAGATTGTCTTTCAAGGAGTTGGTTCATTTCATCTAGTTTATCAAATTTGTGATCATGGAGTTTTTCATAATATTCCATTATTATTTTTTTAATGTCCATAGGATCTGTAATAATGTTCCCATTCATTTCTGATATTGGTAATTTGCTTTCTCTTTTTTTCTTAGTCTGGCTAGAAGCTCATCAATTTTATTGATCTTTTCAAAAAATTAGTTTCTGGTTTTGTTGATTTTCTCTATTGATTTCCTGTTTTCAATCATTAATTACTGCTCTAATTTTTATTATTTTTATTATTTTTTTCTTTTGTTTACTTTGAATTTATTGTTCTTTTTCTAGTTTCTTAAAGTGGAAATTTAGAATATTGATTTTATATCTTTTTTTTTTCCTAATTCAATGTTATAAATTTCCCTCTAAGCAGTTATTTTTGCTGTATAGCACAAATTTTGATAAGTTGTGTTTAATTTCCATTCGGTCTCAATACTTTTAAATTATCTTGGAACTTATTCTTTGAATCATGTGTTATTTAGTAGTATGTTGTTAATTTCCATAGTTTGATATTTTTAGCTATCTTTCTGTTACTGGTTTCTAGATTAATTCTATTAAGCTCTGACAGCAGACATTTGTATAATATCTATTCTCTTAAATTTGTTAAGGTGTATTTTATGGCCTAGAATGTCATTTATCTTATTGAACATATCATGTGAGCTTGGGAAGAATGTATATGCTGTTGTTGTTGGATGAAGTATCAGTTGATTAATAGTGCTGATGAGTTCAACTACATCCTTTCTGATTTTCTGCCTGATGAATCTATTTCTAATGGAGACATGTATTAGTGGACTTATCTATTTTTCTTTGCAATTATATCAGTTTTTGCCTCACATATATTAGTCTTCTTTTGTTAGGATCATACACATTAATGATGGTTATGTCTTCTTGAAATTCTTTATCATTACGTTATGCCCCTTTACACCCTGATAACTTTCCTTGTTCTAAATCCACTTTGAAATTTATATAGCTACACATGCTTTCTTTTGAATAGTGTTGACATGGCATATATTTCTCTATCCATTTAATTTTAATCTATATGTGTATTATATTTAAATTTGTATCTTGTGGACATGATATAGTTGGATATTATTTTTGACTCAATCCAACATTCACTGTCCTTTAATTGGTGTAGTTAGACCACTGATACCTTGCTGTATTAATCTGGCTGGATTAATATCTATCATATTTGTAACTACCTTTAGGTGTTGCCCTTGTTCTTCATTCCTACTTTTTGTCTTCTGCTTCTGTTACAGTATTTAAATGAGCATTTCTGTTACAGTATTTAAATAAGCATTTCAAATGATTTTATTCTCCCTCTTTGCTTATCATCAATATACTTATTTTTTTATTCTATTGGCTGTCCTAGAATTTGAAATATGCACTAATAATTAATCCAAGTTCACTTTCAAATAGTTTATATTGACATATCTGCAGTTCAGAGATTCTTTAGTCAGACACATTCAATCTACTATCAGCTAATCAAAGGCACTTTTCATTTTTGTTATAGTGTTTTTCATTTCTAACATTTATTTTTTATTTTTTATTAGAATTTTCATCTTTTTGCTTATATCGCCTATCTTTTTTTGCATACTGTCTACTTTATCCATTATAGCTCTTAGCATATTAATCATAGTTTTTAAAATTCACATTCTGATAATTCTTACATTCCTATTATCTGAATCTGCTTCTAATGTTTCCTTTGTCTCTTCAAACTGTGGTTTTGGCCCTTTAGTATGCCTTCTAATTTTTTCTTTTTTTGACAGTCAGACATGATGGGTAAAAGGAACTGAAGTAAATAAGACTTCAGTAATGTGGTAGTAAGTATGGGGGGAGGGGAAGTATTCTATAGTCCTATAATTAAGTCTCAGTCTTTTAGAGAGCCAGTGCTTCTAAATTGTGAACTTCACAAGAGCGTCTCAGATTTTCTCTGTCCTTTTGTGAGACAGTATGGCTATAGTGGGCTAAAGCTAGTTGTAACCCTTCCCCTACATGGAAGGATAAAGTGAGGAGTTGGGTATTTCCCTTTTACCAGGGCAATTAGGCTCTGATAAACCTCAGGTGTTTAGACTCAGTTTCTCTTGGGAAAGGCTTTGTTAAGAAGGACAGAATGACCCAGACTTATTTCAAAGTCATTCCTTTTCTCCTCCTCCTGCTAGAAGCATAAGGGGATTTTTCTCTGACATTCACCATCAGAATCTAGTATAACTCCTGAAGCTAAAACCCACAGATGTGTAGCCAACACATCCCCGCCCCAACCCACGGTTGGCTCCTTCTTTGGTTTTTACCTCTTTGAGTTGTCCACACTGAGTCCCAATGACTTGTCAATTATTGTTCAGATATTTCTATTCCAGTACTGGTTCCTGTAGAGATTTCTGTTTGAAAGTTTTGCTCCAGTAAACTATACCTCTGTGTGCTCCCCTGTCTGTCTCTCCAATATGGTGGCAGTGGTTTGCCCTGTGACCTCAATTCTCTCCATAATCTAAGAAGAGTTGTTGATTTGTTCAGCAGTTTACCTGTTAGGACAGAGTTATGGCTTCTAAATTCCTTACATGCTAAACCAAAAACCAGAAGGCTATCCTTATAGGTTTGTTAGTCTCTTTAAGATAGAACACAATTGAATTTTTAAATTCTATCTAGAATAATTATTTTTTAATTTTAAGTTTCTTGTGATTATTTGTACTTGTTTATTTTTAATTTTATTTTTTTTGGGGGTGACACTGATTGACAAAATCCAATAAATTTCAAGCATATAATTCAACCGTAAGTCATATATATATATTGCACTGTGTTCATTGCTCATAGTGAGATTTCTATCTCCACATATTTGACCCCATTAATACATTTAGATTTTATTCCTATCATGTTCTGTACTCTTTTTCTTGCTCCTTCTTCATTTCTTATTTTCTCGTGTATTTATTTATTTTGATGTACTCATTCTTTTTATTTGATTTTTCCTTTTCATTTTGAATTTACACATGCAATTTCTATTTCTTTATTGATTTTGGCAGGATATTTAAAAGACTTTTATTGTTCAATAGCTATATGCTCCTCTCAAACAGCACAAAAAGACAAATCATTATGTTACTACCTCCTTCCTAACTTATGAGACAATGTTTTTCAGCATTTTAATTATATCTTTTTTATATAACACTACAAATGTTACACTTTATCTGCAGTTTATCTACAACACACATATTAACCAGTTTCTATTTGCATCCATTCTTGCTTCTTAGAACTTCCAAATTAGATCAAAATCTTTATCCATCAAATATATTTTATAAGAAGAATTTTTGGTGTAAGTTCTATTAGTGTTAAGTGTTCTTTACTTCTATTTGTCTTAAACTGTCTTGATTTTAAGCCCTGATTCTCAAAAGATACCTTTGCTTGTCGTATAATTTAGGTTATATAATTTAGGTTTAAGGTCTATTTTTTATCAGCATAAAATATAATTCCACTCTTACTTCTGCTGTGAAATACTAGTTGTCAGTATAACTACAAATTAACTTTTTTTTCTTATTTAAATTCCTTTCTGACTTGTAAAAACTTCACTTTATCTTTGGTGTTCTGTCTCTCTGTGGTACGTTTCAATCCAAGTATCATTTTATTTATCCTGTGTAGGACATTTAAATCTCGTGGGTCTTCTGAATCTGTGTTCTGGTGCCTTCTAGTCAGTTTTTACTTTGAATATTGTCTCTCATATGTTTTATATATTCTTTGTTGAATAGACTTATGTTAGACATGCATATTGTAAATTAAGTGTCTTTTAACTGCTCCTTCATATTTTTAATCTCTTTGTCTTTCTGTGCTGCTGTTTTGTGATTCCTTCCTTTGAATTTCCCAAGATTAGTAATTCTCTCCTCATCTGTGTCATTTTGCTATTTAACCTATCCATGTAATTTTTAATTTCCCTTCTTATATTTTTTCATTTATAACTCACATTTTTCCCTTTAAAATATTACATTTATAATTGCAACATTTGAATAATATATGGATTTTAGTTGTCAAAAGTTTTTGGCAGCTCTAGCTGTGAAACCTACGTTCTTTGAGTATTTTTGAGTTCTTAGCACTGATTTTATTTTCTTGTACTTTCAATACTGAGTTTTGTATTGAAAATACATTTCTTCAGAAATGATATGCTTTTGCTTGTCAGGCTTCTGGGAGTACAACAAACTCAGGATAATTTTTTTTTTTTAATTTTGGATTATAGCTTTTTGTTTGTTTGGTTTTCTTTTTATAAGATAGGCACAAATCTAGAGTGAGATCCTGAATTTGCTTTCAAATATCTGAGGCAGAGTTCCCCCTCTATCTAGCACCATGTTTATATAGACATGCTTTCTTCACTTTCCATTTTGGGCATTAAGTTACTTTTTGTTCCCTATGTTGAGACTGTATCTACCTGGGGTTTCAGCTTTTTTTCTAGTGTCTCCAGTTAGAGTTTCTATTTGGACAGGTTCTGGAATTGATCCCTGTATATCTCTTGGCTATTAAAATAAGCTTCCATTATCACCAGAGTTAAGGAGGGGTCCACAGGTTCAAAACTGGCTTGAGTACATACCTTCCTTTCTGGATTTTTACATCCATGCTGTTTTTGCCTCCTAGGGATCCCTCATCTTCTCCAGTAAGCAATTTATTGAATTTGTTTCAAAACTTTTTTTTTAGTATTTTCTTATTTATGTTATGATGATCATTGTTTTCAGAAATTTGCTTAAACAGAAGTTCTCATTATTTCCTCAATCTCTATCAGGATTTTATACACACATATCCATTAAAACCACCTTTTCTGGAGAACCATCAAAGATTATCATGTTGTCTAAAACAAGGCTATTCAATTCTATTATTTGATACTCATTAGCATATGATACTGGTACACTATATTCTTTCTGAAGCACTTTTTTCATTGTTTTCTAGGCATCATACTCCCCTGGTTATCCTTTTCCATACACATTGCTCTTTCTCAGTCATATCTTTTACTCTCCTTCCTTTATTCTTTAGAGCATATATCACAAATTAAAATTATAATAGTATTTTATTTATTATAACTCCATTGCAACAGGCTCTTAACCATACTGTTAATTTCTATAGCCCAGTGCCAAAGCCCGCCGGCTAAAATCTGACAGTTCCCTAGAGGGGCAGTGAGGATTAAGAAAAAGAGAAAGAGAAAGAGAGAGACAGACAGACAGACAGACAGACAGAAGATAGAAAAGAAGATAGAGTCTGGAGGGCTAACAGTGAATACTGTGCCCTGAGTTTATTTAGCACAGCATATTTATACCCTTGGAAATGCACGAAAAGGAAAACTCACAGATATTCTAAGAATTGCCCGACATTTACATAAGTTTTCTCAAAACCTCCATGTTCCAGTTTTCTGTCTCTTATTCCTTGGGGCAAGGAATGTTCAACTGTTTACATTAAGCCAAACTTCCTCCTTCAGTACAGAGCCCACCTGCTCTGCAAACTTCTAGCTTGTAGGCAACTTTAACCCTGTTTGTAGGGCATTCAGCAAGAATGGCTCCCAACAGCCCAGAACCTAAAATAATGACTGACACATAAAAATATCATACCAGTATGAAAAGCAGCAGAACTAGTATTTAAGAACAGTGTGTGAATGCTAGGATCAGACTAACTGGACTCAGATCTTCATCCTGCTGTGTGCTATGAGCAAATGACCAAATCTTCCTATACCTTACTGTAAAGTGTTACTCAACTGTAAAATGGAGATAATAGGATCCAATTTAGAATTAAATTGAGTCAATAAAGGTTAAAGTGCTTAGAGTACTTCTTGGCATAAAATTAACACTTAATCATATTAATACACTATTATAGTAGTGAGTAGCAAAAAAAAAATTTTGTTGAATTATTTATAAAATAAACAAATAAATGAATAATTTAGGAACTGTTTTTAGTTTGATGAGTCAGTATTAGATCAATTTTCTTTCCTCTATAAGAATATACTCTATAAAAAGAGGATATATTATTAAAAGAGTTAAGCACAGATTTGCTTACTCCAGGATCATAAGCTGAAATTTTATAAACATTCTAAATAAAATACAATGTTAAAGCACATTTTTAGCATTGATTCTGTTATATTTGATCAGTTAGATTATTTTTGATATTATATGTCAACAGTGATTGTCAGAAATAAGTGGGTTAAAGAGGATGGTAACATTCCTGTCTTATTTTTATTTAAAAAATGAGAAAATAAATATCAATAAATGAACTTCCTATTTCAAGAGGTTGAAAGTATTTTAAATATGATGCTCACTCTATTAGTCAACTTCAGGTACATTTTGCTGCAGTAACAAACATCCGCATTCTCAGTGAATTTACCTTAAAAGAATAAAAAATTATTTCTCAGTCATGTCACAAACTCATTATGGATTGGCTGTAACTCAGCTTCTTTCCTCTTTATGTCAGGACTTAGGCATGACTGTCTGAAATAAAGGTGAGCCCCAATCTAAAGTATTGCCAGTTTTATGAAGGTACAAAAGACACTATGACAGAACTATACAATGACTCATAAGGTATGTACTTAAAAGTGGCACAAACTCTCTTTATACAAATTCCATTGGGCCAGATAAATCATACATACATAAAGTGTGGTGTGAGTAGAGGAAGGAAAGAAGTCATATATAATCATCTTGTAAGAGAGGTAATGCAAGTTACATCTCATTAAAAGTGTGGGAATCTCTAAACATAGGTAGAGCAAAATTATATTTAAAAATCTCCTGTACCAATTTAAAAGGGTGTGCATGTGTGTGAAAAAGGATTTCTATAGACGATAAAAAAAGATTAGCCTTCATTATAATTAATTAATCAATTTAGCCAGTCTTAATGATAATATATATTATAAAATAAATTATTTGGCTACAGCAATTACCAATAATTTTGAAACTGGCAAAAATAAACAGTCTGTATATGCCACAGTCTGTCATTTATTTGAAATAGATTGAAGTTATAGCTGTTTGGTCATTAAATTTAGACATTTAATGACTCAACTTCTTCTAAAATTTTTTATATAAATAATAAACATTTGTCTCCTAGTGCTTAATTAGCTGATTCATGAATAATTAGCTATACAAAGAACTAAGGTACAAGAAAGATTGACTCAATCTCCTTTGTATTTCTAAGCAAGATATCCAGAGACAAAGATGCAATAATTTTTGTAATTTCATGGAAATTTTCAGGGGAAAGTATCAATTTCACGGTGACATCTAGAGAAATGTGATGATTTCATGCAGATTTTAATTCCCTGTTCTTAAACCATCCACAAACACAACTCACATGAGTGAAAAAACAGACAGTTTCTTGTAAAATTTTTAGTATTCTAAGTAGAGAATTTTGAAAGTTAGAAGAGTTGATCCTAGAAAATTAAGGACATGATTATGATTATATATTTCCTTGAAGGAAACTCTTCAAATATATAAATTTAGATTAAAAATTATTTCAAATCAAATACAATCCCCCATTGGAAAATTCTTAATTTAATTTTGATAAAAAATTAACAATTTTCCCACAAGTAAGATAAATTGTCTCTGACAACTCAGCTTAAAAAAATCTAATATATGTTTATTAAGGAGTAATTCCCCCTAAAAAACATATTTAGTTAATTTAAAATGTGTTTTTAATATATTATGTCATACTGTGACAACTCATGTATCTGGGTGCAAGTGGATATTATTATGTATGCTCTTCATTAATGCATCAGGACATAACCAGCCAGACCTTTAATTTCAGTCTTTGTCCCACATAAAAATGATAAACCTTTTACTAAACTTATTTAAGACACATACAATTCTTATAACAGCTAATAAAACAAACACACAAAAAAGTAATGCAATAAAAACTTAAGGGTCAGTCAACTTCCTACATAAAAATTTTCTTCAAGTCTCCAATTTAATACACCTCTAGAATCTATTGTCTTTTGACTCTAGTTCAGCTCATTAGAAGGTCTCTTAAGAGTTTTAATATTTGAGAAGGAGAAGGAAATAAAAGAATTAAAGGAAGACTATGAATATACAAGAAAAAACAGCTACTATTGTTGTTGAAATGTCTAACTAGGCTGCAGCAACTCAACCTTTGTTGTTCATCTTCCTGTATTGCATATCATGTACAGTTATTCACATGTCAACAGGACTTCAGTAAATATTAAATTATGAAACAATGAATTGTATCTATGAATATAATATGAGACTGGTGTCCTGATAATGAAGAACCACACGAAAAGCAATACCAAAAAAAGTACTGAAAATGATTTAAGTAGGGTAACTTTTAAAGCCAACTAAGATTGTGAGAAAGTTAAGATGACTATTGTAAAATATCCTAAAACTGTTAAAAGTCTATCTTTTTTCCAGAAACATAACTCACTCCAAGTATAGGGACAATCTATATATAATTATATTTATGTCTTGACTATGTTTACATGAGTAAAGTTGTATATTTTTATCTATGCATCCATACAAATTCATGAATTATGTAAAAATCAAACCTTGACTATTTTCAGACTTCTATGATGAAATAGATGCATACTAATGAAAATTCCTAGTGAAAAAGACTGCTTTGGTTTCCTTTATTAGTAGTAATGTAAACAACAGCAACTATTCTCCATGTAATTCTCTTCTATCATTTTTTTTAAGTTGGCAAGGCATATACTTTCACTGTCATTCCAATTAGTTAGTACTTAAAAATACCACATTAACCATGTACTCTTGGTTATCAAAGAAAATGTTTCCAGAACATAGCAAGCAAAGGATAAAGTGGCACAAACAGAGTTTGGAAGGTAGGTAGGTAGTCAGGGCCTGATTATGCATAGCCTCTCAGCTGGAGTATAGAGTCTGAATTGTATTCTAGCAGCAACAGGAAGCTTATAACACTTTTTTAAAGCAGTATTGAGACATGCTCTGATTTACATTTTTAATGTCCCTCTGATGTATGTGGAGGCTGGTTGGGGAGTGGGATGGGTAGAAGCAGGGAAACAAATAAAAAAAACTGCAGCACATAGAGTGCTTTGAATGTCAGGCTCAGGAAACTGGAGTGATAAGGTGATAAAGATTTGCTAGCAGCAGAGAAATGGAACCAATTCTGTATTTTCTACAGAGTACTCTGAGAAATAATATGTTGTAAAGCTATTATAATAGGCAAATGTGTGTGTGTATGGATGTACAGAAACAACATGGCCTGAAGTAGAGAACTGACAGTAGGAATGAAAAATAGAACACTTATATGAGAGAAGATAGAAAAAGTGGCCTATTTTGGTAACTTAGAGATGGAGGTTAGGATGGGCGATAAATAAAGCCATTGCCAATATTTTATACTAGCTAACTGAAAGGGACAACAATTTGAGAACCATAAGATGTTAAACAGAACTTGGTGGGGCTGGGGGTGGGGGCAACACAGTTAAAATTTGAAGATTTTAATAAGAAAAAATATAAACATATATTTTGTTTAACTAACTGTTAAAACATATTCTGAATAAACTGTTAAAAATTGTCTTTAGAAAAGAAGTTTAGATTTAAGAGCCATTAGAATAGCTAGTCATAAGACAGACAAATTCACTCAAGTATAAAGATAAAACATAAGAAGCTGATGACAGAACCTTGAAGATCACCTATATTTAAGTAATGAGTCAAGACTGAAAGCATGCTTTCTGAATAGCCTATGATAATATCTTATGTAATCAAGTAAATAATGTATCATTTGATTCAGTGCTAATTAATGTTGCAATTTTCTGAATAGCAATAAGGACATTTAGGCCCTTCGATATCTTAATAAAATCTGACAATCAATATATATTCTTAATCATTTCTAAATGTCTTTTACCAATGACCTCATCAATAATGGAGGTTGTACTTTTATATTTTGGCTAGTGCTTTCAATGACATTGGATGGCATCTGTCACTGATACCAAATTTAAAAAAAAAACAGTATAAATACAAATCTGGTAAATATGTTTATATGATCAGTATGGAAACAGCTATTATAAAATAGTAACTAATCATCACTACTAAACTCCAAAAATAATGGTAGGTTCAGTGAAAGTATCTCCTGTAGTCAGCCTAAACTATTTCCATGTTTTTTATTTATTTTCTGTGCATTGCCATTACAATAACAAACTAGAAAATGAATACAGATGTTTTTATTTCATAATTTTTAATTATATAAAAACAATTTTAAGGTTTTTCTAAGGTTGGTATTGTGATCTTGTAAATGGATATGAATTAAAAAAAAAAAAAGACTCTCAAACAATAAATGAGTGAGAAGACAACTTGAAACTGTCACTGTTGGGGCTGATCTGTTTGGGACTGACCCAAGAGTAGAGGGGAGGGACAGATGTGTAGTTGGCATTTTCCATCAGTTCTTCCTCAAATATGGCAGTGAAGAATCACAGGTCATTAAGATTTAATAGTTTTAATAACGTGTATTTTAGAAAGACAAAGAATGCCCCAAGGAAGCACTTGGAAAAAGACAAAGTATGCCCCAAGGAGGCACATGGTCTCAATGCTGAGAGCTGCAACTGAGCACTGTAATAACAAACACAAAAACAACAAGAGTGTGAAAAGAAGGCCCAAAAAGACAAAAAGGGTCCAGAAGTAGGAATGTCGACCTTATATTTGGGCCGTAATGAGAGGGTTCCAAAGGCATTCCTAGGTGATTCGCAAGTGAGGTCATTTTGATGGACACCTGGCCACTATATAACTTTGCCTAGTGCGCAGGTGCTTACCCAGAATTCTACTACCATTGGGGTATTCTTTGGGTAGTCTCTAGGCTAGGCTCCTATTCCTTTGTTCCCCTATCCCTCACGTCTGACCAGCTACCTAACAAAACCATGACAAAGGAATTATGATAAAAATTATTTCAACGCTTTCAAGGTAAGATTTGTACCTCTGATTCCAGACAAAGGTCCAAATTGATAAAGCTGATTACAGGGGTCAGAAAGTGTAGGTCACTCGATGATACTATATATTATTTTAAAGCAATATTTGATATAATCCAATCCTCATAAAGGCATCAAACAGTTATTACTTTGTTCACTACTATGCCTAGTACTGAATAGCTTTTGTATTATTTATTAAATCAAAATATGAATGAATACATAAATGCATTCAATGCAATAATTTTGTCATAACACTGTTGCAATTCATGCTAAGTAAGATGTTCCTATCAAAAAAAAAAAAAAGGCAACAGAGCCCCCAAGAAATTAATTCCAGTTGAAGCTATTAATTTACTGAAGTTATGTCTCATATTTTATGAATTTCTAAGGGAAATGATACTGACTTATCTGTTGCTCAAATTAATTTTACCCTTAAAATAGAATAAAATTGGTAACTAACATCTTTTTTTAAAATGGATTGGGTATAATATGTTGTTGACAAAAGATATACTTGATTAGACTGTCTACTTATCTTGATAGTGCTGGCAATTCCTATCAGCCCATATAGTTGAAATAGCCAATTATGAAACTGAGGAAGACAAAATAAAGGCTAATATTTCAGAGTTCTATTGCAATGTGAAATAAATGAATAGTTATCCTGGTGTTTGAATTCTGTTTGAAATGTTACATGTGGCATTTTCCAACAAAAGATGCAATTAACGTCATGGCTGGCACTGTCATATTGCATCGGAAACACTTCACTGGATGTCTGTCAAAATTAGAGCAGCTGTCACAATTTAACTAAAAAAAAAAAAAAAAAAACTATTTTAAAGAATTTCCGGTATACTGATGTGAAGTCAAACCAGTAATTATTCAGATAACAGTCAGAAATGCTGACTAGAAAATTAATATATTTTCACCCCCCCAAAAATAGTTTGCTTTACCCTTCCTTGAGATTTTTTTTTAAAGATACGACTTTGAAAGAGGAGCAGCTCACAAAGTTGGTAACACTATTATGATATTAACTTGCCATTCTATGGAACGAAAGCATTTTTTTTCCTCCCCGACTAAAGGCCACCTCAGATGGCCGCTACAAAAAATGTTGCATTTTATTTCTTGTAACTTTTCTATTCTTAGGACAATATGTTACCCTTTTCAGTATCAAGATTATCGGGTTTCTACAAAGACATTTATTTCAGTGATTGAGAAGAGGAAGCGTGGATAACTCACAAAGCAAGCAAGTGACCTTGCAAATAAAGACAAACCTCAGGCATCAGAGCTTGTACATACTATATATTTGTGAAATACAAGTACATGTTTTCTTTTTTCATTTTCTATTCTTCAAATAAAAAGTTTTTGAACATGAAATTTAAGAGCAAATAAATTTATAGCTCTCTTTCAAGCTCTCAATTGGAATAACAATTCCTGGAATGTGGTTGGCATTTTATAGGTCTCCGTCTATAAGACAGTTTAAAGATAAATTGTAAATAGACCTGGACCAGAACTTTTGATATGACCTTCAGACAGTCATTTTACCTTCCTAATTTCATATTCTTTTTCTTTAGAAATAGTTTTCCCACCCCACTCTTCTTTAATTTAAGCTCTAGAAAACAGAACATCATATAGATAATAATACACTAGCCCCAAGAGATATTATGAAAATTGATCATAGGGTGAAATAAGTATGGGAACCATATTTATTTTACCCCCTTTCCAGAGATTTAAACAGTTTTTATTTAAAATATCTGTCAAAGATTCATTTATTTTTTTAATTTGATGAGAGCAGGACCATGAACTGTATTTTATAGATTAAAAATAAATCATCTTGGTATTTGTAAGAATAGCTCTCCTTGAAAAAATGGCTTGAGTGTGAGTAGCCCAATTATCTAGGAAAGGAGTTCAGAAGACCTTTGTGTTTTCAGAATTTAAAAGTTAATTTACCAACTGTTTGAGTAAACTTAAAGATTGAGTTGAATGAGCAGGGAAGATAGTGTTTCTGGAAATGTTAGGTAGCAGATGCCCTAACTGGGGCTAGTTTAGAACTCTCAGGTTCAGCTTTTACCAAAATGAGTGATTTTGTATATTAACTGAAAGAGCTTAAGGCTGAGAATTCAACTTCATGATCCCAAGTGTGAAGCTCCATTAACGAGGTAGGCACTGAAGAAGGGAGGCCATCATCTCTTAATGACCATAATAACAGACTCAGCAATGATCTGAACCTACAAAAAGTCACTATAGCAGGGCACGGGCTTCATTTGTCAGGCCAGTTTCCAAATGTCACTTTGATTGGCAGTAAAATAAAATGACAGTAATAAACCAATCATATGTCAATTGGCTTCAAAAAGCCTAGATAATCCCATTTGAACTTCATAAATGATTCTGGTTCTTTTACAATATAAAATATATATGCAAGTTTAAGGAGGAGAGAAGAGTTACTGATTTCCCTGTTAATAATACAAGTGAGAATTTAGGTAACTTATTGGAAAAATAAAAGAATTGTTACCAATTTTGTATTCTGTGTTTTTATTTGGATATAAAGGCATATGAAGGTATGGAGAATATGAAAAGGATTTGACTTAAAAAAGAAAAAAAATTATTTTAGGATGAGAAACTGTACTCTGTGTTTTATTTGGAATTCTCTTTCATTAAAAAAAATGGCTATAGAATTCAACAGAGGAAACATTTCAACAAATGGTAATAGAGCAATTGAATCTCCATTGTCAAAAAAAAAAAAAAAAAAAGAGAACCTCAGTCTAGGACTCCCATATTGTATAAACATAACTCAAAATGTATCACAGACCTAAATGTAAAATGTAAAATATACAACTTAAAGAAAATAAAAACCAGAAAAGCTTTTGAGTTTAGGATTAGGCAAAGAGTTCTTAGTCCTGATACTAAAAGCATGATCTATAAAAAAATATTTTGATAAATTAGACATCGATATTATCAACTTTTGTTTTGTTAAAGGCCATGCTAAGAGGATGAAAACACATGCTAGAGACTGGCAGAACATATTTACAAGTTACATATTCAACAAAGATAAGGATATAGAATATATAATTCCCCAAACTCAACAATGAAAAAAATCCAATTATAAAATGAGAAAATCACTAGTAAATGTGAAAAGGTAGAGCTCTTCTGGAAAACAGTTTGGCAGTTTCTTTAAAAACTAAACATGCAATCCATATCATTCCTGGGCATTTATTTCAGAAGAAAGAAAAATTACATTTCCACACATGTGCACATTCATACACACATATATAAATGTTTATAGAAGCTTATTTGTAATAGTTAATAACTGGAATTAGCCCAGATGTCCTTCAACAGGTAAATGATTAAACAAACTATGGTATATCCATATCTGAGAATACTATTCAGCAATAGGAAAGAACTACTAATATATACAATTTGAATAAGTCAGAAAATTATGATGAAGTGAAAAAAAGCCAATCCTCAAATGTTTCATGTTATATATTATAGACTGAATGTTTGTGTTTCTCCAAAATCCATGAAGCCCTAACCACCAATGTGATGGTGTTTTCATACAGTGAGAAACAGTAAAGGAATATAAAGTCATAAGAATGGGAAACTTATAATGGGAATAGAGCCCTTATAAGAAGAAATACCAAAGAGCTTGCTTTCACTCTTTCTCCACAATGTGAGAATACATTTAGAAGATGTGAGAATACATTTAGAAGATGGCCCTCACAAGGACCCAAATTGACCAACATCTTGATCTTGGACTCCTCAGCCTCTAGAATGATAAGAAAGTATTTTTCTGTTGTTTAAGCCACCCAATACATTGTATTTTGTTATGGGAAAATAAGCAGACCAAGATTCTGTATGATTCCATTTATATAACATTCTTGAAATGACAAAATTATGAAAATAAACTGATTAGTGGTTGCTAGGGGTTAAGGATTGGGTTGGGGCAAGAGAAAAGTGGGTGTGTCTAAAATGACAACATGAGGGATTGTAAAAAAATGTTTTGTGTCTTCACTGTCAATGTCAATATGCTGGTTATTATAGTTTTGCAAAATGTTGTTACTGGAGTAAACAGAGTAAAGAGTACATAGGCTTTCTCTGTATTATGTCTTACTTGTAAATGTCAATCGACAATATCTCAAAATAAAAAAGAGCGAGGGAGAAAGAGAGAATAACAGGTTCTAGAATTTCCAGCAAGAATCAAAAGATGTAGATGAATCAAGACAAATTTTGTTTCATGTAGTAATTACAGAAGACAGAGTTCTCATTTTTATATTGACTGAATAGAGAAGAGTTTGAAAGAAATTTGGTTTGAAAAAAATTTCCTCAAGCAAAAAATATTATTTTCAAAATAGATTGCTTTTTAGAATAACCCATCAAAACATCTAAAATAGAGATCTGTCTTCACCAACTGCCAAGAACTTTATTATTGTGATTTTCTCTTTGCTTACATATTATGTATAACAACATTTTCTTCCTGATTTTTGTTAGTCAAAGTAGCAATGAGAAAGAAGTTCCTATGTCATAGACAATTTTTTTGTCATAGACAAAAATCTGCAAAATACTATTAGGTATTATGAAAAATGAAAAAATCTTGATTCTATACTTCAGAATTAAAAATGAATGGAAAATTTTATCTTACAAAATAAATAATCAGATTGAAAATTATATGGTTTATTTTTCAGGTGTTATCACTTGTCAAAAGGTAGAAAGGGGGAAAAGCAGCTGAACTCTTCACCGTTCTGTTTACTATTTTATCTTTTTATCAAGTAAATTTCCATTAAATCTAGGTGTTATGGGCTGATTTCACAGCAGGAACATCCAGAAACAGACCTTAGAAAGGAAAGAATTGTCTTTTTAAAGTGTAAAGGAATCCATGCATTTATTGATTTTCTTGTCTTTCCCTTCAAATTCTTTGAAATATGATCAAAAAAAGTCTCCATTTTATATACCACAATTTTCTTTTAATAGCTTTTTCTCCACAAGAAAGTCAGAGTTCTACCTTCTTAACTAAAGAGGAAAATGCTGTCTCAGAGGAAATGTAACAACCAAGCTAAAGCCAACCCTAAATCACCACTAAACGTGAACATTTGAAAGGTCAGAGGAAGGCTGTCTGGTGGCTCAACTCTCTCTGCCTTTGCTACCCTGCCGAGTAAAGATCTAGATGGCATGGTTTATGTTTTTTACTCATCTCCTATGCATTGCCCACTTACTCACATTTCCTTTTATATTTTCTATTTTGCTTCTCTTTTTTTTCACTTTCCATTCCTGTTATATCCACAGTATCACCTCTTAGTCGCAGCAGCCGGATGTAACAACCTTCTGAGAATTCATGGAATGTTTAGGTTCTTAAAATATATGTGTCTTAACTAGTTTCTGATATTTGAATCCCACCGACAAAATTCTTGCCAGAAGATGTCAACCAATGTAATGTGGAGAGACTTCCAGGTATGGGAAATTTGCTCTCTCACAAAAGCTTCTTTGAAATTATTTTTAGACAGCTCTGACAGATAGAAAAAGTTTTTTAATGTAGGTGAAAATATGTGCCTAACACTTCTAATTATAGTCTTTGGGGGTTATTCTAGATAAGTTAGTATCTCTTTTATTTGGCAGCCTGCATAATACCTGTAGACAGTAAAGACATTCACCCTGATTTTTTTTTCTTTATTATGTCTAACCTAAGTCTTCTTGTCTCACTTCATTCTAAAATGGCTTTAAAGTTATTTTAAGTCCTTTTTCATCCTGATTTTTACTTGTTAAGTAAGTAAAAATTATATTTTAATCTTTTTAAAGAATCTTATCCTTTGGTAAATATAGTATGACAGTTATGGATTCAAATCTTGACCTTTGCAAGTAGCTTACCCTCTCTCATTGCCTCGATTTCTTCACTTGTGAAATACTGATGATGAAAGTGCATATGCAAAAATTTAAACAGTGCCTATCAAGTAGTGCTTATTAAATGCTAGCTAACATTATTATTATCCTTCATAATTTTTTAGAATACGTAGGTGAGAGTGTGACTGCCACTCATTCTTTGCTAATCGTTAACATAGTCTAAGCTCCAATTTTTTGATACTTATAGAACATATAACCCACAAAATCAATAAGAATTTATCTAAATGTATGAAGTGTAAACATAAAGCTTTAATGAAAAAGTTTGTCTTGAAGCAGATGAATTATATTTGGACAGAGCAATGTCAAGATCTTTTTAAGTGGAGAAAGATGGATATGGGTTGTGTGTTCCTAGACCAGCACCTAGTCTACCTAGTTTAAGAAGAAAAGACAAATAGAAAAAAAATAATTTTGAAAAGGCCCATTGAGACCAATGCGATTATGGGACACTTTGGACTCTGTTACGATGGGAGCTCCAGGTAGAGCATGGTCTGTTGTCACTCTAGGTTTTTAGACACAACTAGAAGCACGGGGCAATAGGATATTGGACTAGTAGTAATAGTCTAATACACTGCCTCTGGAGTTTTCATTTTTTTAACTAGGAAACAACTTTTTAAGTTAGTATAATTTGGATTGTCTGGTACTTATAAATGAAAAGGGATGAGAAGCCATGTAGCCGTGTTAACAAAAAGCATGGGTTTAACACCAAATGGATTTGAATGAAGTCCTAAATCTGCCATTTAAGAGATAATTTAATTAACCTTCCTAATTCCTTCATCTAAAAAAAAATGGAGAGAGAATTTGGAAGGATCTTCATTGGTTCCAAATAGAAGACATAAAGTGACATTATTTTTCTAAGGAGATGAAAATATATGAATTATCAGAGGTGGATAAAAATATATAAAAATTATCTTTCTGGGGTCATATTTACATTGGCAATAAGCTTATATATAATCGTGGCATTCTTTTGAAATTGAACTATAGAAATGACTTCGTAGTGGGCCTATTTTGCTGTCTATCACTAAGTCTCCTGAAATTACACATTTTGGTTCTTGGTAAAAGCTGCTTTTATTGAAGTAGATCTCTGCTCTCTGGTCTATAGTGAATCTTTCTTTTAAAATATATGCTCAATATTTGTGCTCAATATATGTGTATATATATTCTCATACGTGGTTCTATTTAGAAAATATGTGATAATGACAAGTGTGGTGTTATTGCAGGTTCTATGCGATGTGACTCAAAAACAGCATAGACCCTATCTTTTTGACAGTTTTGCCTAGGGGAAACTTAAACTCATTAATTTCTTTTTGGTTCAATGGTAGAGGAAAATCTTCCCAGAGCTTGGCAGTTGCAACAATAGTGTAAGTTACTAAATCTCCATCTGAATACAGGTCCTGACTCTTCCACCATTACCTAACCATACTTTCTTAAAGGGTTTTCAGTTGAATTACAGAGTAAGCAGCATTCCACACAGAAAACTGTACTTAGCAGCAAGGAGAGATGAGAAGTGTTCCATCACAACCAGATCTCTACCTTCTGCAATAGAGAAAAATATATTCATGACTAACTTTAAAATGCAAAACAGAACAGAGAGTTTTCCATCATGACTCCCAGTTCCCATACGGGTTCTTGACAGCCTTTCCCTGAACTGCAGAATACCCTAAGGAGGAGGAGAGAAGCCCTGGTGGTGAGATAGATCATCATCCCACAAATTACAGTTATTTACAGATGAGGTAAATCTGTCCTTCACCACCACCCCACTAGCTATTTCTCCCAGCTTCACTTCCTCAGACACAGTACTATTAGGAATGACATCTTGGCATAGAAAATGCCAATTCTCTAGTGCTACAATGACATTTCTGGAAATACTGTCTAATAAAATGCTCTATGAAATTGTGGGGTTTTTTTTTGGGGGGGGGGCCAAGTTAGTGACTATACATCATAACATAATTTTAAATGATAAATTTATATCCATATCTATATGTGATAATATGCATATTATTCTTTACCTAAATTTAGCAGCCATTAGTAAATTAATTTATTAAGCACCTGGCTACAAATTTTTAGGACATTTTCTTACTTAAACTTAAGTAAGCAAACCTGGCCTCTGCATTTTGGCAATATACTTTTAAGTATGACTTATATGAAAGAATTAATGACTACAGTTAGCGTTCTCTGTGAAAACACACACACACACACACACACAAGTTGTGGAATATACTAGAATATACTTATCCTTCATCTCTCTGATATTTCATGCTCCTTCTGCAATAACACTGGATTTAATGACTTAGATTTAAATTGATTAATGTTAAACTTTAAAATCTAAAGCAATTTTATCAGTTTAAATAAATCATAATTCTTAACTATTAATGAGGATTCAAAAGTTAAATAAATCATAAAATATGAATATTAATGATGATTGAAAATGTTGAAAATGCATAATCTATTAAATTCTTTAATACAATGACTATACTTTCTGGTAAAACAATACCAAAATCCATGACCTACATGACACTCTGCACCTTAGCCAGGCTCTGATTTCCTCACCATCAACAATGAACTAGCAGTATCCACATGGATTTTACATATTTTATTTTGAGTGGAGAATTACAAAGAAACAGTAGAATTTCTATTTAACTACATTCTCAGAATCTTATACATATCAAATAACATTTCTTTATACATAATATTTTCTGTGACAGCATCAATGAGAGTTGAACTTATTTGCATGAGAAGAAATGAGTGATGCACTGACTTAAAAGAAGGATATTATGAAAATATCATATTATATGAGAAAAAATGAACTTTACATATTAAGACAAATGATAATTTTTCTTAATGCAAAAACAATAAAACTATTCTTGTTGAATTCATAAAAATCTAAACCTCTCATATCTTTGGCCACTCCTACACTTCACAGAATTGATATATCTACCATAGTTTAATTGCCCCGAGAATCCTCCTGGAGGCATTTGCAGCTGCAGCGTTTACTCTGAGAAAACACATGGATTACAGTCCTAACCTTACCTCCAAAGTTTGCCATGAGATATCTCACATTTATCATTATTTTCGTATCACACTAGTATATGGATAGTCTTTGGAAACAAATGACACCTTCCATCTATAGCATTGTTTTTAAAAGTAGTTTGATAGCTAAAAATGTCAAATCCTAGAATATGTAGCATTCCTTCACGTGATGGTAAATGAACACTGGCAGTGAGCTGCGCTTTTTTCTCTAAATGAGAAAAGTGTTAACAAATTTCCTATAATGAATACCAATCATTTTTTATTCATTTTATATTATTTTAGTTTTTCTTATTATTAGCAATGCTATAATCAACATTACTGAACACAGATCTTGGCACACAGGTGTTAACTTCTAAACACAGAATTCCTGGAATTGGAATTGCTGAGTCAATGAGGTTTTCACATTAAAATAGCTTGATAAATATGAACCAAGCTTAAAATTTCACAGATTTACACTGCCACAAACAGTATAGGAGAACTTGTCTTTTTTAATTTACTAAAAACTGTTTATCAAAAATTTTCTCTTTTTTTTTTGCCAGGCTAGTTAACAATAAAAATAATTATTTCACTATTATACATTTGAGCAGCTTAATATATGCTTAGCCAGTTTTGTATTTATTTTTTTGTGAATTGTCTTATGTTCTTTGTCCAACCTTTTTTATAATTTATTTTTAATTAAAACCATTGAGAAGTGAAAAATATAACAATGCTGCTCCCAGTTAAAAAAAAATAATGTTGATGATGACATCTCAATATTTTATTTTTAAGACATAAAAACAGCAATGATATGGTTGAAACTCTTTACCTTCACCCTGTTTTCTCCCTTCCCAGACATAAATGCACTGACACACATTTGAGTGTATATTTTCTATCTATATATTTCTACTTATATACTGTATATTTTATTTTTAATTTACATGAATATTGTCATACTGTAATTACATACTAAAACTTGGTGTTTTATTCGATATTATAAACCATCAATATTGAGACTGTAGATCTAGTTCATGTATTTTAACTGTTATATATTTTATCATATAAGTACATCTCGTTTTATTCATTTTTATGAAATAAAATCATGTTGTTTTCTATTTGTCTCTTTAAAAATAAACAAACGTTTTAATACATATTTGCTTTAAAAGTATGTGAGATTCTCTAAGGCAGTGTTTCTCAAATTTTAATGTTAATAGAAGTCATGAGGGGATCATACTAAACTCTAGGTTCCGATTCAAGTTCAGGAGTTGACCTTAAAGGCTGCATTTCTAACGAAGGTGGTAGTGGTGGTCCAAGCACCCCACTTTCAATGTCCAAAGTAGCATATAACTAGAAAAAGGATTGCTAGTTACAGCATGTGCACATTTTCAGGTTTGAGAATTAAAGATAACAAGTAAAAAATACCTGGTACATTTGTAGGTACTTAAAACATTAGTTACATAGTTTCATTACTTTTTAATTCACTATGTTCCTTTTTATAATTATAATATCAATGTTGTGAGGTTTTAACAAAAACTACTGCAACAATGTAATTCTTGTCATTTATTAAAATTATATTTTTCAGTGAAAAGCACAATTTATAGATCTACGACTATTAAAAGCATAGAATTTCACATAATAAAACATGCCTTCCCGGGAACATTTTGCTCCCAGGGAACAATTTGTTATTTTCTTAATAAAATCAAGGTTGTGTGTGTGCATGTGACACTTAACATGACTTATTTTTCCTCTGCAAAAAAAATTTTGGAGAAGAATTTTTAAAATTTACTTTTTGTCATTTCAAATAGAACTTTCCTAATTAGCTGAATTATACAGATATATTTCACTTCCTGCATTTGGAATTATTTTCTCCTTATTCCACTAATCACCAGTAATTGCAACTTTTTCCAAAGGTGATATTTTCTATTTTTTCAACCCCCATTAGGAAACATCTCACAAAGAAATCTTTGATATAGTTTTTGTAATTAATAATTTGATAAATGGAACAGTCTGAAAGGTATACACACACACACATACACACACACACGCGCATGCGTGTTTCATACAACAATCACACATACTCTGTGATTGTTGTATGAAATTGTTTACTCTGTGTTAAAAATATATGTGCATTATTCTAATAAGAAATATAGAAAAATTAAAGTAAAAGGTTATTTTTGTTGTTTTGCATTATTTTGTGGCTTTTTGTTGCTTTTTTTCTTACAGAGACTGTTAAAAGATTGTATAAGATGTTTTAACTTTTCCATCCACTTAGATCATCAGTTCCTCCTCAAAATATTACTGAGTGTTCTACAGAAACTGCTTGGGTCCTCATTAATAAACCATACTGCTCACATAATGTCTGATAATATTTTGTGAATTTTTAGAATTAAAATACTTCAGAAACTCATCTGACTAGCTCTACTGCAAAGCCATTCTATAGTATTTCCTTTCCAGTATTGCCTCTGCCAGCTCCTTTTTCTTAAAAGCATCATGTATCAGAATAACAAAGAATCTGCTAATCTTATTGCTTTATACCTTAATACAGTAGTGAGTTCAATTATTTTAATTTTGGATAGGTAATATACATACATGACACAAAATTTGAAAGATTTTAAAAGTGTACACATTAAAATAAATAATATAATTGGTCTTCCTCCTTCCCCAGTCCCCTAGGCAACCTTTCCTTTCCCTGGAGGCATCTACTGTTATGCATTTCCTGCTTTTCCATCCAGAAATATTCTATTTATTTACAAACATGTGTGTGTGCATACACAGATGCTCTCATACATACATGTCTATTTATTTATTTCTGTGCATTGATTAAATATACTATGCCATATAATACCCAAGAATTAGTGGCTTAAATAATCTTTTTTTTTTTTTTTTTTTTTACTCATGATTCTGTAGTTTAGCAATTTGGTCTGGGCTGGCATCACCTGGGGGTTTTCTCTGCTGATGTCTTTGGGAGGGGTGGTCACTCATATGGCTGCCATCATCAGGAACTCAAAAAAGGAAGAAAGGTTAGATATAGCCTCAGTTCAATTTCTGACAGTTGGTGCTGGCAGCCCAGCTGCGCCTTTGTTTCTACATGGTCTCTCATCCCAGGAGAGCCAACCCTGGCTTCTTCTTACGATGGTTCCAGGACAGCAAGAAGGCAAGTGCAGAAGATACAAAGCCTTCTGAACACGAGACTTGGAACTCTTACAAAGTCAATTCAGTTACATTCTGTTGGGCTAGTCACAAAAGCAGCTCAAATTGAAGAAGTGGGTAATAGGCCCACCTTTTCATGGGAGAAGCTGCAAAATTCTATAGATATGTTTTCATAAATGTATGTGTGTGTAAACATGAACAAATACATATAACCACAAATGGTAAAATATCATACAATTGTTGCACACCTTGCTTTTTTTACATAACAGTAATAACAGTCATCCATTAGTGGTCATTTACAATGTTTCCAGTCTTTACTATTATCATCAATGCTTCAATTAGTCTTTTATGTTTATTGCACATCCACATGTGTGAGCTTATCTGCAGAATACTTAGCATTGATTTAATAACTGTGTGCATTTTAAATTTTGGCATATATTCATAAATTCCTTTCTGTTATGGATCGAATTGTATTACCCACCTCCCCCAAATTCAGTACCCCCAGTACTTCAGGATGTGACCTTACTTGGTAATACGGTTACTACAGATGTAATTAGTTGAGATGAAGTCATACTAAAGTAGAATGAGCTCCTATTCCAATACGATTAGGACTCTCATAAAAGGAGGAACACCACGTGAAGACTGGACTTATGCTGCCACAACTGACTGGCAATGCCTAGGAATTACCAGAAGCAGGGGAAAGGCCTGCAATAGGTCCTTCTCTGACAACTTTAGAGAGAACATGGCCTTGCTAATACCTTAATAGTGGACTTCTGGCCTCCAGAATTGTGAGACATTAATTTCTGTTGGTCAGAGCCACCAGATTTTTACTGCTTAGTTACAGCAGTTGTAGAAAACTAACGTGCTCTTCATGGACGAAGCAAAGATTTGTATGTTCACCAGTGACATGCTGGAGTGCACCCCTTTCTCCACTTGCTTCAGATTTTTATTTCTGCCAATATGATAGATAAAATAATCATGACTTTCTATAGTATTTTCCCTATCCTTTTAAGATTGAGTGCCTTTTTAATATATTTAATAGCCATTTGTAGATTTTTTTCAGGATATTAGCAATTTGGCATAATCTAGGCCTTAGAAATGAAATTTCAACATTCTGTGTCCTCTAAACATTGTATTTCTTAGTGACATAGTGGCTCTGTAGAATATTTTAAAAAGTGCTTAAGTAAATGATACCAAGTCTTCTCTTTTTTCTTTTCAGGCTATAGTCTCACTTGAAAATATTGAACTTTATCTCCTATCTCAACCTACCCATTTCATTATACTCTTGCTCCAGAGTAGTTTTTCATTTCTATAAATATTACCTATGCCCCCTCCAAGAGGTCAGAAATAGTTGGGTGCGTGTGTGAGAGAGAGAGAGACAGAGAACCCAGGGAAATGTGTAATTGGCAGTTGGTGGAGCTACCTGATAATTATAATTGTACTACAACTGCCTGAGCAGGGAGGAAATGCTTTTAAAGAAAGAAGTCTATGTTCTGAAGTCCAATCCCCACTAATTAGCAAAGATGTGGCAGGCACTACTGGGGTTTGAAGGCAGCAATCCCCGAGGAAACGGCTATACCTTGGAAGAAGATAGCAGCAAAACATTTATAAAATGCAGGGCTTTTGTCCCATTGGAATGAGAATCTAAAAGCGTTTCTGTGGGCTTTAGTGGTACCCATGCTGGGCACCAATTCACTCTGTATACATAATGTGAAATAATAATCCCATCTTCTCATTGCATGGGCTTGTGTTTAAGACTTTTATGAAATATGGAAAACTGTTCAGCTGAATTACATTTACAGCCTAATGAAAGAAAATGACCGTTATAGTCCAAGTAGGGAGACACTGAATTTTTAACCCATTTCCCGTTTGCCCTGAGAATACTCACCAGTGGTGCTTGCAGCTGCAGCATTCAGCCTGAAATAACTCACGGATTACAGTTTTAACCTTAAGCCCAAAGTTTGCCAGGAGATATCTCGCTTTTGTTATTATTTTTGCATCACTCTAGTATAATACTAGTATTTGAAAACAAATGATATCATTCTATGTATAGCATTCTTTTTTGTGGTGGTATTTCCATTTACAAAATACAGTAATTCTCAATCGCTGAAAATGTCAAATCCTAGAAAACGTAGCATTATACATGTGATGTTAACATTGTTCTCAAACAGTTGTTACCGAAGATTCATTTGATGAATTCAATTTATGTATATGCTTCTGTTACATTAGGACTAGAGACAAGGCCAAAAAAAGTTTTTATATTTTCACATTGAAAACCAGTCAGATTTGCTTCAGCCTCAAAGAGCATGTCTGTGTAAAATTAAATTAATGCTGGCAGTGAGCTGTACTTTTTTTTTTAACTGGAAATAAGTAAAAAATACTATTATCCTACATTTTGGGGCAGAAACTCTGAAGATTCTGTGTAGTGGAAATCATTTAGTGATTTCAGACTATAATGCAGCAAACTTTTTTGCCTGAAGTAACAGTGACCTCCATGGAAATCCTAAGAAACTCATGCCTATAACTTATTTCACCCTACTATTGCAAATTTTTCTCTACATCCTTCATCTACCACTACTGCTTTTAAAATCTCTAACACAACCTGGTATTTTAGTTTTCACACTCCCAATATAAGAATGCAATATCCAAGAGAGAGTCAGATGAAGAAATAAGGAGAATAAAAGTGTATAAAGTAATTTAAACTGATACTATTTCCTAAATAACCGAGGACCAAATTTATTGACACCATGCAATTTAAAGCATATATAATATCTTTTTCTGAGTATCAACCTTAAAAATCATGTAGTGTCACTCCTACTACATTGTATTCATCAAGGCAGTCTCAAAGCCCCACGCAGATTCAAAGGGAGGGAAAATAGACTCTATTTTGTGGTTTGACAAGGTTCTAGAAAATTAATATGTAGGACCAGAAATACGACCAATTTTTAAAAATACATTCTCTCTTATATCTCAAGTTAACAAGTAATTTTACTCTACACCACTTGCTGCCTTCTTTACAATTCCAGCTCATATGTATTGGGCCTCATGGAAGTAAAAGTAAACACAAACTACTACACTAAATTGGGCTCTAGCACAAATATGTATTTTCTTGAAATAATACATAGGTGGACTAGATAGAATGGAGTTCATGCATCTAATGTGTCAGCCCACTATTTTCTTATGTTCCAGATTAAATTACTACAGTATTGTCACAAATCCATTTTTTAAAGTACATTCATTTTAGCAAGCACAAGTGACTAACTCAACCTGGATTATTATAAAGAAGGTAGAGCTCAGAAAGTTTTCCAGGGTTAGTTGAAGAACAGTTGGACAGAACGGCAGATTTCACTCTAGCTCCTAGCTTTTGTTTATGTCTGATTCAGCTAAAATTCAGATTTGTATTTCCTTCTGCTTCCAAAGCATGAATAGTAGGCAGTGGAGAAGATCGATTAAGAAGTTCAAATGAAAAATAAGAAACCTGTTTCAGGACTGCTTAGGGAGGGCTTTGAAGTTCATGGCTTGGGGGGAGTCATGAAACTACAGATTTAAGCTACTTATAATGAAAGAAATGGCTTTCGTTTCACCAGTTAAGTTAAATTCTTTCTTGCCTTTAGAAATAACTTTTCTCCAGAACTAGTGTCATGGTGTAAAACCATTTTTTTAATTTGCTATTATTTGCAGTTTCTCCTGGAGTTAAAAATGAGGAATTTTTAATACATTAGGGATTGTAAAAAGTTATATAATTAATATTATGTCAGGAAGTCAACTCTTTTCAGATAGATTGATATAAATATATATTAAATGATATGAATAGCATCTATTTCACTTCAAAATAATGTATACAACCCATATGCATAAGAAAATAATAGTTACAAGGTATATCTCTAGTAGCAGAGCAGACAAAGCCCTGGACTTATAAATTAGAGACCAGAATTTGATTCCTGAGTATACTCTGGAGTTGCTCTGTGACTGTCAGCAAATTACTAAATTTAATTAATCTCCCCATCTGCAAAATGAAGATGTCAATTGCCTTATTTCTTGTACTATTTTATTATGAGGAGAAAATGGCATGTTATATTGAAATTTCTTTGAAAAGTACAAATAATGGTATACTGCATGGTTATATGGCTAATTCTGTACTTGATATCTTTCTTCTCTTAATCTGTCTATATTTGTGCCTCAGTAAAGAGTATTACCATTCACCTGGTCACCCAGTCCAGAAACCTGGGTTCACACTAGGCTCTTTCTTTCCTAGAGGCTCTCTATCCTGAATGCCTGTGTGCAGGCCCTCCCACTGTCCTTGTCTGATGCTGACTAAATCATTTCAAATTTCATATTTCATAAACTCCTTCTGAACAAGTTAATTATGAAGCCTCTCCTCTGAGAAACATTTTATAACATTCCAGTCATATCAGATAAGTGGAAATTTTGGTGAATTTTAAATCATTTCCCTGAAATCCCTTTTGTATGATGCTCATTGATGTAGGGTGAGAACTAAGCTGATAACAACTGATATGTTAAGTGTGAAAGGCAAAAGATAATTAACACTTATTGTTAACAACTTATAATACTAGTAAAGAAAATCTTAAAAATCAAATTAATATAATTATGTATTCTATATTCTCCCACTATAGTACATTGAAAGCAACATTAATTTCAGAACATGAACAAAAAGCCAACTACTGATATTTTAAAAGGCTATCCTAAATAAAAATAATTAAAAGGTAAAATCTAGAATATAAAATCATATAGATATAATTAAAATTTATAATCTATATTTTTCAGTAGTAATGAACAAAAAAATATTAATTATAAGTGTGTTCATTCTAACAATTCAATAATAAATTTTAATACCAAAAAATCAAGATAAAATAAAAATAGTTAAGTTATAAACCATTTGTAAAATCAGAAACTATGAAAAGAAAATAATCAAGTGAATTGTTTTAAAAATCATAAGGTGTATTAAGTGTAACTGTACTCTAAAGTCCCTATAAAATCAATGTTATTCATATAAAAATTTAACAGAAAATTAATCTCAGCAAAGTATACCTGAAAAGATCAAGAATTTACAAAATGATTGTAAATGTTATCATAAAAATGTCCAGGAATTTTAAAAAGGAAACAGATTATTTTCATATTTCATAAACTCCTTCTGAAAAAAATAATTAATACAGGCCTATTCTGTAGCATAAATATAGGCTAGATTACCTTATTTGATACCTTTATACACAAAAATCTTTTGTCTAGATAAAAAGCAGCTTAATAGTAAATGCACGCTTACCATTTGAATATCTGACTTTCAGTTTTGGGGACTGTCCACATGTGGCCCTGCTCGCCTTGCCGACAGTCGTGTAAACAACATCTTCCCTCATTCCCATCTATCCTGGAGTATGGCTGTCTGTCTGAGCCTTTAGGTGTCTTTGGGCTCCAAAATGTAAATTCAACATCTGCAATTATTTAATCCCCACTATTCTATAATTGTTCCCAAACTTTAAAATACTCAGCCATTTTGAGTTATATAATAGATAGTTACAAACTTACATTGGTGTTTGTTTTATTTATTCATTCATTTACTTCCTTATTATTTTTAGGCATTATAGAGCACTATTTTAATATTTTTTATAAAGAATAAAGGGGTAAAGGGTTAAAGAAGTACAAATTAGTAGTTGATAGATGGTCATGTAGATGGGGAGCACAGCATAGGGAATGCAGTTAGCATTAATGTAATGGCTAGGTATAGAGCCAGAGGAGAGAAAGAGCAATTAGGGGGATCGTTTCATAAACTATATAAATTTCTACCTAATGTACAATATACTTGAAATTAATTCTAAATAAAATTTTAAAAAATTAAAGTGTCAGAAAAGTCCCTGGGTGGCAGATATCTCACAGCATGTATATGGGAATTAGTTTTGAACTTTTAGAGTCTAACAAGCCAAAAGTCACTCTTCTTTCTTTTTATAAAGCTGAGCATCATCTTAGCAAAAATCTTATACCAAGATTCCACAGAAGTCTGAAATTCTATTCTTTGAAAATGAGCAAATAAATCTCAGATCATTTCAGATTCCCAGATAATTGCCTAACATAAGGCTTGTGTTAGCACCATTAAATATCAAGACAAAATAAGCCAATTTTGACAAACATGTACTTATTAATTGGTGAATGAACTTGACTGACTTATGCATTCCTTTATCAATTATATGTAGTAAATCAGACATGAGAACATGAGAACCATGCACCCTGGCAAAGTGAGGCAACTGTGCATGAAAACTTGTGAGCTTAATTCCAGTTGAAATCAACAAGTAGAGCTCAGAAGGCCATAGAGAAGTTTACACATGCAGAAAGCACAACAATATAAACTTTTCTCTTTATAGCACCAAATTACTGAGTAAAGAAGGTCAAAGACTTCACAGGAGCTGAAGGTAAGAATAATGGGGTTAATATTCCAGAGATATGAGACCATGCATATTTATCAAGCCTTCACACTGATTTTTAAAACAAATAAATAGTGGTAAATTCTTTACAATCCTGAATAGTCACTACTTTATATTATTTTATGAGGGTATTCAAAAAAATTGCTTCCTGGAAACAATTTAGTTTCGGCAGCTCATTGATACAAATTCTTTTGTCGTGAACTTATAAATCATCAAAACTCAACTCCTAAATATAAGCAGGTTCTTACACCAGACTTTCTTTATATATGGTATAATCAAAAGCAGTATAATACCATCTCTTGGAAATATTTCAGTAGAAAGCAATAAAGCAGACAGAAACTCAGATAGCTATGTATTATTGATAAATTTAAAGTATGTGTCAAGCTGAAATTCTAATAGAATGTGGTAGTCATAATGCACAACATTGATTTTTATCCATAGAAATTGACAATTAACTTACATATACCATGGGATGTCCCAAATGCTTGGAAGCTTAAAACGGAATATAAAATCTGAATAACTATGACATGTCTCTCAGAACTCAAACACCTAAACCTTTGTCCTTCAAACTATTTCATTATTATATCACAAGTGTTCCCTTCACCTTATACTAAGATCTCTTCTCTTTGAAATCCAGATGCTGATACTAAAGGATTATTTTGTTTGATTATGCCAGTTGTGATCACAGCCTAAATCCCGTCTCCTCTCTCATCTTCAGGCACTACTGGATTATAAACTGAAGAAATTGACATTCTATCTCTGTTAACCTTTAGAGATGCTCAAGGAACTATTCTTTGTTTGTGAAGCCATCTAATTGCTAATCTATAATCCTTTTAATATGCTCTGCTTTTTGGATTGATCTATTGCCAGCTGACCTAACACTGCCCATAGCTATATTAATCCTATTATTCACATCCTATTACAGAGTATCAGTAAAACTATTTAATGAATCCTGAAAAGCCTGCTTGCCAGACACTAATATTAAGGATGATTACACATGTATGCACTCTCTTATTCTTAATTATAAGCTTCTGGTGTATTAATTGTATTCAGTGGGGTTCAGAGCTTTTCTTCTCCACAGCTATCTGGAGCAGACACTAGGTGTTGGGAAATATCAGTTTTTCTAAATGTCATTACCATACATATTGTTTTGATCTTTCTTAATGGTAAATAAATTCACAGGATAAATTGTTGTAATATATTTAGAGATTAAATTCTGTTATAAGGTAAATAAAGTATATGGTGTATAGTAGAATTAAGTAGGATTTATCAAGAGTAGATAAAACATTCTAGAGAAAGGTCTGCATTTTGAGCTCCTGATATATTCACAGTACCATTAATCCCCTAATAGCATGGATAAATCTGTCTTGAATGATAAGCTTACTTGTTAAGGGAAGTACATTCTCTATTGAATTAATCATCCCATAGGAAAGCGGAAAGTATCACCGGCCTGGAAAACTATGATACCTTATCATCAATTTTAGTTTGATGAGTACCTAAAGAGAATCATTTTGGAAAAAAAAAAAAATGAAATGTATTGGTAAGGATACTTCTTCTATTAAAAAAAAAATCTGAACAAGTATATTTCTAAAACAAAAACAATATTGTTGATGATGTTATTGTATTTCATGAAAGGACACATAGTTGCAGTTTTATGGTAATTAAAGGTTCTGAGGACTGAAGCTTGTGGTTGGGTGAGGAATTTGGAATCTGCAGAATGAAATCCAGTGTTTATACAGTACGAATTGAGCCAGTACTAAGAAGCTGTGAATCTTGGAAGTACTTAGAATTTTAGGAGACAATAAAATACACACACAATGTTATTGCAACCTCATTCTAGAGAATCCATCAAGCAAAAAAAGTTCTAGAATGTAAAGCCATCATTACCCAATATATATATATATATATAGTTTCTTTGCTAAATCATCATGATGTTGTCATGGGTTATATTTAAAGACCAGGGTCTTAAGCAAAACTTTACATTGGTCTCTTTTCTAACCCTTGATTGTTGGAAATACCACCTCTAGTTTCCTGCTGAGCGTATATAAGAAAAGTAGGATGCCAATAAAATATAGGACATTAGGTTAAGTTAAATGAATATTTTTAAGGATTAGTATGTGTCAAATATTACATGGGACAGACTTAAACAAAACAAAGCAGCCACTGTATATCTGAAAATCAAACTTAACTTGGTTTTACGTGTTTTTATTTGCTAAATATGGCAATTCCAGAAAGGAGCCTGAAAGTTCATAGAAAAAAAAATAAAAGAAACACTTTATACTTCCACTGCAGATATTTCTTTAACTATGGCTCTTTCTGTATTGGTCCATAACAAAAAAGATTATTCCAGATGTGGCTATGTGGATAATAATATTAAAATTATCCATCTCAGTGTTTTATCATTTTGGTGGACACTAGTTTTTTCTTTCCCTGACTTTATTTTTTATTTTTATTTGATGCAGTATTATTTAACTTAGCCTTTTGAAACATGTTTTTAAAGAAAGGCTATATATAAAAGTAAAGTAATATTGAATTAAATAAGACCTTTCTCTGTACAGGTACAATTTTCAAAACAGTGAGAGAGAGAGATTTTACACGGTAAAGTAGAAGCATTTAGAATTGAAACCCAAACCAACTAAAATAAATTCATACTTCAATTGTGACCTTCATAGCCCCCTAAATGCATTTTAAACAGTAGGTTGCTTTTCTTTTTTATAGCGTAGAGCTGCATGTAATCTTAAAGGAGAACAGCAAATGTTATGCACTGAGCCAGTGCATGCAGGAAACATGCCAGGTCCACATTTACCCACCTGCCAGCTCTACTTCTTTCCTGTTGCATTTAT
This sequence comes from Macroglossus sobrinus, assembly GCA_004027375.1. Taxonomy (NCBI): domain Eukaryota; kingdom Metazoa; phylum Chordata; class Mammalia; order Chiroptera; family Pteropodidae; genus Macroglossus; species Macroglossus sobrinus. The sequence continues at coordinate 366,988 of PVKZ01000477.1, forward strand.
CTTAGTACTGGGGCTAGAGTTTGATCAATAGTGCAAAGTTAAAGTGAAATAGGCAAATAAATGTTTGCATATTTCTACTTTTATTTACATGGTCTATAGTTACTCAAAGTCTCTAATTCTTGTAGAAAGAGATGTGAGATATAAATTGGATAGAAATACTAAGTTCTATATGAGTCTTTTAAACATAATACAGAAGTTTCATAAGCCCCTCTCTCATGGCACTGCCGTTTATTTTATTTTGGCAGTTTTGCCAATCCTAGCTTTTTGGAAGTCCTTAATACAATGAAATAACTTAAGTGCTCCTGATATCCAAATATATAATCTCTTTTTTCTCTTACTCACAGTTAGTTTTAGACATTTTTACTTTCTTCACTAATTTATTTCAAATCATTCCCAACACTCCAATAGTAATTATTATTTTTCCACAGTGCATGGCTTTTATAATTTTGTTATAAGCCTTATTGGCGACATTTTTATAGATATTATTAAATTCTGTAAAGTTCAGAGCATCCTACAATCTACTCAAAAATATTTAAAATTTAAATAACATTTTCAAAGCTATTGATTGAGAACATTTAGAAACAAAGATGAAATATATGCTTAATAATGAAAACAATGTATATATTGCAAGGCATTTCAGAATACTTTCTAAAAAAATAAAAATAATAATTTAGGTAATTTGCTGAAAAACAATTAATTATCTCCTTTTAGACCAGTATTCAAAAAAAAAATTAACTGGACCAAAAATATCATTATATGGTCAAAACTAATATGTATTTAGAATTTCAGGAATAAAATACTTTCCCATTGCTTTTTCATTTTTATTTTAAAAAATTTTTTTTTGGTTGATGAAAATTTACTTAAGTTCAAATACACAGATCTTAATTACGGAACTTTCTCAGTTTTGATGTGTGTATACAGTACACAACCACCCAATCAAAATATCATTTCCATCACTGCAGAAAGTTCTTTTGTGCTTTTTTCTAATTAATCCCCAATCACAAATAGATAACCACTATTCTAACTCTATTAAACATAAATAAATCTTGCCTATTTCAACTTCATGTAAATGTACTCATTCCATTTACATGGCTTCTCTTTCTCAACACAAAGTTTCTAATATTCATCCATATTGTTTTATCATTTATTAGTGAGTAGCAATTCATTATATGATGATAAAAAAAATTGCTTCTCCATTCTCTAGTTGTTGGATATTTGATGTGTTTGCAGTTTGAGATAATTATAAATAACACTTCTATGAACATATGTATACAAATCTTTTGTGGATATATGTTTTTGTTGCTTTTAGTATATAATTTGACTCCATAAGATAGATGTATGTTCGAATTTATAAGAAACAACCAAACAGTATTTTATCTAGTCTATGGATTGGCAAATATCTTCTTAAAAGGCCACATATCTAATATTTTAGATTTTTTAAAGTCATAAATTGCAAATACTCGATTCTTCTATAATAGCACAAAAGTAGCCACAAGTAACATGTAATTTAATGGATGTAATAAAATTTTAATAAAATTTTGTGTATCAAAACAGGTGGCCAGGACATGGGTCACAGTTTGCCAACTTCTAATCTAGTCCAAGAATCTCTGCCTTTTAATAAAAGAGTTTAGCTCATTGACATTTCATGTAATTATAATGTGGTTATGTTATTTTCTTCTATTTTTAGACCACTTGGATTTTGTTTCTTTATTTTATTTCTTTTGATCCTGCTTTCTTTTGGGTTAACTGTATATTTTTAAAATTGCTTTATTAGATTTTTCTTCATACCTCTTTGTATTATTTAGAACTAAGGGTAAATGTATATTTTCAAGTTATCATAACCACCTGGAACTATTATTATATCACTTCATACAAAATATAAAAACTTTGAAGCAATGAAATTTTATTTACACCACCTAAATCCGTTCCTTGTGCTGCTGTCATATATTTTAATTATACATACATTATAAACATAAAAGTCATCATTTTCAAATAGTAGTCTTTTAAAGAGAGAAAGAAAAACAAAAAGAAAGCCTCTCATCTTTACTCATATATTTATCAATTATAATGCCCTTATACCTTTCTGTATCTAAATTTTTAGCAGGTGTCATTTCCTTTCAACCTAAAGAACATTTTTCAATACTTCTTATATTGCAGGACTGTGGATGAAAAACTTTCTTGGCTTTTCTCTAAAATATTTTTTTTATTTTAACTTCAGTTTTAAAGATTATTTTTGCCAAATGTTTATATTTTTCATCCTTGCTCTTTTCTATTATCCTTGGATCTAAATCTTAATGTTTTCAATAAAATTTGAAAAATTTTAACCATTATTTCTTCTAAAAATCTTGTGCCTTATTTCCTACCTCTACATCTTTCTGGGATTCTATTTACATATATTTTCTATGGTTTTTTATTATCTCATAGTTTACTGGAGTACTGTTATTTTTTAAAATTTTCTTCTTTTATCTTTACATTCTCCCAACCGGATTATTTAATCAACTTGATTTCATATTCACTGACCCATTATTCTGTAATCTTAAATTCATTGTTAAGCCTACCTTAAACTTTCTATTTCAAAAATAGTAATTTTAGTTTTAGCATTTCCATGTTTATAGTTTTTATTCCTCTGATATGACCTATATATTTACTCATTATGACTATCATTTAAGTTTTTTATCTGCTTTCAAATTCTTACATGCTAATTCCAACATTTGAGTTATCTTGTGATCTGATTCCATTGTCTACTTTTCCCTTGATCTTTGGTCATTCTTTCCCATATCTTTGCATGAGGCATTAGTTTGTTTCAAGTTATTTATTGTATACTAGATTATAGATAAAACATTATAGGGACTTGGAATTTTTATCTTCTAAAGTGTATGGATTTTCCTTCTGGCAATGAGTTGAATTAATGACTCAATTAAAATTCAATCTTGCCTTTATATTTTTTTAGAAAGCATCTGTTTTGATTTTGGTCTTACTCTGGGGCAAAACTTTTAGTCCTAAAATTTAGTCGCCAAGCATAAACTGTAACCATTCTTGAATTTCAATGTAAAACTTACAGTATTTACTACCAAATGCCTCATCTATAGAAGTCAAATTGAAGATTCTTCAGTAGGAAAATGGTTAAATTCATGGTCAAATTCATGGTTAAATTCATTTTCAGAGTTCAGCTTTTATTTTCCATGAATTTTTGAAGTCCCCTCTGGATATATGTAAAATTTGAGAATACTGTAGATGTTTGGGCTCTCCCCTCTGTGAATCCTTTCCTTTCCTTTCCTAATTTTTTCTCTTTCTATGCAGCCCTGACCTTTAAACTCTGATATCACAGGCATTTTTCTTGAGCTCTAATTTCCCGTGTACACAATATTGTGAATGCTCTCTGGTGGAAAGCTATATAAACAAGTATCTCACTCAGTAAATATTTTCTTACTTCAAGGGTTACATGCCCTCTAGTTTCTGCTTGCTTTAGTTACTTTTCAATGTCTTCAAATTGATATTTTAATATTTTTATCAGAGATTATAATTGTTATCTCCAGGAGGGATAGTCTGATAAAAAGCTACTTTTCCATATCTAGAACTAAAACTTTAACTAAACTATTTCTTGAACAAATTAAATTTAGCATTTAACTCTCTCTTCTGTATCAATCATTATGACAGGCTATAAAGTTGCAGAAATGAATCAGATATGATATGTTATTTGGTGAAGAAAACACAAATTTGCTTTGTAAAATGCAAATTTATAATCAATTATATATATATATATATACATATATATATTTATATGTATATATACTGATGATAGATAACTCATTTTCAAATAAACATATCTCAGGAGATTAACTAAAAATTTAATAATATTCTTTAAACACAAGCATTTGCTTTTATAAAATATGGGTAACAGAAACACATAAGATATATAATCATTATTTATATTAATCTTATTTTAGCTTTTATACAACAAAAATATTTGTGTTGGGTATAACACAAAGAATAGAATCTAATAAGAAAGTAAACTACCTACTCAATTTTGTTGTATAACACTGAAAATTATATAAACCATAACATTTTAAGGTATTTTAGTAAGATATTTGAAAATTTCTATGATAACATGCCTATTAATTCATATATAGTCACATACATTTATATTCGTATATGTTCAATGAGAAATTTTATGTATCTATAAGCCAGAGACTATACTATAATTATTATGAAAGATGACAAGTGCCAACAGAGGACCACATACAATGCTATGCTAACACAGAAGTGAGTTTGATCAAATATGCTTTGGTAAGTTTGCTAATACGCTGATTACCGAAACATTCTCAAAGATAACATTAATGCCAAGTAAGCAATCCTGTGAGCAATCCTTTAGAGTTTGTGATAATGATCTGGAAATAGTTTCCTTGGTTTTCCAATGATGTGTGAAATTCTCCTGTTTTACCACTTAGGAAAAGCTGAGATAATTTAACCAAAGATGGGTTCTTTGCAGTATTGATAGTAAAGAGAAACACCTACAGTGTATCTGATGTCATCTCAGAAGGCAGAAAATAATAGAGCTAAATAATACTTTAGGTCTTTTTAAAATTACTCACAGTGGAAAAAATAACATCAGTATCAACTATAATTCTGTGTGTGTTGAAATAAATTTTGGTGTGTGGTCAGTAGGATGACTAAAATTCCTTGGTTTTCTCTGAAAAAACATATCAAGAAAGAAAAGGAATAATGGTTCTAATTTCTGTGACATTTAAAAGATACATGTCATCTAAAATAGCCAATAAAAAGTATTCTAAGATAAAGGTGAACAGAATTATGTTTAAATTTTAATATTCATATATATAAAACAATATCATTTGTTTTATACATACTTTATAGCAAGCATATTTAATCATTTCCTATCATCAATGCAACAAACATGGTATATTTATACCTACAACACAGTCCTATTTTTAAAGATGCATTAGGGTTAGGGAAATATAAATAAATAAATAAATAAATAAATAAATAAATAAATAAATAAATAAATAAATGCAAATTTAAAAAGATACACATGCTAGTTATTTTTCTACTTTAAAACACCTAGTTTTTCATGACTATGTTTTATTTGATAATGAGCCTGGCCAGAAACATAAAGAGAAAAAAAATAGTTTTATTCTGAAAAAAAAAGCCACACATTACAATAATACACAGCATTTAGAAAGTAGAATTATTTCTATATTTATTTATATTGGGTGGATGGAGGAAGAAAAGGATATGTTTAAACATAATAAAATATTAGCTTAATTTAAGAAATAAGATATTTTTAAATTATATTTAATAAACATTTTTTCTAACACTTAAATACTGCTTTGAGTTTAACATAAATGACAATTTGTTCCTAACATCTTAACAAATAATCATCCATTGATTAATTCAACAAATATTAGCTGATTTTTTTTTTTCTTTTTGGTGGTGGGGGACAGCATTGATCACACAACAGTGAACAATACAAGCAAAATTTTCCCTTCATGGAATGTAAATCCTAATGTCAGAGGTAGAAAATAAGTAAAATAAATAAATAAAAGATAGTATTTTTGGCATCAGTAATTCATATGGCAAGACCTAAGATGATAAAGGAGAGTAGGACATAGGGTCAGTGAGAGAGGCTGAGCTTTTATTTAAGGTGCCAGAGCTGGTGATATTTAACTAATTACTAGAAGAACAAGTACAAAGGTCCTGAAGTGGATGCATGTCTGCAGTGTTCATGGAATAGCAAGGAAATCACTGTGCCTATAGCGAAATCATTTTGTTGGGTCTTACAAGCCGTTTTAAGGACATTATCTATTTCTCTAAAATAGAAACATATGAAGGGTTTTGAACAAAAAAATAACATGGCATGACTTATTTTTTGAAGATTTACTATAGCTACTGTGTTGAGAACTGATGTTAGAGAAGCAAGAACAGAAGCAGAGAAAAAAAATTAGGATGACACTAAATAAATAAGCAAAAGATGATACTCATGTTGTCCATGCTGGTAGCAATGTTAATTATGATGAGATGAGGTGAAATTTTGGAAATGTTCTAAATGTAGAGTCAATAGGATATATTTACAGATTAGATTTTAAATGTGAGAGAGCATTCAAGGATGTTTCCAAAGTTTTTGAACTCAGTAAAGTGGAAGATGGAATTGTTAGTTAATAAGACAGGAAAGACTATGGATAAAGCAAGTTTACGGGAAAGATCCAAAGTTCAGTTTCAAACACATAACATTTGAGAAGTCAATTAGAAATTTAAGTGAAGATGTCAATCAGGCAATTTAACATAGTATTATATATATATATATATATATATATATATATATATATATATAAAATATATAAAATATATAAATATCTATTTTATAGATATGCAGGTGTATAGAGATATGTAGACACAAAAAATATAGAATAAGTATGGGAAATATATTGATATCCATTACTCAACAGTTTAGAGATAGTATTAATAGTTACTGAATCGATTACCTCTTAATATTCACTTCTCTTTATACTACTTGTGAAACCAGCATATTTGTCCCATGCCAGCTGGTACTAGAAAATGCTTCTCTAATAGAAGGTCCTGAAGGGTTACCAAGGGAAGAGTGACTCTTCTTCCTAGGACTATCCTTCTCTTGGCCGGCTTCTTCAGTGAGGCAATCAAGATCACGCAGCACCTCCCTATGGGCAGCTTTCCCTGGAACCCCAGAGGCTGACTTCTCACAGCACCACCCCCACAAACAGCTTCCCAGAGAGTTCCATGGTGAAGTTCTCAGTCACTCGTTCACCACCCAGGTGTCCAAAGATACACCCTCTTCAATAAAATCTGGTCCTCATCCCCAGGGGAAAAAAGTTATTTTGCATATTTATTCCTCTCTTGAGTGTTCTGTCTTAGCCCTGGAGGATAGTGGCTATTCCTTATATTTGTATTCCTGTATCCTTTAGACTTCTATTTTCCTCTTAGTAGGCAATCCTTTGTTATGCATAATAATTATTTATACTAAACGTTCCCTGTTCAAATCACTATGTAGTTCTGTATACTGATTTGATTTTGACTAATAAAATGATGTCTAAACCCATGAATCTGAAATAAATAGAGGGTTGCTGCGTGAAAAGGGGTCTAATAATTGAGTTCTGTGCTCTCCAACATTTAGGGGTTTAACTGAAAAGAAAAACTATCAATGGAGTCTGAGAAAAAGGTGACATAGGAGAAAAACCAACAGGAGAAATATAGGAGAAAGACAAAAAGGAGATGAAAATCCAAGTATTTGAAAAGTAAAGAAATGATCAGTTTTGTCAAATGCACTTGATAAGTCAAGTAAGATTTTAACTGAGAATTAACTATTCCATTACACAGTGTGAGTCACTGTGACCTTGACAGTAATAATTCCCATGACTGCTTTAATAGAAAGGCAGATATGTACAGATTTAAGACAGAACAAGAAGAAAAGAATTAAAGGTCACCAATATAGATAAACTATTAGAGGACTTTTTCAATAAAGGGAAGAATTATAACAGAGTATCAGGTAAAAGAAAAATCACAATCTAAAGAAGGGTCTTGCAATTGTTATTGTTTATAACATGAGAAATAACAGCATGTTTCATTACTGTGAATAATCATTTCCATGGAAAAATTAATGATGCAGGAGAAAGGCAAGAATTATTGCTTCCCCAAATAATTTGAAAAAAAAAAAGGTTTAAATCATTTGTAATAGCGATCCAACAAGCATTTAGAATTAGAATTCAAGGTTCAAGCCAAAGCCCAGACTGCTACAAGAAATTCTTCGATGAATCAGATATTCTGATGAGAAAGTGACCAATACTTATATATATATATATATATATATATATATATATATATATATATATAATATGATTATATATATATATAATCATATATTAATAACTTTCTACTTAAAACAGTACTTCATTTTTTAGTTATAAACACAAAATTATTTCAAAATAATTTATGATTTTTATGACTGCTATAGACATTGTCAACATTTAAAAATCATTATATAGATTATATGTACTCACAAATGTAAAATATAAGCATAATTAAGGTGTGTGCATTCATATACACATATATGAGTAATGAGTGATAAATCATAATACCTACATTTAATGTGGCCTGTGTCTCCTTATCTTTAATCACACTATACTTATTACATGTGAATTATCTCAAGGAAAGAGCCACAGACAGTTCAAGTGGTATAAGCCTTAAGAAAACTACTTTAATTTGTATGCCGTTTTGCTATATTTTCTAACAGTTGATACTATGAGAATAGTTAATTTTTTTTCTGACTAGGGCACTTCTTTTCATTTCATACAAAGCTGTAATTATCAAATATGGAGCTCCAGGAGTTTCCTCACCCCAGTCCAGCTACATGGTATATCTACTTCTCCAAAGAGTATTATTTTGTGTATTCTGAACAAAGGATCGAGGAGTTCTGATTGATCCAACCACAATCACTATTGAGCTCCTACTGAGTTCTTCTGTGTTGCTCAGTACTGATATTTTCAAAACCACCATTGTGTGAGGAAATAGCCAGTAGTACTTAAAATCAACATGAATATTGTTCTATCAAGTCATGTGGATCTTCCAAAAGGGTCTCTTTTTCTTTCCTAACATATACTACCAATTAAACCATGGGACACTGACAGAAAATAATAATGACACTAGTTTCCCCAAGTCAACAGATGTGCTGCACCCACAGAGAATATTAAACTTTTGTCTTGCTCTTCCTTTCTGGATGATGTAAAATCTTAGATCCATCTTTTATATCCTTTGTGAAATATGGTAATGCTTTATTTATTGGCAATCTGACTAATATGATTAATATGCTACAATAAGCACTGCATATACTGACAAAGTTTCTAGGCAAGAGTAGCTGATCATTCATATTTGGCTACATTTTTGTTTTGATCAGTCAATTTTTACATTAATAACAGGGTATTTATACTGATTTATATAAGCGGGTATCAATAGTGCTCAAAGCTCTCCTTTGAATTTCTGACATCTTCCTCAGCCATGAGCGAAATAAAATTATCCATCTGAAAAGTCTGGCTGCTTGGACACCAAAATGGATCTCTCTTAATATTAGTTCCCCTTCAGGTCCAAGGAAGCACTAACTGCATAAATATGTATGAATTGTAAATGACCTTTAGTTGTCTGTGTTTGATTGTGTTGATACTTATTTTTGAGCCTCCAAATCATGTATTATACATAATATATTATACCACAAAATAATAATGTTTTGAAGATGTTTACTACGCAGTACCTTTTATCTTCTTAAAAATCATGAAAGGCCTCATATAGAATTCAATAATACAATAACACATCTACCATGTAATTTTTCAAATTTCTATAAGCTGCTATATTATTTTCATATTCAATTTTTTATAAAAATAAACCATCTCAGATACATAAATGGCTGGTTAGTGTGAGTTACACCAAAGAGACTCTGAAATATATTATTATATAACTTTTAGATTAAAAGATGTTTGTAAATGTTTATGGCTATCTGATATGGGAATTGATCGATCTAACAAGCTTAAACTGCATTATGTTCCACAAAATAGTTATAACCTTGAGGCAAAACCATCAAATAGAAATAGCAACATTAATCAAAAAAGGGCTCTCCACAATAATTGGAGCTTTAATAAGAATAAGTGTATTGAAGCAAAACAGTTGGTTAACACTATATACTCTGCTGAATAAATTTACATTGCTGTAATAGAGAGAATCTTTTTCAAAGTGATGAATTCTAATCTTTTCTGGGAGCTAAGTTTTACCATCAAATCAGCTTTGCTTTGTGCTGAATATTTCAAATCAACAAGTATTTATGTGCTGGATGATGTGCTAAAATTCAAGTTTTTTTTTATTCTTTAGGTGATAAAAAGATCAATGCAGTTCTTACTTTTAACAGGGTACAGTAAACCAGTTATGTTTTCTGAATTTGTTATCAAATGGCCAAAATTTGTAACTGTTGATTAGCTGCTGTGAAAGACAATTTTTTTATTGGCAAGATATAAGGGTAAAGTTATTAAATACATATAGATCAGATAAAAACATGGTCCATCTATACTTTTGTTTCATTAACAAATTCAAGGTAGATAAGCATATTTATCTATATAGAGAATGGGACAAATTAGCTATTGAACTATAACCTTAAACTCATTTTAAACTAATGCTAGTGGACTTTATAATAGTATTTCAAGGCTTCCAAATGTTCCATGGTAAAATATAAAAATCTTTCTAGATTTCTAGTGTTCTCTGGATATAACCACTCAAAAAACATCTTAGAATACTTCAGTTCCAAGCCTCACTGCAGTGTCCTTTGCTGTCTATTACTTTCCCATTTCTGAGCACTTTTTCCTGTTGTCTCCTCCATATAATAATCTTACATCATTTTTCCAATCACCAGATATGCTTGTTCTATTCCTCATTTTGTATTGCAAGATTTACTTATATTGAGAGATATTTTTTAGTTAGCACAGTGAAGCACTGATATATATATATATTTAATATTAAGACTGCCTTTCTTTACTCAATGAACACATGCATATATTTTATACATGAGTGTATCTGCAAGTCATTTTCTGGGATAAAGAACAAACACAGGTTAATGTCCAAATACATGAAAGAACAGTAAGAAAAGTCCATCATTGTTTTATTAATGACTATATTGTAAAGCATAATTCTCTAATAATCTAAGCATGGCCCTATTATTTTAGAGAAGTGACATGCTCTGAAATATTGACCAAAATATATCCACCAAATATAAGCCCGTTATCTGCATATTCATATAAATTGCAAGCTGATTATTTCTTACTGAGAGGCATTTATGAGACTAATATAACAAAGAGATCTAAATTAGAACAGAAAAATTTTTTCATAATAATAGAAATGCAAATATGATTCTAATTAATATTTTAATAGCTCTTTTCTATTTATATATATTAACTCAAGTCTAGCTTGGGCTAATACATATAGAATATTTTTATATCCCTTTTCTAATAAATAGTAAGATTCTTGAGGGTAAGAACAAAGTCTAATTTATATTCTGTAACTTTTCCATAAAAAAGTTCAATAAAGATGTGATTATATTAATATGATTGTGATACTGCTTAAATCTCAGACTGGAACAGGCTAGAAAAATACTTCTCTTTGACTTTTCAGGCACAAGGTCCATCAGGTAACTATTTAATTAATTGTGAATCGATAGTCACTAATTCACTTAGATTAGCCACTTACACAATGCTGGAAAATTGAGTTTCAGATGGCATACACAGAATTCATTGTCCTATTCTACTTGTCTGTGTGTGAGAAAATATTAAAATAAAATTTAATACAATAAATTTTTAAAATAAAACAAGAAATATTTTTCTCCTGTTATAGAGAAATAAATCTACCCTTAAAAAAAATCTCTTGACACAATTTTGATTTTTTAAGCATTTTAACAAATATTTATATACTAGGGTTGCTATCAGATTTTCATTCTATCAAATATTTCCACAGAAGAAAAGGATATACCAGTATCTTCCTTGCAAATATGTTCATATTTTAATATGTTTTACTACAACTGAGAGAATACAATTAAAATATCTGTTGTCTTGATAATTCCTAAATAGAAATCTGATAGGAGCTCCAAGGGATATTAAGAAAACCTATGCCATGTTACCAGCTACCAGAGAAGGTAACAAAATAAAAATGTTGCAAAGGAAAAAATTGTTTCTGACACACAGTTACCAAAGTAAAAAAATTCTTAGGATTTGTTATTTAAATATAATAATTCAACGAATGGTAAGTGTTTCTAAGTCAAAAGCAATTAGAAATAATGACAAAGCAAAATAAACTATTTGAGCATGACAAGCAACTTAACTAGGAAGAGAAATCCTTTTCTGTTTAGAGGAATTCTAATTTTCTCATATAAATAGTCACTATCTATGCTGATGAAGAATTCAATTTCAAGCACAAGAGGAATAAAACATCATTCTTAATAATGGATTTCAATCTGGGATGGAAGACAAAAATAAGTGCATGTATTAAAATGTTAATTTTAGTATTCACATAATATCATAATATGTTTTTAATGTACTTTGACAAACTGGAAACAACCAACATTAACAAAAAATAACAAATGTGGTTAGTCTATGCATCCAGTTGTTAATTTACAAGCAGTGACTATTGTACTTCTTGTTATGCATTTATAATGAAATAGCAGAAAAATAAATTAATCTAAAAAACAGTAACGAGTGGCAGTGTCACTGAATTTATCAACACTCCAGAACCTACCTAAAAGAAACAAATGGGAAGCAACAAAAAAAATTCATTTTATATATGTACTCTATTACTAGTACTAAACGGTTTAATTGAATGCATGGAAGTTTCTAGAGTCCTAGGAAAACGTATTCTATTTAAGCTGTCAACAGCAAACTCCATCAGCTTAATGGAACTGATGTTCAGGTTTCCATGTGGATTGAATGGCATTGATAACTCCATTCACAGGAATGGTTAATGTAAAATATGATTTTCTTAATAGAAAAGAGCAAAATACTGATAATTAATAAACTTTTAATAATGAAAATGTCATGGATATAGAAGGGCTGTGAGTCATTTATACTTGACTCAAAGTAAAAGGTGAAAAATGGTAAGCTCGTTTATATACTTTCTTTTGCCTGTTTTGGAAGCCTTTTATAAATCTGACATAACTTGTAAACAGAGTTACTTTACTTTGTCCTTAAATATTACAGAGATTGAATGAATGATGGAGTCATGATCAAATGATTAGTCAGCATGGTGAACCTAATCTTTAAAAGTATACCTCACTAACTGATTTTCCTTTCTAGCTATGACATGGGTATTATTTAGTAATAATAGTTACAAAAGCACTACATTTTATTTTCATTTGTTTATTCAGCCAACCAATATTAACTATTTGTTTACTAAATGCCAGGCAACACAGGCTTTAAGTATTAAAAAAAAAAAAAAAACCTATTGAAGTTAATTCCTTCTTTGGAGAGTTAAGTCATTTAAAGCTGGTATTAAATTGCAGTTATGAGTATTTTGGGAATGAGCAGAGATATGGTCATTGTTTCTTAATAATTTTGGAAATTATTGTTTTTAAAACATCATTCTCTGAATATTGATATAGCAACATGATTCATCTGTTATTATTATTCTTGTATGCTTGTTAGTGCTTAGATGTTTAGACATTTCTTAACTGAATTTATTTTGTAAAGAAGAGATGTGTATTACAATAGGTAAATTCTAAATACCAGCACAATCCTCTTCATGGAGGCACTTTTAATTCATTTGGCCACAAAAATAATGTTTTAAATAAATCTAACAGAGAAACTTCAGATTTCCAGAGCTGTGAGGTATTATGCAATTTTCTATAACTTAAAAGATGCCCTTTTTGGTTGATTTATTCAGCCTTCTCCTGAAAGAAAAGAGAAATAATCCTGTTCTTCCGTTTACTGACTATATGACTTTTAGTTAGTTTCCTAATGTCTCAGTTTCCTAAATTAAAGTAGAATCCTCTCTTCACAGAAAATTAGAGAACTAAAGTGAAAACAGCTGACCCACAGATGGTACTGAATATATGGTAGGGTTTTTTTCCTTCACATTTTTACAACTGGCCCGATTTGTAATGCTTTGAAAACCTTCACATTCCCTAGAGATGAGTAGCAAAAGGAAAGACTATCTGCTCTAGCCTGGAGTGGCCCTCTTGGAATTGCTGCATTCTCTACATATAGTCAGTAAATGGAGTGTGACTTAAGGCTCAGACAGAGGCCATAGGCAGAAACCACTGGAGTATAATTCTGATGGTTTTAGATGCTACATCTGAAAAAGCTCCATGCACTTAATAGATTCCCACTCCTCCCTTACCAGCTATATTTCAGAGAAGGAAAAATTTATCAACTCTTTGCCACTTCCTTTCTAGCTTCTCTATCCACATTTTCCCTCAATCCATTTAGGAATAGCTTGTTTTCCTAAAGAAAAAGGCCAGCCCTTCAACCTGGACTCCCATTCTCACCTTTTACATTTTCTTTCTCAAGTGGACTTTGTCCAATACAGTTAAACCATTCTAAAATCATACCATCTCTCATCTCTCAAAGAAAACATTCATCAGCTCCCGTGGTCCCATTCCAACTACTGTCCAATATATTTCCATTTCAGATTCATATTCCAACTAGGTAAAGAGCTCCTTGAATATATTGCCTGTTTTCTAAACCTACTCCACTATGGCTTTTTCTTCCTCACTAGTATACATAACTGTTTTAAGAAAGATCACCAATAACCTTTATTTTACTAAATCTAATGGCTGTTACACCTAATAGAGGTTTTTCTGTCCTCATTCTTCTCTTTCATTATCCATGAAACATAATTATCTCTTAACTCCTTGAAACACTCTTCTCTGGTTTCCATAACACCAAAATGTCAATCTTTTTACATCTCTGATTTTTCTCACATTTTATACTAAGATCCAACTCCTTTACCTTATCTTTCAATGTCAGAATTAGTTAGTACAAGGCTCTGCAACTCCTTCTCATCTTCATACCTTCTCCCTAAATAATACCAGCTATAACATAGACTTAAATACCACACACTTCAATATCACATTTTTGCTAATGACTCCTTAACTTACACCTCTATCTCAAACATCTATTCTGACCTACATAATTATATAGTCAATCACTTTCTGTTGTGAATTTTCTCTGTCCCATATTCCCTGGTCTTGATAGAATGTCTTCACATTTTAGTTGGTCCTGTCCTAAGGCATAAATTATAGTTTCTTTTCCCCTTATCTTTCTACACAATCATAGATATATCTTTGTAAGTAACACTTTATCACAATTATAAATAACCTGTAATGCACTTCTCTGCTCAAATGTGAATATAGACCTGAGGACACTCTGTGGTCGGCCTGAACTCTTGGGCCTCAGCAATAACTGTGCCCTGGGATCCTACTTGCTAGTACTTGTGGTTCTTCTGGAACTATGTGCATGTACCCTCTTTGTAGGAGTCAGCCCTTGAGGTGACTCCTTCATTACCAGGAGAGCATTGAGATTCTTCCTAGTTTGGAGCATATTTTCTAAATCAGTGGGAGCGAGAAAAGACAGATTTGGAGAAGAACTGATTCCTATCTACTACACACTCTGAAGGTCCTGAACTATCCAGGAACAAAAGCCGAGTTAATCTCATGACTGATGTATATTTTAACACTGTTTCTTTTTCCTATTTCTACCCAAAGTAGTTGCATAAGAATATTAATAAAGAGACATGAAGATATCAAACTTTCTCAGATAGTAACCTAAACATTTAAAATTAAGTCATGTTTCAAATGAAAGTTAATTCTAAGTTAGCTTATGCTTTTTATCCCTAGAGTAGTATAAGTAAGTGTGCAATTGATTTTAATTTAATATTCATGGTATATTATAGCTGCCAGAGAACATAAGAATTTTTTTAAAGAGAGAAAGCACAGCCTGGACCTAAAGTTACCCTTAGAATTACTGCCAGAGTTGCAAGGACACTCTTGAATACTAAAGAGCATGTATATAAGAAATAACTGTGTAAACATTTTAAAAGTCATTCAAAAGCATCTCCATATGTGCTATGGAGATCTCAAACAGAGCCCTTTCTCTCTGTCATAATCCACTTCATATAAAAATAACGTTGTAGTGTCTCCTCTAACAAATCTTTACCTGAAACATTTCTGTTCAGATCTTGACTGTCTCGTCCTCATTATACAGTTCCCAGTTCAAATGTCATTTCCTCAGAGAAGACTTTCCTGCCCACTAAGTTCGTCATAGATCCCCTCCCCGCTACAGCATTAATCGCTACCATAAATTACCTTGTTTATTCCTTTTTTTTCTTTCTTCACCATAGGAACACTCTCCACAAGAGTGTGTAAGCTTCATCAAGAACATGGACATTGTCTTCTTGCATAACTATAGCAATGACAGCCATTCCCTACATATATGTATATATGATACATACTTATGGCACTGCATGACACAGAATCATGTAACTGTTTCTTAATAGTGTCATCTGGAAAGTGAATCTAAATCTTACTCTACAAGACTATTGGCAGTTAAAATGGAAATGGAATGTGTGAAAGCATTTTATACACAGAAAATTTCTTAATATATAAATTCAAACTACATATGCACATTGATCTTACAGTTATTTACAAAATGAAACTGAATAGTCCTTACTTTCACTAAGTGGTACCTAGAACCAGTAGGTAACTGTCAGGTTAATAATACCTCTGAGTTCTTGGCTCACAAGGTACAGTGTAAGAGCAACATTATGAATTTTGGGTTTTTTTCTTCCTCTACTTCCCCATAAGTCCTGTCCCAGGTCTCAAGTTCTCCTCCATTTCTTTCCATTAATCTGCTAAGTTGGCTACTGCTGTTGAATAATGAACTAGAGTTCATTTTTTAGAAAGGCTCATTTTATAGAAAGGGTTTTGACACAAAATGACTGCTTGTGCAATCAGGTCTAATGCTTTTATATCAATTTGCAAATGGGCTAGTACTTTGATGCCAACTCTATTTCATTTTACTTTTAACCTAAAAATTTAGAGAGAAAATAAGAATGCATATGACAGAGCTTTCCTTTTGATCTTCACACTTTTTTTCTCAATAATAAGTTGTTGATATCATCGAAAAACAAGTATGAAGAACATAAGAAACATAAAAGAATAAGTTTATAATGGCATATTTTGCTCTTATAAATGAGTTTTAGTCCAAAGATCTCAAGCAAGTTTTATAAATGCTTTACTACCTCATAAGATTTTAAAGATTGAAAGGATTCAAAGGGATATAGGAAGACAGAAAAATCTTAGGCCAAACTTCAGTAGCTTAGCTGGATAAACAAATCACAGTTGAGGAGGAGTTTGTCAGGTATATTGTGGATGATCTCTCAGCAGTCTCTCAGAATAGGACACATCCAAACTAGCAAAAATGTCACCTACATCAAAAGCCTTATCTGACCTCTCTAAACAAGATAAAGTACATTCCCCTCTTTTCATTGGTTTATTAGAACATAAAAATCTCTTAATTTCCTATGAAAATTTCTTAAATATTTCTTTCTCCCACTAAAGTCTGCCTCCAAACTTTTCTGGCATGCAGAATGTTTTAATATTTTTTAGGTTGAATGGTTATTGAATAGAGTTTTCATTATATACAATTGTTATACACGACTGTCCTTGAAGCCTATGGAGATATATATAGGTTTTTTTCCCTCTCTGTGTAACGTACCCTTAGATTTTTTTTTTTAATTTTCTGAGGCTTTGTTTGTAAGCTTTTTTACTCTCCTATCTCTGTTGTCACATTACATTTACCTATAGCAACAAGTGTTATTCTTATGTGTAGTTTAACATGCACATGAAAACTGTGCAAGTGCCCTTTGGATGTAAATAAGACTGTGTAGTGACTTTCTATGCACCTGGCTAGCTATGACTCTTGGGGTTTCTCGATGGCCTTCTTTACTGGCCATATTTGATGTGGTTTAGATTGTATTCATTCAACCTTTCATTATTACTTATTATGTTTAGATTTATTTCACAGGTGAAGAAGCTGAGATACAGAAAGATCTAAGTGATTGCCTAGGCCTATATAACTACCACTAGCCAAGTAGAGACCAGACTCAGTTTTATTTGACTCCTACATAGTGTTCTCATCACTGTTCAATAGATGAAAGTCATCTTCCTGCCTTACTATTGATCAGCCATTTTACTTAAACATTTTAAAAAAGCTATTTATAACCCTTTAAAATACTTTATATTAGAACTTACAGACATGCATATGAATAATATGCTTGTCCTAACACCAAGGAATACAATTCCCCAATTGTCAAAAGAAGCATACCTACACATACACTCATAAATCAAAGAGAAATGAATACCAAGAAAAATATCTGCTAAAATACCTCAAAAACATTGTTAAATACTTCAAGAATTTACAAATTAGAACCAAACAGTAAAACTTGACACAGAATCTTACTAAAGACTCTGTCATGTGTTAGAAGGCCAGTAAATATAAATCATTTGTTCAATGAATAATTGTGAATCCAGGTACTAGTATAAGCACTGGTAGATACAACAGAGAAAAAGTGCTGAAGCTCTTGGTCCAATTCTTGAGTAAGCCAAGGTCTTTCCCACCACTAAGTCTTCACACATGCTTTTCCTCTCCACTTAGAATGTTCTGCCATACCATCGGCTCAAACCCCAACCACAAAATCCATTTTATCTGAAGAGCTCCTATTTACTCTCGATTCTCAACATAAATGTCACTTCCTCTCTCAAAGTATATATTTTTTCTCATCATAATTACATTTATTTGTTTAAAATATCTCTTTCCACTGATATGTTACACTCTAAAGTGTGAGAATCTCATTTGATTTGTTCAGCAATTTATACCCAGCACCTACCACAGTGCCTGATGCAAGTAGCCACCATAGTTTGATTCTTGTTTCTTTTCTTACTACATGCTGAACTAGCATCCTCAAGACTTCTGGTTCCCTTTACCCTCAAGATCAATGACAAAGGTGCAAAACAAGGGAAACAGAAAATTAAAAACACTTGTGTAAAACCTATGGGTTGATGGGACAGGTTTGTGCTGGTATGACTTTAACTTTGGGCAGGAAGAAGCCAGTTGCAAGTGTCTAAATTGAAAAACAATGTGAGAGTTCTAGTATTTCTCATCCCTTCAATTTCCTTGAAACAAAGAGTGTTTGTCTTCTAATAGAGACTCCAAACTTAGCCCAAGCATTTTTGTTATTAAATCAGTACTGTGCAAATGTCCTTTGTCTTTGAGGAACTGTGAAAAAAAATTGCTTCCCTTGGAAGCAAAGGAAAATGGACAACTAGTATTTACTAACTATATTTTCTGTGTCAAATTATAAATATTATATTGTCTTTATCCTGTTCAATCCTCTCTTATTATTCCCCTTAACAGCAGTAGTAATCATAGTTTTAGAGATGAATAAACTGAGGCTCAGAAATTAACTTATGTATCCATAATCACTGTGTTAGATATAAACCTATTTATGTATAATTCTAAGACATACGCTTTTTCTAAATTTCTGTTAAGGTACTCAAAGTCATAGTCCAGTGTGGTGTCTAAAAATCAAGTATTGCAAATAAATATTCTATAAGCAAGTAAAATTTTTGTCATAGATTGGTTTTGGAATTTATATTTGACACTATTCATGAAAATTCCTTCATCAATAGACATCATTGGCCAGATCCCCTAAACAATAAGTGCAGATGATAGAGCTACATAGTCATATAATTTAGACCTAAAAACCCATTCTGGCTTGAATTATGTTGGAAAATAATTATTACTCTGTATCTAGGAAACAGGAATCTATTTCAATCACCTTGTGTTTTTTAATGGATTCTAGCTCTTTGTTATATATTTTTAATATTACCTAGCAAATGCAACACTGTAGACTCAACTCAAAACATGGCTAGGATCTATTCCTAACCATCTGGATTACAGTTTTAACAGAAATGCAAACAAAATATTCATAGAAGTTAAGAGAAATCGACGTTACCCAAAGAAGCAAAGCTCTTAGTTTACTAGAGATAACTTTGTTTATATATTTTTCTTGCCTTGAAATATCATTAAATATTTTATTTTTTTTATTTACTTATTTTTTAGACGAGGCAACCATTGGTTGACCTCACAGATTGCAAGGACCTTTTTTTTTTTTTTTTACTTCTACAGTACCTGGTCTTCCTAGGTGGTAGGTCTCCCATCCAAGTACTAACCAGGCCCAACCCTGCTTAGCTTCTGAGATCAGATGGGATTGGGCTTGTTCAGGGTAGCATGGCTGTAGACAGATTAAATATTTTTAAAATGACTAAATATAGGTAAACTTTAAAAAAAAGTTTGCAGGATTTGAATTTAATGATTTATTCGGTGATATTTGCAAAGTAGGAATTTCTTGAAAAAACGTTTATAATATTGATAATGCTAATTTAATACTGTATGAACTGCACTTATTCATTTGCTAGAAATTCAGGTGTCCTTTTTTGTTTCTTCCTTCTTAAATATTTAGTTTTCCCAGAATGCCTTTATATATATATATATATATATATATATATATATATATATACACACACACATACATACACACACATATATACACATACATACATACATACTACATTGTGTTAAAGAAATTAATTCATGGTGATTTGATTTGGTCATTTAGCATGTGAGCAATTGTCCATGTTGTTGTCCTGTCATTTCAGATATCTAGATTGAACTACTAAGAAATCAAATTTTCATTTCAGAATAAAAATAAAAGGGGGAAATTGGTGTTTCCTATTATATCCTCCTAAAGTACTTAGTCACTTAGCCATTTTTAGAAGAAATATCCATTAATAATTATTGTCTACCATTCAATTCTGTTCACCATCACCATTTTAAGTGATAAGTCACTGACCCTGACTCAAAATCCTCAATAAATTTCAACAAAAATTCTTAGTATGTGCTTAATACCAGGATCAAGGGGAGTAGATTCTGTTCTCATTTCACAGCATCTTCTTCTGGTACCCCAGCAATCATTTCCCCAAGAGACAACCACTAAATAGAATAAAAACAATTGTTGTGAAAGGTTGCTTTGCATCAACTTCATTTTTAACTACTAATCAGAGGAACCTAATTAGATGTGCTATTTTCTTATTCCTCAATTTTTGAAAGTAGAGCCTTAAAAAGAATTCTTTTTTACTTTTCCAATTATCAAGTCTGGTTTTAGTGCAGATATAAAATTTGAGTGCTGATTTTCCTGACATCTCAAACTAAAATTTAAGGTGAAAAGAAAAAAAAAAAAGAAAACTATTAGAAACTTAGTTATTTGTAATAAAATTTTGTTATCTCTACTTACTAGATTGCTTTAGAACTAAAGCTTTGAAACCTGTCACAGGTTTTAGAAATAAAATTGCTTGAGTAGCTGAGGAGAACTGTATTAAAATGCAAATTTCCAGCTGTTAATATTTCTTCAAAAACCAATAATCCCTGAAGGCCACCAATATGTCATAATACTTAATGGAAAAATATCCCTTAGGCAGAATGGCCTTTCTAAGTTGACTTTTGATTAAACTTAAAATATTATATGGTAAAAAAATTAAAATAAAAAAAGAAACATAAATATAGGACTCAACTAAAATGTCATCTGATATGCAACTAAATGGGAGGGAGAGATACATCATACCAATTTGTGAGTAATAAACACACCTAAAGATAAATCAAGTAATAATTGGTAATATAAAATATATACCTCTTCCAAAACAACCTAATGCTTATTTATGTTGACTTATGTGTATGCAAGGACGTTCCATTTTGGAACTGATAAGAGAATTATTTTTGGCAACATACACTCATTAGACAAAATGACAAAAACTAGACATAAGAATTAAATATCTATATTTTTAAAATAAGATTTCTATAGGTATTAGAATGCAAAAAATTGACAGGTTTGTTGCTGTAATACTATGGGATTTGCAAGAAATTAGACCTAATTTTTTTCAAATATTTTTATAAAAAAATGAAAGTTCAAAGAAGTTAGAATTGCATATTTCATATCTATGTATCTCCCACTTAGATTCTACAAATATGTTTATACTTGCTTTGTTACATACCTAAGCATCTGTTTATTATAATGAGAGATTCTTACTGCAGACAGATTGGTTCTGAGTTGGTAAGGGTCTTCTCAATTTTCTAGTTAACTAACCGAGTAGTTAAAAATTGAAAAACTCACACTGACGTGAAATTTTCTAAAACTCGCATTTGAAGTAATTATATTAGAAAAATATAAGGCGATTTTGTGAAATCTGTGATCCAAATGTGTCTGTGACTGTAATTAAAAATAATAGCTCAAATAATTTAGATAAGTAGAATCATTCTTTAAAAACATCTTTGAATTTCTCCAACTCTAGATTAGGGATTTTCTTTTAGTTTTTTAATGTTTTTGGTTGAGAAATTAAGTCATCCAATTCACTGATCTTCAATTCAACAAAGATAAATACTTCTAAAATTTGTCCTGTCATCCAAAGTGCTTTCTGTCATATCAACAGCCATTGTTTTGCTCCAAAGTGTTATTCACCTATCAACTAGTACCAACAAGGTGAACCAGTTATAAACGGGAGTATGTGTGCTTGTTTGTGTGTATTGATCAATGAAAACCCACATCTCCACTATGCGCCAGACAATCTCACAGGTGCAGCTGAATTTAAGTGGTCCCAGATTGTAAATAAATGGCAAGTTAGAATGTAACAAGTCATATTTTAGATCTGAAAATTCTAATTGAATAAGGCACAAATGGTGTTCACTAGGTTTTACAAAAATTCTATAAAGAACTAAAGCTTTTTATTTCACTTAATATTAAATTTAGTCAAATTAACAAGCATTATTCTGACACTCCAAATTTACTTAATGCGAAATAGAATGATCTTTAAAACCTGGCACTTTTAACTATCCCTTCTTCCACCTATTTTTTTAAACAAAGTTATGCCTTACATAAGAGAATTAATGACAAATGAAATGAGAAAAATAAATCAGAAACCATACCACTTTTTAGATTTATATGTCTAATAATGGGTCCTTAAAAAATAAACTAGAATTGATATTAGGAAGACTTTTAATTTACAAGGAACACTTGGAGAAAATAAATAGTAAATAAAATAATTTGCTTTAGAATAATTTCCAGTTTCTAAGATGAAAAGCCTTGTGAATATTAGATCTACGCTTTCTCATGACTTTCAACATGAAAACACTGTTAATTTTTAAATAAACCAAAATACATATAAGTTCTTATATAGGAAATCAAAGCATAAAAAACACTGCATACTATATATACTTAAGTAAAATGTAATTAATTAACAAAGTCCAATTAGCTACTTTCAGTGCCCCAAACTAATGTGGATAGTTCCATGGAGCTGAGAGAATTATAACAGTTGTTTTAAAATTCCACATCTTTGACCATAAACTCATCTCTATATTTAGTAAATGTGATTGAGCTATCTGACACTAGTCTTCTTCCCAGTCTACTATTAAATATATTGCTGACACAACCTTCCCATTTCTGATTTATTTCAAAAAATAGAAATAACCCTTAAAACAATTCCTAAAACAAGTTCACTTTTCATGGGTTTGAGTGGACATTACATCTTATAGTCTAGGTTCCTTAGAAAATCAGATTATTGCAAAGCTACAAGAAATGCATTTTAAAGACAAGACTAAGTTAAAAGCAAATGATGGAATAAGATATAATATACAAATAGTAACCATAAGAAAACCAATATGTCTAAATTAGTATCAGACAAAGTAGATTACAAGACAAAGAATATTAAAGAAGAGTAAGAGGGGCATTATATAATGTTAAAAGGAAATAGCAACAGGAAAGCAAACATTCTAAACACGTAAACATTTGATAACAAATCACAAAAACAAGTAAAGCAAAAACTAAAAAACACACCACTAAACAGTTGTTTAAAAACCTAATTGAATAAACTTTTTTTTTTCAGTGAATAGGAACCATTCTCCCAAATAGACTATAGGCCAATCCATAAATAGATCTTAAAAAATGTAAAATAATTAATTTCTTATAAAATTTATTCTCTAATCATAATGTAATTAAAGTAGATATCAATAAATATTAGATATCTGATAAAATTTAACAATAAATTTAACATTAAAAGATAGTATTTTCATAAAGCCAACATACCAAGCCCAATTCATGAAAAAATAC
The DNA here is from genome assembly GCA_004027375.1 of Macroglossus sobrinus. Taxonomy (NCBI): domain Eukaryota; kingdom Metazoa; phylum Chordata; class Mammalia; order Chiroptera; family Pteropodidae; genus Macroglossus; species Macroglossus sobrinus. Next base: position 390,766 of record PVKZ01000477.1, read on the forward strand.
AGAAAACATAACAGTTCGATAGTTATTAAAGATATTTGATTTGTAATTTTCAAAAGTCCTCAAAAGAAGAAAATTAGTAACTTTACAGTGGATAAATCTGGAAAATATGACCTGAACCAACTGACCAAGGTTCACAATGAGGCATGCTTATATCAGTAATCATCCTATATATATGATGTGAGAAGCTAATTCACTTCTGTGACACTTTTCCCCAAAATCAGAACATATGTCTAATCATTAAATAACAGATGACAAACCAAAATTGAGGGGCATTCAGTAAAACAACTGACCAGTATTTTCTGAAAGTGTCAAGGTTATTAAAAACAAAGAAAGACTGAGATTATGTCACAGATTGGAAGAGGCCAAAGAGCCAGGAAGCTTAGTGCAACATGGTATCCAAAATTGAATCCATGAAAAGAAAGAGGACACTGCTGAACAAACTGAAGAAATTTGAATAAACCTTACAATTTAATTGAAAGTCTGTTACTAATGTTAATTTCTTAGATTTGATAAAGTCCCCCTAAATATATAATATGTTATAAAAGGAAAACTAGGTTAAAGTTATACAAGAACTCTGTTTTACCTTTGTAATTCTTCTATAAATCTAAACTTATTTCAAAATTAAAAGTTTTTAAAAATATCTCTCTCCCTCTCCTTCCTTCCACCTTTTCTCCCCTCCTCCCCACATCCCCCCCATGTCCAAAAGGTTTTACTAGTGAGTTCTATTAAAGATTAAAGGCATAATTAATATAAATTTATACAAACTTTTTAGAAAACAGAGTATGAAAGAGCAATTACTAAATCTTACTGGAAATTAGAATATAATACCAGAACCTAACAGAGTTCACAAGAAAAACACAGACTGATAGCCCTCATAATCACACATCTAAAACTGCTCAACAAAATAAGTTAGCAATGTATATAAAACTGTTAATATATCAAAATCCAGTATATTCGTTCCCAGGTTGCAAGTTTAGAATAACATTTGAAACTGATTAGCAGAATAAGAGATGAGAATAACATTTAACATTTAAAACTAATTAATTCAGTGACAGAAACTTTCAGAAAATTAGCAATACAATGAAACTTCAACTTTATTTACAAAGGCAACTATGAAAAAACTACAGCTAGAACTACACTTGGTGGTGAAATACTGAATGCTTTCTTGATAAGATCAATAGTGGGGCAAAATGTCCACTCTCTCACTACTTCTATTTGATATTGTACTAGAAGTTCTAGCCAGTGCCCTAAGTAAAAAAAAAAAAAAAAAAAAAAAAAGAATGGAGAGAGACAGGAGGATGGGAGTGGGAGAAGGGGAAGAGGAAAAGAAAGAAAGGAAGAGAGATATAAGTCTCTCTGTATATGTCTCATATATGTTTCATGTTTTCTTTTTCATCTATTCCTTTTTTCCTTCCTTCTCTTATGTGTATAATAGATATTCTCTAGTGTACAATTTTAATTCCTATTTTTGTTCTGAGGTTTTGAATATTTATATGGTCTTCAGCAGTATCCTGAATGTTTTTTTAATATATTGAGGATATATTAAAATATATATCCCCAAAATAAACAGAAAAACTAGAAAAGTGCAGTAACACACAAAGCTGAAATAATATAGATTTTTTAGTAAGAAATTTGGGAAGAATATTAAGTGCAATCAGGATTGTCAGTTTATTTATGATTGTAGGGTGAATTTATGATATCTAGATTCTCCTAGCTTTGTTAGTTACTCCTCCTGCTGTTTAATAATTTTTAATTATATCATGACATGCACATTAGAAATTGACAAAAGGCTCCCCAAAAGCAAGCAAACTCCATAGGTTTTCAAAGAGTACCTAGGGTGCCATCCTCTACCCAAAAAACATGGGCTTCTTATCTCTGAATAAAATCATGGCTAAAGAGTTTAGAAATAAGGGTATGAAATAAAGAAAAAACAGAAAGTGAACTAAGTAGCTAACTCAGGCCCACTAGTTCTTTTCATGTATTAGAGATGCTTAATTATTTGAAGATTATATTTATATTTGGGGTTCCCTTTTTACTGAGTAGAGGTCTTATTTTTCACATATTGTGATGTCTAATCTCCAAATAAGGATTTAGAAAATAATCATTTAAACAAATTTTAAAGATATCTAAATATCTAGGACTATTTCCTTTATTTTAAGTGACAAAATTGGTCCTTTAATTGCTCTGTAATATATGTACAGCAGTTGATAAGATTCTTCATTATGTGAAGGCTATCATAATGAGTAAGTACATCATACAATCTTTACACAATTTTCTAATGCCAGAAATATAGCAAATTTCCCCCAACAGACCTCTAAAATTATAATGCAATCCACTATGAAAACTTCCAAATCCTAAAGTTGCTTTCAAGCAGTTTTGTGCTGCAAGCTGAGCTGCTGATTTTTCAGCTCTCTCATAAAATATTTTTTTTCTCCTGTTTCTGATCCTCTACCTTGCTGGGAAACCTCATGCCTGGAGGGATTCTTTAGTCCCAAACTAATTGGCAAAATCCTCCTGGGAAGACAGATTTCTAGCATTTTAACATCTCAGACTATGTCTGTGATCTTGCCTATATAAGGGCTGTTGGACATAAGCAACTCAATGTTCAATTTGTCAAGCAGCATAATTAATGTGAAGCTAGATTTTATTGTTATATTTTTCTTGGAGCCCCCCTGGTGCTTGCATATTAACATCAGATTGAATTTCATTATTTTTTCTGAGTTTATTATTATTATATTCAGAACACTTAATCTTTTTTATACATTCAAACTAGAATATCATTTATTATTTTCCAAATTGTTCTCGAAGAGATTATGTACCCTTGAAGTCGTATTGAAGCCTAGAGAAAAGGATAAAGTCCGGTTTTTTTTTTTCCTAATTAATTTTCTTATGCGTATTTGCTCTGTTTGCAGATTTTTTCCCCTTCTTTTCTTCTCATTCCATGCTTAGTGACACCTAGCTCAAAAAAAATTATCTCAAAGAAAGTAAAAATAAACATATATACATATCAAAATAAGTGTGCTCCAATATTTACATGAGTATGACCCCTGTCCTCTTCCCCTTTTATCATTGGTTACCATGTAAATCACTTAAAACAGCTCACGTTTTTGAAGCTTCGACAGGTTCTCAGGTGCAAAGTATGATTACAGAGTAATAATAATGCTGTTCTCTCAACATCAATCTGAACTGGAATGAAGATTCATTGAAGGGCTTGAGATCTCATGATATCTCTTTTTTAAATTAATTTATTTTCCACTTAATAGTTGATATACAATATTATATTAGTTTCAGGTGTACAATGTGAGATACTTTTAGATATTTAAAGATACTGTCTCTTCAGTAGGTTATGTTTCTGGAAAAATACCCAGAAACCTTTAAACTGCAGTACACAGAAGCTTAAAAAAAAAAAAAAAAAAAAAAAAAAAAAAAAAAAAAAAAAAAAAAAAAAAAAAAAAAAAAAAAACCACCTCCAGAAGGCATAACTGACTCTGTTTGCATGCTCAGTATGTCAGTATGTGGTTGCAATTCCCACATTAGGGATATCACTGGCAAACAAGGCCCCAATACTTGCCTCAGATACTAACAACAACAACAACAAAAATAAATTTTTAAAAATGTTTTAATTACAGTTGACATACAATATTAAATTAGTTTCAGGTGTATAACATAGTGATTAGATATTTATATAACTTATGAAGTAATCACCCAGATAGATCTAGTACACATCTGACACCATAGTTATTACAATATTACTGACTATATTTCTTATGCTATACTTTATATTCCCATGTCAATTTTATAAGCAATATTTTGAACTTCTTAATCCCTTCCCTTTTTTAACCCATCCTCCAACCCCTTCTATCTGGCAACCATAAAAATGTTCTCTGTATCTATGAGTTTGTCTCTATTTTGTTTGTTTTTTGTTCTTTAGATTCCACAAATGGGATCATATGGAATTTTCAATTGTTTTTAATATTCTCTCAGTTCTTGTTTATGGTCTTCTTTTTAGTGTTCCACAATTTTTATTTTTTTGCAGGAAATAAGTTTATATTACAAAGTATGTCAAAGTGACATTCTATGTAATTATAAATCTGTATCTGATCCAAATTGAATTTGTAGCTAAGCTCATTATACCAAGTAATCAACAGGTCAATGCTGCTAGATTTAGTACGGTGACTAAAGTGACGTGCGTTCCAAAACAAAACAAAGGCTTGTTTCCATAAAATTTATTTATAGAACCTTAATACCAGAAATAAAATCCCTGAAAACAACTCATCCCTTATTTTATAATAAACTGCAGTTTAATGAAGGTTCTCAAAAATCATTTTAAGAAACTGTCATAGAAGCTCAATCTCCAAAGTATCTTATTTTATAAATTAATTTTCTTTGAAAATGATTTAGCATTACTAGAACACAAAACTTATTTAAAATTATGTTAGTATTAATTTATATTAACATAGCACAATTCAAATCTTTCAAACCATATTGTAAATAAATTCTGTATTTCAGATAAAAAGTCTCCAAATTTCATTTTAATTTATAAAACTATATTAACAATTTAAACACTTAGAAAAACTACAGTACTCTAGGCCTATAAAATAAATAGGTTTTCAAAATCACTTTCAATTCTGCGCATTTATATATAATAACTATGCACATATAAATGTGTATATGTGGCTAAATTAATAGAGTTATGATAGTTTTACAGCAAAGTCTATTTCACAATCAAGCTCTGCTTTCCAGAGATTGATTGGATTTCTGCAAAAATAATCCATATAATTTTATGATGACATCATTATCCCTAGAATTATTTACTCTTATATTGAGTAGGAGCTATAAGAAAGAAGTAAAATAAATTTATGTTGTGAAAATAAAGCAATTCACAGCTAGAGGAGCCTATGTTCATTGTATATTAGACATGTCTGAAAAAGGCTGGTAAATATTGCAAAATTGCCTAAATATTATTTTATTCAAAGTAATCTATCATGAAAAATAAAGAGATCATTTCATGATAAGATTTTACTGGTGTGACTGAGAAGCAAAAATTATCAATCAGTTACTCTAGGCTTAGGTCATTAAAAAGAAGAAGAAAATCATTGAACTATTGTTGCTTGAGATAACACTGCTTGAAATTAAGGGATAGCTGGTTTTCATTTTTGTCATTTTCAGAAAGCAATGTTATTTGAATTTAAAAAATCTTTTTAAGCACTCTTCATGAAGCAAAGAACTCTATAATTTTTAAATTTCCATTTACTAATCTCTGTGGCTGTATCCTTATCTAATACCAAAGTCTGGCTGCCCAAGAAAAACAAAAATCATCTGTCTGGACATTGTGTTGATTTATTACTTCATGAGGTTTAATCAGTTTCCCCTGCCCCCAACCCAATAGCTTAATTTTTTAAACAAAACTGCTTCTCAGTAATCGTTTGTTCTAAAATACAATTCATCAGTAGTTGTAGCTTATTTATTTCTCAATAAAGAAAGGGAATTTTAATAAGAAAACAAGAGTTCCGTGCCTTTATGTAGTTGCATGGCAAATAATGCTGGCCAGAAAATTCACCACTAACACTCATACTGCTAATCTCCCAAACTACTGGGTGTGCAACACAAAAGGAAGTGAAGAGCAGTAACGATTCACGTAGGTGAGTTCTATTCAAATTGTTCTGTTTCCTTGTTCTCTCTTGCAGGGCAAGGGAGGCAATGTAAAATAATAGGAGTACCAGGCAGGGGGCTAAGAATCTTGTTTTTCACTGCAATTAGATATGTGGTTACCACACAGTCAGATGATATTGGTGATATAGGGATGTACAGCAAGTAGATTAAAATAGACTTGAACACAGAAGTGGTTCCAGAGTTGAAGAAACAAGAGGTTCTTTATCTCCTAAGGATTTAAGTCTCTAACTCTAGGAACTTGCCCTAATACTTAATTTAGACATGTCCCCAGTGATCTAATTTCAATACCTGTAAGTATGCATTCTACTAAACAAAATTATTCTGAAATGCAACATGGAAGTGGCTAGGAAAAAAAGGGATCAACAAATAACATTAAATAAGAGGGACTCCAGAATAATACAGTTCAGTGAAGTAAGTCAATCCCTTGGACCTTGAATAATACTGTTGCTCATTGGCCCAGAAGTTACATAAATTTCATTTCCATAATTGATCTGGTCATTTTTAGTGCTTCTGATGAGACCTGTACACTTTAACTTATAAATCATCTGACTGCTGAGTTTAAAAGTTAGCATCTCAGCACCACAGCCATACTCATTCTGAGAACAAGAAGCCTGTATTTTTTTATGTTCCAGGCAGAAGGTAGTGAGATCTTGAAAGCCAAAGATTGAGTGGTTATCTTCTCTCTTGTTCCAGTGACTCCAAACTGAATATTAAAAGTGTGACAATTAACAATATCATGGATGCTCACCATCTCCTAAACTACCTAATCTATCTTCTCAATTATCTAGAGCAATAGACCAACTAAAAGAAAAATACATTGAGACAACTGATCATCACAATATTAGTCTACATTTAAAAAAAAAAAATGCGCACAGCATTTGAGAGCATGAAAACAGGAGAATCCAGAGAGCAAAAGCTTCAGCATCGACATAAATCCAAACTAATTGTTGACCTAGGTAAGAGACACAGGAGAAAGATTATCAAGGGGAAGCTGAATTTCCAAGGAACTTCCTGACGTCCGGAGCAAATGCAGTATTTCTAATGTTTCAGAATATATAACTTTGGATTGGAGTGTAACATGGGCAATGATGTGCTATTTTATTTTACCTCAAATGAGTATACTGAAAAGTACACAGGTTTGCAGGGTGAACAGAATGAGTCTGAATATAAGTTCTTTGTAGTCGTTTCTCCATGTTTATTGCAGCTTTACTCACAATAGCCAAGATATAAAAATAATTTAAATGTTCACCAATGGATAAATGGATAAAGACAATGTAGAATATATACATAAAGGAATCTTATTCAGCCATTAAAGAGAAGAAAATCTTGCCATTTGTGACAATGTGGATGAACTTTGAGGACATTATAACAAGTGAAATAAGTCAGACATAGAAAGATAAATACTATATTATCTCACTGATATGTGGAATTTTAAAAAGTTGAACTCATGGAAATAGCAAATTGGTAGTTTTCAAGGTATGGGGTGGTGGGGAGGAGGGAAGGAAAGGAGACACAGTCAAAGTGTACAAACTTTCAACTATAAAATGAATCAGTTCTAGAGATCTAATGTACAGAATAGTGACTATAATTAACAATATTGTATCCTAAAATCTAAGAGAGTAGATCTTAAGTGTTATGTATGGTAAGTGTTCTCACCATACATACACACATGCGCGTGTGCGTGCACACATACACACTCACACATTCACACATTGAGGTGATCAATGTGGTTAATAACTTTGTTGTGATAATCATTTCACAACACATATATATCAAATCATCAGACTGTACATCTCAAATTTACACAGTTATCTGTCAATTATATCTCAATAAATCTGGAGAAAAATGCATGTATTTTAGTTAAATTAATTCTATGGCCCTATATACCACTGACTGAAAATTAACATCCCATGTATCACAGTCTCAATTCATTTACCACCCAGATGTGGTCAGCCATTCCTGTACTGATTAATAGCAGGTCCTGGCCATCACCACCCTGTCTTCATTACTGTCACCCTAGCCTATTCAAGCCTCTTTACAATGTGCAGATTAATGCACTTCCTATAAGGTTATTCACTATTCTTAGAAAAAAAGTAACTTAAGCTCAGCTTATATCCTAATGAATTCATTCTTCCACCATCACACTCTTTTTAATTATAAAACACTGACTTAAGAAAAAAAGGAAACATCATGTTCATTTGCTATCATATCCCTTACTTTAAAATATATTTTGATTTTTAAAATGTGAAATATTGTCAAAGTATCTATTATGAAATTATTTCATCATTTTTGTTTTATTTTTTCACCCTTTTCCTTTTTCCTAATTCTTTAACACCACGTCTTAAGAAATATGCATGGTTTCAGAACTATTTGAGAATCCTGAGAACATGCACAACAGCATTAAAGGTCTAAAAGAAGCTACACAGTGAATAGCTGTGCAGTGAAATTTACAAAAATGTGCACTGACATTTTAGGATAAGGCCAAAGTGTAGTTTTTTAAAAAAAGGTACAATAACTAAGGAATATTAAATAATCTGAATCTCATTCTGCCTGTCTCACACTTGAACTTCCTTCTCATTATCTCAAGTGAATTATTTTGTGAACTTTTGTCAGGTTCATTCAAGCTCTGCTAATGTTTCACCGATGTTTTGATTCAATGCAGCAGATATTTGATCTTTTCTCACATTTTCAAACACCTGTTTGAGCTGCATTGTTTCCATCGCTTTTCCTTGAATGCGCCTGAGTTTGGGTAGTAAAAATTAGGCAGTTGTTCATAGTCTTGATCATTCTATTAATGTAGAGAAAAAAGAGGTACAGATGATTTAAATTATGGCTAATACCAATGATACATAGATCTAATTTTATAAAGTAGTTTAACATATAGTCAGATACAATGAAGATGATCTTCTGTAAATTTTCTTCAAATAAAATGACCAAATTCAGCATGCTCTAACTTTGCTTGACTTACCCAATACATTTAATGGCACTCCCCTCAGTTTCTCTGCATTCATTCTTCGAAGATGCAGTGTATTGTTCCACCTGTACGTTCTTGGATGTATTTTTCTTCTGCTGGAATATTGTTTCTACTCCCTCCTTTCAAGTATTGATTTCTTCTCCTCTTTCAAAGTTCAAACTAAACAATACTTTCTCAGTGTTGTCTTTCTGTGGCTGTACATTAGTTAGGTTCTCCAGAGAAACAGAACCAAAAGGATATATCGAAAGACATTTATTTTAAGGAATTGGCTCACACAATGATTGGGGATACCAAGTCCAAAATTTGCAAGATGGTCTGGCAAGCTAAGGACCCAGTGAAGAGTTGATATGTGGTCTTGAGTTCAAAGATTGTCTGGAGGTGAAACTCTTTCCCTTGGAAACCTCTGTCCTTTTCTCTTAAGATCAACTAATTGGACGGGACCCACCCACACCGGACTTTACTCAAAGTCTACCGATTTAAATGTTAATCTCATCTAAGGAACACCTTCACAGCAACACACAGATTAGTGTTTGACTAAATATTGGGCACTGTGTCCTAACCAAGTTAACATATAAGATTAATCATCACAGACTGACAATTTTCCATTCACAATTTGGCCAAGATCCCATTACAAGTTTCTATTCCTAAATTATTTTTCTTTGTAACACCTATAATAATTGTAATTCAATGACCCCTATGTAATTAAAAGCAACGACTGACTTACAATTTTTCAATTTGACAATAGTACAAAAATAATACATGTTCAGTAGAAATCATACATTGAATTTTGAATTTTGATCTTATCCTGGGCTAGAGATATGTGGTATATAATACTCTTTCATGATGCTGGGTAGCAGGAGGGAACTGCAGCTTTCAGTGGGCCCATGATCACAAAAGTAAACAATTGAAATTCTATACTGTACTGTGTTGCCAGCATTTTTTTTATATTATGTTTTCTGTTTCAGCATCTCATTATGTCTACAAAATGTCTATCTGTGTCTCCTGCTTCTGGTGAAAAGAAGAGAAAGGTAACTATGCTTGAGTAAAACTCAAGATAATTGCCCAACTCTAGGCTAATGTAAGTTTTCTAAACACAGTTAAGGTAGGCTAAGCTAAGCTAAGCTATCATGTTTGGTAAATTAGGTATATTGAATGCATCTTGACTTAGGATATTTTCAACTTACAATGTGTTTATTAGAATGTAACCCCACTGTAATTTGGGAAGCATTTGTACTTGTGCAATGTATTTTTCCATCTCTGGATTGCTATGTCCATTAAATCAAAAATCCTATTTATCAGTTATTTCATGTCTATGAATAAATCCCAAGTACACATTTAATCATTTACTCAATAAATTTTATAATGTCCCCTCTTAGTAACAGGCACTGGGGACTTAACAATAAAAAAGATATAGTCTCTACTGTCTTGCAGTGTATAAGAAAGATACATGAGTAAATAGTCTGTTTTAATGCATTGTGATAAGTGCTTCACTGAGTCCTATGAGAACACAAAAAGAAGGGCACTGAACCTTACCTGGAGGTTTAGGGAAGGCTCTCAGAGAAAGTGGTGTTTAAATTGAGAACTCAAGTAATCGCAGAAATTTAACAGGTGCAGTTACATACAGGGAAGGCGAAAAGCAACCCACAGGTTAAAAAAAATACTTGGAATTATTGATGAAATTTTAGAATTCTGTATGACAGGGAAGTATGTTAGGAGTAAAGAGATTGGCAAGAGAAGGAGCTAAAGTAAAAAAGCAGGGCCCATGTGAAAAATCATGCTGCATACTTGTATTAAGTATTATGTGCTAAGATTTTATAAACATTATATCTTGTTCTAAGTTGATATTATTATTCATTTCAATGCTAAGATTGAAATAGTTATGTTCATTGAACTGGCAAGTGGTCTAATTGGTGTCTTAACCCAAGTCAGCCTGATTGCATAGCCCAGGTTCTTTCCACCTCAGTGCAATGTCTCACCAATCCCAGCTTGGGAAGTATGGGTTTGTTAGTGTTCCTATTCTAATCCTTTACTCCAGTCTCACCTATACCTGGCTTCAGGACAGGATAAGATTTCAAGCAAGACAGAATATTACCATTTTATAAGGGTGAGGATATTTTAAAATTTTTGTTTAATAACATCTAAGGACATAACTAAATAAAAAGAGTGATGTTAATAACCCCAGTTACAAAATTTATAGTACACAAACTATAGTACAAAAATACAGAACTGCGAAACTCTGCTCTTGGACAATGAGGGAACATTGGTGCTGCCCTTCTCAGGATTAGAATTAGGATTTTTTCTACTCCTGGCTCTAGTTTCTCCATGTACAGTCCCTCTGACAACTCTACGAGGTAGTGTTCACAGGACTGGTTGATGGAGTAGACTTCCAACTCATTAAAACTGCCAAATATTTATCTACATTCCTACTTTCTATGATTTGCCTGCATTAAATTTCACAGAGTCTGGAACTTTTATTTGGCATTCTCTCTGAATTTTTTGCTCATGGTAGTGAAGACTCTTATTATACTCAGCACAATTATTCTAACATACAGTCTCTAAAATTAATCGTAGAATATTTTTTATATTGGGTGATAGACAACAAATGCTTATGCAATACATAGTCTTAACATTATTCTTATATATTCAAAATTAAAAAAAAAACTTCTAAGTTTTTCAAAGAGTCATTCAGTCAACAAAATAACTAACTATCCAACCCATAGCAAACACTAGGCTAGTTAGTAAACACAAAAATAAAAAGACACAGTTGAATTCTTGGGGAATTTGCTGTACTAAATGCTTTATTTTTATCTCTGCTTTTTTCCATACCTCCACCATAAAAAAACTTTTTAAAAACAGCTAATTTATGTTAGAAACACTGAAATCTCAGTGGACTGGTGAGGCATAGAATTAAAAATGAGAAGAAAAGTTAAAAAATTATATAAGGACCTATTGGACCCCATGGTCTCCTCTTCACTTGTCAAGAAATCATGCTAAAATCCCTCCCTTAACCATCAGTAAAATATACCCTTTCTTATTGGAGAAATTTAACCTGAAAATTTCAAGATCTGGGAATACCAGACACATTTGAAGGTACAGAAGGTTATAGAATAGCTCTTCTGAAAATAGGGGGATAAAATGAAAATTAATATGTTCAAGTAATGAAACCTCAAACCCATTGATACTTCATGGCTGCATAAACATCATTAACCCATGAGATATACAATAAGCAGTATATACTGAAGATTTTCCCCAGGCCCCAGAAGAAAGTACATATATATACATGCTTTTGACTGACACAAGGGAGTCAATAAATAAAGCAGCTGATACCCCTTTTATAAAACAGACAAGTTTTAAAACCCCAACCCCACACAAAAAGATTTTAATAGGAATATAGTATATTGCTCTTAAATATGAGTTGTCACAACAAATCATCATATGCTTTGAGAAAAGCTTCTACTGTGAAAGACAGTGACCAAAAATAAAAAAAAAAATGTGGGGACTCAAAATTAGGATGATACAGAAACAGTGAAAGAACTAGAGGAAAACTCCAAGATGAATTAAAAGGTAGACGATATCTTCACACATATAGAGAAAATATTGAGGCCATGAATGAAAAAGGGGAAGTTATAAAGTATAAGCAAATAATAAGAAACTAAATAAAATATAGTGTTGTATCTTCACTTTTGACAATGGCAGACTACATTGTTTGGACAAATTTTTTGGCCAAAAAACAGAAACATGGGACATTTTTCTTTTTTTAAGCACTCTATAAGCATCAGAAAGTTCTCATCATAGCAAGAGTTTGCAGGACCAAGAAGCAATAAAAGAGGAAAACCCAGTTGTTGAGCCTGGCAATTTTTTTCACTTTCAGGTATTTGCCAAATCAAAGTGGAAGCTGAGATGCTGAGAATCTAATCACTGTTTTCTGCAGGTTCACCCAGTAGGACAAAATTAGGTTTAGCATTTGCCAAAGAGAAGGGGCCTGATAAACACATCACACTTTCAATTGTAACCATGGAAGGCAAGAGTGTAGGCATAAGTTTAAACTAGAAATACACCAAGCACTGTTAGAGACTGAAATCCAGCATTGTACTGCCTCAGTCACCTGACTGCACTAGTGTAATCTGTGATTACATGTGTCTGTAGCCGGGCATTTTTCTAGAAGCAAAAGTAAAACTTCTCTGGGTGATGTAATTTTATTAAGAGCTTCAAAATATGTCTATCATTTTTCATGCCATAAAAAAAAGTGAACATGGGATATAAAGACCTGATGGAAAACCAAAAGAATAATTACTAAAAGAAACAAAATACATCTACATAATAAAATTCTGGTACATGAACTTTAAATATGGCTATGATATATTCAAAGAATTAGAAGAAAATATTAAGAATTTTGAGAAAACTATAAACTATAAAAAATTAAATAAAAATTCTTGAACTGGAAAGTACATAAGAACTTAATATATAGGTTTAGCAGAATAATAGACATAACTTAAGAGAGAATTTGAAAACTGAAGAGTAAATCTTAAAAAAATCTATCTCAGATAAATAAATATAAATTAAAGAGTGTGAAAGATATATGAGATATAGTCAAAAGGTCAAATACTCAAAATTATAATTCAAGAAAAAAAAGGCAGAAGCAATATTTGAAGAGATATAAACAGAATATTTCAAAATTTACATGAAATCAATAGATTCGATAATTGCTATGATCCTTCTGTGATAAAAATATAAACACATTTTTAAATAATAAAAAATGTTTGTTTTCAGAATCAAGTTAACTTTTACAATTAAAGTCAAAATACCTAGGCATATCATAGTTAAACTGCTAAAAATTGAAAACACAGAAAAAGCTATAATCAGATTAAGTCAAAATCTTCAAAAGAGAAAAAACAATTTCTTAACAGAAATAATAGAAGCCAGACGATGATATATTGATATTTCAATGTACTGGGAGGAGGGGAAAAACAAAAAAAAGCATCAATCTATAATTCTATAGCCAATCAAAATAGCTTTTTAAAATAAAGACAAAAATAAATTTTTTCAGACAAGCAAACACTAAAATAATGTTACCATCAACTTATAAATACACTTAAAAATATTTTTATACATTATAAAAATGAACTCCCAAAATGGAGAATGTAATTAAAGCAAATCAAAGATAAAGTTTGTGGGTAAATCAAAATGAGTCTTGACTATGTATTCAATTACAATAATGTGTCATAGTGTCTAAACTATACATTGCATTACAATGTAAGGTGACAATGGCATATAAGTCAGGATGGAAATAATAATATTAAAATGTTTTAATTTCCTTTCATTAAAAGTATCATTTATATTAGAATTTAATAAGGCATAGTCATATATTATCATCCCTATATTACTCATTATAACTAGTACTCTTAAATAAAGTTAAAAAACATCTGAAATAAATTATTATTAAATCAAATTTAGTGATAGAAAAGGCAATAACCAATGATCACATTGGATTAATTCCAAAATAAACCTACAGCAAACATAATGCTTATTAGTGAATTACAAAACCTTTCTCTTTGAAATCAGGAACATGACAATATATTCACTAGCATCGGTTCTATTCCATTAAATACTGGAAGTCCTAACTGGTATAGTAAGGCAAGAATAAAACAAACAAACAAACAAAAAACAAGATTTGAGAATTAGAAAGACATAAAATTGTTACTATTCTCAGATAGTATAAAATTTATTTTAACCCCCAGAAAGCTCTAAATGAATTATTAGCATAAATAAGTGAATTTTAAAGGGCCATTGAATTCAAAATCAATTTTTAAAAGTCAATTATATTTCTAAATACTGGCAAGCAACACTTAGAAAAAGAAATTTTAATGAACATATTATTTAAAATATGTCATTAAAAACAAAGCAATAAATCTGATAAAAGATGTGCTAAACCTTGACAGAAAAACTGTTGAATATTAATAAAAGAAACTAAAGAAATTCTCAATAGGTGAGGTAATTTAGACATTCATGGGTTGGAATATTATATATTTTGATTCTCTCCAAATTTATGTATAGATTCAAAAGAATCCCAATCAAAATCCCAGAGTTTTAGAAATAAAATGTCCATTCTAAAATTTATGTAGAAATGCAAACTCTCAGAAAAAAGGTGGAGAATATATAAAATTAGATATTATGACTTCAAACAGTCTACAGAAATTAAAATAGGGAGGTACTGATACAAAGATAAATGCACACATGAAAGGAATACAAGAGAGTCCAGAACACTGCTACACACATGGGGCATATAATTTATTATAAAACTACCATGGTAGTGCTATGGAGAATAGTTGTGTTTTGTATGTCTGTTTGTTTGTTTTTTACAATAAATGAGGTCTATTAACTATAAATTGATATAAAAGAAAAATATAAAACTTTGCTTTTATCTCATGTCTTTTACAAAAAAAATGTATTCCAGGTGGGTTGCTAGTCTACATTGAAAATAAAAAACAAGAAACCTTCAAGATGACAGAAAAAAAATTCTTCATAAATTTGGAGTAGTTAAAAACTTTTAATGTAGAAAAAATAACACCAAAGTTAGTAGAAATGAATAATAAATTTAACTACATTAAAATTAAGAACTTCTGTTCAATCAAATTTTCAATTAAGAGAGGGGAAAAATAAAATTAGAGTCAGAGAAGATAATTTCAGTACCTTTAATGGATAAAAGACAGTGAAAATATATGAAAATTCTGACATAGTAAGAAAAGGACAATTAACTCAATAGAAAAAATGGGAAAAGAATGAAAATTGAACAGCCATGCCAAGAGTGAAGCTACCTAAATGGGCAATAAATACATGAATAGGTTCATAAATATATGAGTAGCTTCAACTCCATCAGTCATGTGGGATATAAAAATTTAAAAACATTGTAAGATAGCACCACACACTAAAAAAGAAAGGCTAAAATTTAAAGGACTGCCAATACCACATGTTTGAAAGGATGTGGCAAATCTAAGCTCATACACAACTGATGGGAGTGAGAACTTTTACAAATATTTTGGAAACTCTTTGGTAGTAATCACAGTAAAACATATACATTAGGACCCAGTAATTTCACTCCTAGAAATGCATAGCGCATAACAAGAATATTTATAGTAGCATTATTCATCATATCACTGACAACAACCCAAGAGTTCATTAACTGTAGGATAGATATATAAATATAAATTATGGTATACAGATGCAATGTTAATTTAATGTTATACAGCAGTGAAAATGAACAAGCTACCACTAGATCAAATAGCGATAAATACAACTCATAAAGATAATTTGAGTTGAAAGAAGCCAGACCAAAAAAAGTATAAACTATGTATGACTCCATTATTTTTTGGTATAAAATATTTTCCTTTTTTAATAAAAAGTATTTACTTAAGGTATATAACATGATATTTTGACATATATATATATATATGTATATATATATAGTGAAATTATACTAGTCAAGCTAATTAACATATCCATCTCCTCACACAGCTACTTGTGTGTGTGTGTGTATGTGATATGTACGCCTGAAATCTAATACGAAGTTCTCTCGAAAAAAGCTAATCTATGATATTAGAAGTCAGGATGGTAATTAATTATCTTTGTGAATGAAGAAGGGGATAGTGATTAAAAGGTGGCATAAAATGGCATGAGGGGAATTTTATTTCTTGACTTGGGTGATGCTAACATGTTGTCTTCACTGTGTGATGACACTTCAAACTGTATATCAATAATTCATGAACATTCGCACTTTAGCAAGTATTATCAAAAGATCCAAAACAAGAGTAGAAATAAGTATTAAATAAAAGTACTGGGAAAAAATGAAAAAATCTTTCAGAAAACTAAAAAGAAAAAAGAAAACAGATGAGAATAAAAAATAAGAATAACAATCTAGAAGGTTTAATCTGTCAGGATTTCCTGAAGAAAGAACAAAGATAAATAGGAGTGTATGGTTTAAATAATATTAAAAGAAAGTTTCCATGAAGTGAAAAGGAAAAAAAATTAAGAGTTCTTACCTGGCATTAAAAGCAATAAATGAAAATAAACCTGTTCTAGGTCACATAATTATAAAATTTCAGAGAAGGAATAATAAAGAGAAAAGTATAAAGGACTTCACGGAAAGATAATGATTTATTACAAGAGTTGAAGGCCAAAACAGTATTATGCTTTTCAATAGCAACCCATTGAGTTATACTTCACTGAGAAATGTTCACCCGTTCAAAATGATGAACTGGGAAATAAAATAAAGATCTTTTTAGAAACAAAATTTATCTGGAAACTATGGAAAGATATGAAGCTGTACCAAATGAAGCCATATAGCAGTAGGGAAGAAACTGAATGCCAAGGTCAGAACACAGGCGCTCCAACCACAGGAACAGAGAGGGTAAGTCCCAGAATGACAGCTTTGCAGAACTGGAGACTATCTAGTGCAGAATTAAGCAGAAAGATGGAGGGAATCCAGAGGGATGTCTACAGGGAAAGGGGCAGTGGGACTTATGTAAAATATTTATAACTTTGATGAAAAATTTAGTAAAAAACAGAGCAATAACATAAAACCTGAGCAAAGCAACAATGACAAGAAAAGCAATGATTTATTACTAGAAAATAAAACAAAAAAACAGAAATGCAATCTACAATATATATTTGAGTAGGAAATAATACTTATACAGCTGTAATAAGGCAAATGCTGAATATTGATTTAAACTACTGGAGAGAAGAGGGCTATTTTTATCTTCTCAAGAAAGTCAATTTTACATCTGATATTGATGAATAAAAAGTGTGAGTAGAAGAATATTATTTAGCCATATAAAGTTGCAAATTTGGAAAGGGGTCTTGGAAATAGATGACTGGAGAAAATATCTATTTTTCTTTATAGGGAAATAAAATTTGCATATATATATTATAATTATACACATAAATTTTATAATATAAATACATTATAATTATGTATATATTATAAAATATAATGTACTTCCATTATTTTGATACAAACAAGAATAATTTAAAAATAAAACACTGTCCTTGCTCTCAAGTTGATAACAATTTTGTTTATATCTCTGAAATTTCAGTCTTCACAACATTTAAAAATCTCATTAATATAAATGTTATTTAACACTACTTAACATTATAGATTTTACTAGATATTATGAAACATCCAAAACTGGGTTTATCTCTGATATGGTGTACTTGCCATTCAGAGCAGCCATTCAGAGCACCTACAGATGGTGGCGAAGTCTTGCTTTCTAGTCATCCAGGTATGACAATATAAACATATATTTTGTTCCCTAATTTAAAATAGTTTCCCTATGTACTTTAACGAATAGGGGATTTTTATTTCCACTTACTAAAGAGTAATTAAATTTCAGATGTCACATCTTAGCAACCAGCATAGAAGTACTGATTTGGGAAAAACTCTTGTGTTATACTCCCCCTCCCATTTCCTGTCCTACCTCTTTTCCCTCTCCCTTCATGCATTGACCTCACCTGTGTGATCCCTAAGATATTTTCTTTCAGAATTCCTCTCTAAATATCTAAAAATAACCAGGTCTACCTTGTCAAGTTTCCTCCATTAGTAGAACCTCGATGGAAGAGTCCACTATCATTAGCTTTCTCAAGCTAGGTATGACAACCATTATTTATCTGGAGTTTAAGGCATAAGAATGCCAGTTACATCTTACAGTTAGATTTGCTTTATTTATCCAGCACACAGATAGGGGAATCCTCACATTCAGCTTCTTGCTCTCAAGATCAATTACTAATTTATCCTTTCCCCATGACTGTGTTCCTCTATTTCGTCTTGCTGTTTATATTTAATTTTTAACTTCAACTCCTATAAACCTTTTGAATTTTGCCATACATATAGGGAATCAGTGATTTATAAATACTACTACAATTCTATTTTAATCAAAAGATTCATTTTTATTAGAAAAACTAAATGAAGTCAGTCAAAAATCATTGTTTTTATCTCTAGATTCACTTCTACTGCCAGAAGTTTCTGCCTGTGCAGTTTAGTAGTCTCCAAAGCTTTACTTCCCTCTAGTCAAAAATGCAGGCACAAAAGTCCACATCAGTGTTAACAGAAATATCTGTGAGGAGAAAAATGTTGCATATCCGCACTGTTCAACATAGTAGCCATTAGCCACATGTGGTTACTATACATTTAACATGTGACTGATGGAACTAAGTCATTAAATTTTAATGAATTTAAATTCAAATAGGCATATTTGGCTAGTGGCTATCATATTAAACAGTGCAGGTCTGTGAACTAAAGACAGTATGAAAAGATTTCCCAAAGTGTGATCAGGTGAGGAAAACACTGCATACTCTCCTAGTCTTGGGGTACCACAATCTGCATTAGCACAGTAAAAGCCCCAAGAAGGTCTGTGTAAGAGAAAATGATTTGATCCTTTAAATCATCACCTCCTAGACATAGTCAGACAAAAAGTTCCCCTGTATAAATTACTACCTCATGGAACTTTTATATCAGGGAACAGATTTTGAAAAATGCAACAATGGAAGTCGAATCTAATAAATTAATACTATTTTTGTAACAAACACATTAAGTTCAGAAATATGTCTAAAAAGAAACTAATTAGGTGATACAACAGACTTTGACATTAGACTTCCTGGGTTTGGATTCAGGCTCTGTCATTTAATGGATATGTCACTTTGGGCAAATTGATGAAATACTCATTTTCTTCATCTATAAATGTAAAGGAATGTGTGAGTACCTATTTTGCAAAATTATTTTGAAAATATTATAACTTAGAAATTACTTAGAACTATTCCTAACATACCTATTTCACAGAATTATTTTAAAATATTATAACTTAGAAATTACTTAGAATTATTCCTAGCATACTGAAGTTCCCAATAAATACTAGTCATTATTATAATACGCTGTTCTTTGGCAAGGTTTTTTATTTGCAATTCATTATGGTATGAATGTACCCATAATAAACATAATGATGCTGATACAATATGATGATATCAAAATCAAAGGCAGCATTGTACTAGTTTGTTCCATCTTTGCTCTAAACTTTTAAATCAGTTAAGAAACATAACCTTTAAATGTGGAAAAAGAAAAAGTTAAAGACTGCTGACACAGAAATTTTATAGAGAAAGTTAAGAAATTTCTGTTATAGAAATCTTTAAAATGAGACTTATCAAAGATTGATTGAAAAATGAAACTAGATCTTACTCTGGGTGATGACAGCAGGATGGTGAAAAATATAGTGCACTACAGGACAAAATATGTACAACAATTAGGTAGTAAATTCAATCATAGTAATAAGAGAAGTCCAAATAATGTGCTATATCAGGAAATATGGAATTAGAACTTCCAAGTTAAAACAGACCTTAGAGAGAATGTACATACAGATGAGAAACATACAGAAAGCCCAAATGTCTCGCTCAAGTGCATGTACTGAGGCCGTTTTTGGTGAATCTTAATTAAATCTCAGATTTCTTGAATCTCAGTCTAGAACTTTTTCTGCTCTAAAATATTTTACTGTAGTCTTTTGTAAAAATGACTTTCTCCATCATCTTTGGATCACTGAACTGAAGGAATAACTCAGATCAGACAAGAACAGAAGAGTTGCATCTTGACAGAACACTGAGTAAGATATTGGTGGGCAGAAGAAGTTTTGCTGTATACTTAAATTATTTCATTTATGCAACCCCATCCAGGCAGAGAGCCAGCCCTGACTTTGTAGCTTCTGTTTTTAGAGGTTCCTCTATACAGCAGTATGGGGAGAAGGAAAAAAAAATGTCTGGTTGCCTAGCACTGTGTTTTAAAACAAAGATTGGTGACCTTTTTTTGTATATAACCAGAGAATGTATATTTTAGGTTTTGTGGGCTAAACAGTCTCTGTCACAACTACTCAGCACTACTTTTGCAGCCTGAAATCCATCCCAGACCTCATACACAAATAAGAGTTGGCTGAGTTCCAATAAAACTTTATTTCTGTTATAGACACTAAAATTTGAATTTTATATAATATTTACATGCCATGAAAGATTTTTTTTCAATAATTTAAAAATATAAAAACCATTCTTAGCTTATGAGCCATACATAAACAGGCGGTGGTCATAGTTTGTCAGCTCCTCATCTATAGGAACATAACAGATAAAAATGGTAATGGCTCTGGCTGCAATAAAAAATGTACAAACAAGAAAACAAACTATTTTATCTGTATCCAGTACTACAATATCCACTAGGCCATTGTCCCTTATAGCTGCCCATCAGATATATTTCTTAAATTCCTTTTGAAAACAATATTTCCAGTCTTTATGATATGTAACTATAAACTTCTTAATGAAAGTGGCTCTTTCTTTTCCTTCCTCTGACTGTGAGTTAGATGTTCCACAACTAGTATCCTTGTGATTGAGCATGGCAAGTGCAGTGTCTACAGACAAAAGGTATGCTGTGTGCTTCTGGTCACTCTGGGCCTAAGTGGCATCCTATTATACCAATCGGAAGTGTAACAAAAAGTTTCTTTCCAAACCTAAAGGAATGATCTGTGGCAAATACAAAATACCCTTACAAAGCCAAGAAAGGTAATTTGAAGAAGAAAATGTAATGAGTTTCAGGTTCATGAAATGTGATATTGACAACAGCAGAAATAAATTGCTCCTATTTAACTCAGTCCAGCTCAGAAGAGATGAGCATAAGCCATAGTCCAATAATGCAGCTGAGGCTGGACTCTGAAAGACACACTCTATTAAGACCAAAGTGCTATTAAGGAGACAGACTTATACTGTAAAGTTGGAAGGGGTGGAGGATACAAAGAAAGCCTCAATCTATACATCTCAGGGACTTGACAGCACTTGGCTTCTTATAAATCTGTCTAAGTAAAGTTATTAAGTGGCTGAGAAATATACCATTGGCAGCCAACCTGGGACAACAATGGAAAATAGATAGCCAATAGACAAGACAGACAAATAAAAGGACCAGGAAAGATGCTTTCTCACAGATTCTGAGAGGTAATAAACACTGTAAATGGGATTTTGGCTGCATCTTTCAGCACCAAGAAATAGCAAGATTCCTAACAGAAACTAAATAAGTGTGTTATCACCTCCTATTTCCTAAATATGGTTGAGGTAGAAGATCTAAATTCTATTGGGAAATGGTAAGGCATTTACTAGTTATAATAAATATGTTGAACAAAATCTAAATAAAGACACCAAAACAACTCTCATGGAAAGCTCACCTTCTTGAATTCCAGAAAAAAAATTAAGAATAAAAGTTGTGCAGTATATGCCTTACTTCCCAATTTCTGAGGCTTTACTAGCCAAAGCTGAAAATGTGACCAATATAATCAATTAAGTAGAAAACAAGTTACTTAAGAATGTACAGAATAAGGTACCAGTTTGCCAATTTCACTTCTGCTATCACTTAATCTAAGTTATGTTAAAATATCATAACAAAGCATACCTTTGGGGGATTATTTTAAATTTTGCTAAAGTCTAAAGTGCCAAATACATGAGTATCTCTCTTTATGAAAGAGATCAGTGAACAAATTTGCATAAAGATATTGTATCCATTGACTCATATTTCCCAGGCCTTATAATAATCAAACTAACTAAATGATAGGGCAAGTAATGAAGTGATACTTGGGAATTATGAGTTCAAATCCTGATGCTACCACTAACCAGATGCATAACTTCAGCAACTTCATTTGCTTCTCTATTTCTTCATCTACAAAATGAGTAAATGAAAACATCTCCAAAAACACTTCCAACTGACATTCTGTGACATTACATTAGTGTGAATATTTTACCTAAATGTTAAAATAATATACTGTATAGAATTCAAAAGATTAAATCTTATTTTTGATTAAAATGGAAAAATAATTCATGCCCTCACTATGGATTAATAGTAAGTGTTCATGGTTATTTTTAATTTTGAAATAACTAAAGGTCTAGAATGGAGATTACTGAAAGGTACAAGATGGGCCACATCTTATTCTATGAATATGGTTTGATTGCCTTGAACTGTGTAGAACAACATGTCTTTAATTTTTTAAACTAATTTTTATTTCTTAAAAATATGGAGACCTTTACAAAAAAAAAGATATCAGATTCAGAAACATTGAGTCTTTATTCCTATGTTGCCAACAGTAAGTTAAAGAATGGCTGCTCTCCTGAGATAGTAAATGAATCTTTCATTCATCATCATCCTCACTACCTCTATTGTCTCCAGATACTGAAGCTCAGTGTCAGTTGACATTTATCATCATACCTGCAGTTTTCTTTTAGCAGAGTTAAGAGAAAAATAAAATAGTTGTTGGACTCATCTATCAAAATTTAAAAATAAAACTCTACCAAAGAGACTTTCAAAAAAACAGGAAGAATACATACACCTGAGAAGTAAAGAATATTACTACATATATAACCTGCAAATAAAATGATACAGAAAGAATTTAATTAGTGAATTAAGAAAACCTTTTTGCAAGAGTCTCCACTTGCTTCACTCATATCTGGTTGATCCTTGTAGGTACTTAATTTTATAAACTTGGTCTAAATGTTTGAATAAAGAAAACCCAATGGACAGAAAAGTCATTAAACTTCTCTCACATCCCTCACCCACAACCAATAGCTGCATTTTATTTCCCAGCATTTTGTGTAAATTGTCAGTTTTTATATAATCCCAAATGTATACACAGAAGCACATCAAAGGATCATCTTCCCCAAATGTCTGGAATGGAGAGGTGTCTTTTAGCTCCAAGAAAGGGGATTTCTGTGAACTGAATGAGATGAATCCATGGATTGCTGTCAAGAGTGCCAAGTTCCTTGCATACGAAAAGAACTAGACAAGAACAACTCTAACATCTACATTGTTAGAAAAGTAAAAAGGAAGGGGGAGAACACATTTATTCCTCATAACATTTCTGAAAACTAATCCTAAAATCTAGCACATGTTATATGCCATCAGAGGGGTGATAATGTCTTTACTCCACTTTACCAAAGCCATAACATTTCTAAAACTTAATCTTCAAATACAAAAGAAGTTTGCCACATTGGTCTGATCATCAGAAGTACTCCCTATCATACAGATAACCCACCTGGAAGCTTTGATTCATAATAAAGTCAGGAATGAGACCTCAGTTTCTAAATGTCTAAGAATCCCTCCAGGTAATTTTGGTTATCATCTACTTTTGGTAAACACTAAACTATTGTATATTAGTGCTATTCTCAACAAATGAATTACATAAAAGCTCACATTTGTGTACTAAATTTCCTGGAAAATGAGAGACATAAGAATTTTAGTAAGACTCCTTCCTTCAACAGATAGAAAAGAAAAGCTCATTCATTTGATTGACAATAGTAAAAAGAATCAATTGAAATTCATCTTTAAGTGTGATTTGTAAAAAGTTGAAGCCTATGGAATACTACATTCATTTCTAGTAAATGATTTAATTCTCAACCAAAGTAAAAATATAATGGTAAAAATGGTAATGGTAGGAATAGTAGCTAAAACATAACATTAAAATAATATAGTTACCCTTTGAGACAATAAATGCCACATACAAATTTAGACAATGCACACATTTTAATCTTGATTAATCTTCACAATTACTGAATGAGATCACTATTATATTTTTCCATTTTATTGACAAGAAAGCTGAGGCTCAAGGAGATTAAAGACCTTGCAATTTAGCTAGTAAGAAACAGATGAGGTTCAATTTCTGTGATACCCAAGTCCATGGTCTTATTTGCTTTACTGAGCATTTCTGGCTACAAAAGAAATGGGCATCTTTACAGCCAAACTTAGTAACTAGGAGTAAGGGAGTAACAGCTCTGGAGAGATTCAGGCTCATTAATTTCTATCCCTTCTCCCCTTTTGCCATAATTAGCCCTTCACTCATGCTGCCTTTGTAGTTTCTCCAGGCTATTAGATAAGGCAGTAACAAGCAGCCTGCCATAGAACTCTCTTTTTGAGTGAAAGGTAACCCAAAATTGTGAGAACTTTATATATATATATATATATATATATATATATATATATATATATATATATATATATATATATATATATATGTAATTTTAAAACCCAGGTTCATTTTAAGCTATTGGATTTTTCCTCTCACTAGCAATATTGAAAAATACTAAGTAGCCCATGAATGCCAATACTAAAAAAAAAAATCCCCATCTTATTTTATTGCTTTATTTTATCCTCTCCATTGATTTAAATGTATTGCAATTTTATCTACAATTTGCACTTTTATTTTTATAGCAGATCAATTAAAAATAACTGGACAAATGCTTGGTTATACTCTGAAAGCCAATTCTAATATTGCTCTCTGATGAGACTCTAATCTTATCCAAGATGCAATCTCTCATGTTCCTTTTGATATGAATGTGAATCCGAGAGAGAGAGAGAGAGAGAGAGAGAGAGAGAGAGAGAGAGAGAGAGAGAGTGTGTGTGTGTGTGTGTGTGTGTCAGTCCTTGTTGCACAGGAAAGTTGGAGGCAAAGAAAAGTTTATTCAAGAAGGAATAACACTCCATAGACAAAGTGTAGTCTCTTCTTAGAGTCATGATGAGACTCTGATTGAGAAATTGGGTTTATATCTATTTCTTAGTTTCTATGAAAAATTACTGAATATAGGGAGTAAAGAATGGGCTGTTAGTTGGGTTTATCCTGAACTTGTAAAAGGTTCAGCTTAAAGTCTTTTTTTTTTTCTATTATGGTATGGATAGATGTTAATGGTATGGGTAAACAGTTGTTAGTAATCTCTGCAGGAATCTTTCTTTGTTCTGTAGGTTCCCTGTGGTCTGGTTGTATGGCTGACCAACCAGGTTCCCAGTTTAACAGTACTGTAGCAGGCTATAAATTCTATTTGGTTTAATATGGATTCAATTCATGTACTTCTCATGCCTCTTCTCTGTATCACTTTTAATCATTAGAAGTTTTCAGTGTTGTAAATCAACCAACTAGTATTATAATATACATGGAATTTTGTTTTCAGTTCTCTATCATACAAACTAAATAATAAGATAACAAAAAACAAAATTGGAAAAGAATGAGTCTCAAAACTAGAATTCTAGTAACTCCCTGATATTAAATCAAACCCTGAATTTAATATTAGACAAAGGCAAGCAAATTTAACAAACCGATTTGGATAACTTACACATCAAAGAAAAAAATGTCTTTCAAAGTTTCCAGAAATATCTCAAAAGTGGGAAGAATATCAATGAGTCTAATTAAGAACAATTTGGCATTATTTGATATGCTTGTGCTGATAACTCATGACATTGTTTTGGGAAATTAGAGAATATTAAGACAGGGAAGCTAGGAATAGTTGTAGGTAGTTAAAATATATGCTTTGAAATGTTGCTTATGCATCATTAAAACCTCAAGTACATTGTGGAATTTTGTGAAAATCAATATATCCATACTGAAAGACAGGTTTACAATATATTTTAAAATTCAAACTGTGCATGCCTTTTGATCCAGAATTCCACAGGTGGGAGTTTCTCCTGAGGAAATTCTCAGACTCACACAGATAAAATTCAAGAATGGTCATCTTGATTGATTGTATACATAGTACACTGATGCATACCAAAAGGAGACTGGTTGTAATATAAAATGTATTAATATTATACACTGCAAGTATTGTATCACTTAGGAGCAAGAAACTTTATAGGGTTTTATTTTTTTTTTAATCACTTGGATCTATGCCCCACTTACCAAAAAGGCAAAAACCTTATCTAAATCATATTTGCATGGGGCATCTCACTCCCTACAATACACGTCTCCCAGGGCTTATAAGGTTGAAACTGCTGTTCCTCCTGCTATATACCTAGCTGCCTCAGGTCCTATTCTCTGCAGCATGTGAATCTTCTAGAGCCTGGTAGTTTGAGGGGCCAGCAAAGCAAAGCCAGAATCCACCTCTACTCTGTCTTCAGGGTCTACATTCAGAGCAACTATGGCAACCATAGCCATCCCAGGTCCCACTTCCCAACCTTTGGACTAGCAGAGCAGTCTCAGAACTTCCCAAATCAACAGCCCTTCTCCTTTGCCCAATTATAGGAAAGATCTCTGGAGCAGATACCTGCCCATATCCCTTGGACCCTTCTTTGTTCTCTGATAAACTCTCTGTGCCTAAGGGATGTTCCCCACCTCCCCCCAGAGCCAGGAAAAGCCTTTCTCCAATATAGCAATCTAAAAATTCCAGAGAACTAACACCAACCTGCTACTAGAACAGGCCTCAACTGATCCGAGATGGTGTGTAAATATTCCAGCTCCCTCAACTTGCTGGGAGAGTTGAGAGGGGGGAGCAAAAATGATTTTGAGTCAAGTATTTTATACCATTTTATAGTTTCTTTATGGGACTGAGCTCCATTTGCTCCTATGGGAGCAAGGTGAATAATGCACCTTTTGTCTCCTTCCCTTTCTTGTATCATTTCTCCCCTTACTGTTATTTTCTGCACTTCCCAAATGAATCTCCGGCACTTGAATCCTTTTCTCCATGTCTGCTTCTGGGATACCTGAACAAACACAATTTTCTTTTCCTTCTTGATCTGGGCACTCAGCCACTTCAACTCAAAGAACAAACCTCTTTCTGAAGACAAAGTAAATTCTCTTTGTGATCACAAAATACCAAGTGGCTGAAGACAAAGTAAATTCTCTTTGTGATCACAAAATACCAAGTTCCCTTAAGATCTGATGTGGGAGAGTCCAGATTCAAGACACAAAAGGCTCTGCTGATTTTTTGGAATGTAAAGGAAAATATACTTCTCTCTTATTTTTCTAGCCATAGAAGGAATAACAAAAACAATCATCTAAACTCATATGAAAAAAATGTTATTCTATATTATTGTTTAATATGGTAATGTGATCCTATTCTTATTTTCATTGTTTGTATTTATATTCATATATATATGAATATATATTCATATATATATGAATATATATGAATATTTTATATATATATAGCAGAGACATGAATGAATATACTATGTGAAACAAATTACTCCATAATATTTTAGTGGCTTAAAACCATATTTTATATTTCTCACAATTCTGATCTGGGTTGATTTGTGTGATAGCTGAACTCACGTATCAGACAGATATGTGTGGATCTGTACTTTGGACCTATTTTTGTGTTGGTGGTTTGTGTTGGTGGTTCACAGGCTATTCTTAAAAGATTTTTTCTCTAGACTATATGACTGGGAGTAGAATTACTGGAC
This sequence comes from Macroglossus sobrinus, assembly GCA_004027375.1. Lineage (NCBI taxonomy): Eukaryota > Metazoa > Chordata > Mammalia > Chiroptera > Pteropodidae > Macroglossus > Macroglossus sobrinus. Next base: position 418,629 of record PVKZ01000477.1, read on the forward strand.
TGCATGTTATCTGCACTTTCAGTTATATTAGGTATTGACAAATTGCTTTCAATTAAGGTTGTACACACAGTGAACGATAGCTACTATTTTTTCACATGCTCATCAACATTTGAAACTGTTGGCCTTTTTTATTGGAGTTGAAAAAGTATCTCACTGATGTCCTATTTTCATTTTCCTATTTACTATAGAGAATACGCACTTTTTCAGATATTTATTCGATACACAGACTTTTCTCTAGATTTGTCTTTATCTTTTGCCCACATTATAGTTGTCTTTTGCTAAATGCAAAAACTTTTCATATATTCTGGGTCTCAGTATTTTGCAGGTCAATGCATTGCAAATTTCTTTTTCAGTCTCTGGCTTTTCTTTTAAATTTGTGTATGTGCCTTTATTTATTTGTTTGTTTGTTTGTTTGTTTGTTTGTTGTTTGTTTGAGGTGGGGGGCTTGAATGTAAATCATCCAATTTGTAACAAACTAAGTTATCAATGTTCTTCTTTTTGTTTATTGATTGTATTTATTGAGGTTAGATAATTTGAGGCATTAATCCCCCAAATGTGGGTACAGAAGTTGCATAATTCTAGCATCCAAAAGGTACTAAAAATTATTTTCAATATGTAACAAACACAGCAAAGTAATTATTTTTCTAAATTTTTATAATCTAAGTGTATATATACTTTATTTTTCTTCCTCAATGTTATATAATCTTTGAAAATCACTTTTTTTTTCCCCCAGGACAAGAGAAGAATTGGTGGCATTAATGACATGCTAATTTTAATCAGGAACTTTCTCCTTTTTTCCATAGAATCTAATAAATCTGTCCATGTATTAACTCAACTATAGAGGTTTTAGAGTCAACTACCAAAGCTGGTTTTAAAGACAGATAAATAATTCCTTGCTAAATAAAAAACATCTGTAATTACGGAGCCAAGTTAATAGCTAAGTTTCATGTGGCAGGCCTTGGACCGAGCAGCCGCAGCAGCAGCAGCATGGTGGAATTCCCTCTCTCTGTGGTACCCTGCTGCCTGAGCTCAACAGCGGGGAGTGAAAGTTCCTCCTCTCAAAGCACCTAGTATTGCCCCCAAAGCAGCAAAATGTGAGTAAATAACAAACTTATTTTATTCTCTTACTCCAAATCATATGAACACCTTTAATATGCCAAAATCCAGGTGAAAATAATGAATGTGTAACAGCCTTAAAATGTTCATGCACTTATTTCTACTAGAAGGATACCAATGGGGAAAATATAGATGACTTTGGTATAGACTTTAACATATAATAGATACTAGACACTGATCAAGTGATCATTTACACTTATTCTTGTAATGGTTACATGTATAACCTAAATTTGATGCTGGACTTTGAAACAACTCATTTGGATCTGACTCTACACCCACAATTAGTAGTAAGCCCTTTCCATCTCTGAGTTGACAGCATTCACTTTCATATCATCACTTTTCTGGTACAAATTTTCTGGTGTAACTTTATCTAGTAACAGATAATATATAGGTCGAAGTAGTCCAAGAACCCACAGGAAAATTAACAACTGAGCAAACCCTGCGCAAAAATCTCTAAACTGAAGAAAAGATATAATGTATTGATTATTTTGTGATATTGATTCTTAGATAATGAAATGCAATAGCTAGAGTTAGAGTTTATACAATTGCAAAGCATTTTTTTCCAAGTTGTAGTAAGCCAGATAGTAATAAGTGTGATGAGGGAAGCAGAATGAGAGGAATAGTGAGTTCTAAAATGAGAGTGAAAGTTGGAAAGGTGTATTATATAGGAGATAAATGTCTAATAAAAGTTGAGCACAGACACTTGACATAGGTTAAGACATTGAATTACTTGACTCTCTTATGCCAGTTGATAAAAGTTCCCAAGATTCTGTGAGCTAAGATATAATTACCAAAGGTAGATCTTACAAGCAGTATCAGTTTATAAAATTTAACTTTAAGGATTTATAAACATTTCACTTATAATAGCAAACCAAAACATCTAAAATGCAGTATTCTATAGGAATCAAAAATAATTTTACATAAAATATTTAATGATATGAAAAAATTCAGACTCTATTTAGTAAGAAAGATAGTTTACAAAATGATATAAAGACTATTAGTGTAGATTTATTTAAACCTATACATATGAAAAATTGTATAGAAAGTTGTCAGAATTCTAATAATGATAATTTTAGGAAGAAATGATGAATGTTATAGTTTTTGCTTTCTTTTGATTTTGATTTACTATATTCAATTATAATAAAATTTTATTAAGAATAAATGGCAGAAATAACAAAACATAAAATTTAGTTAAAGCCTCACATTGTGTTATAAGTTTGTAAGGAGAATACATATAGATCAAAGTAATATTTTAGTGCTAAGATTAACTCAGTAATTTATTTTTCCAATGCTATCAGTAGAACCCTCCTAGGTCAAATAATATCAAGACCCTCATAGCTTGTGACTGTTTTTTATATCACCATCTCTGGTTTATTTTATCCTGTTCATTAACCTTCAAACTTTCATTGATTTGACTTTGAATGAATTTATATGCTCTAAGTTTGTATCCTTATATATGAACTATATGTGTTAATATTTTTATATAGAAGCTATTTTTACTTACTTTGAAACTTCTAAGATATTCTGATTAGCAAAGCTTAACTTTAGCAGATTAAAACATGCCAAAACAATTTAATGCAGAAATGTTATTATGCCAATGTCTTTATATATATTCACTCAGTAGACTTATAAAGATTTTAGTGCAAGTAGTTTATTTGAATATGGGGCAGTGTGGGAGGGAAGGGAAGAGAACCAATAAAGAAGGGTGAACTATCTGGCAAGTTTCCACTCCAAGTAACTAGATCTTAATCTCTTTGAGGAACATATCATATATACGCCAACCTAGGGGCAAAGAAATTATGGTATTTATATATCGACTTTCCTCTTACTAGCTTGAGAGCTATTCCCAGAGTATTAATTCTCTTTATTTCTGATGTCCCTTGAAGAGGTAAGAAAGAGTGAATATGTGTGGGATATTAGTCTGCACTCCTCTTCATTATATATTTTTTGAAGGCTCTGTTTTCATGATAGTAATAGAAAAAAACAGGCAATTGATATGGAGGAGGGGTTAAAAAATATAGATCATTTTTCCAGGATTATTAAAATAAAATTTATGCTTAAGACACACTTCGACATCTTGCTCTCCTACTATGAAAAAAATATGTTTAAATTTGCTTCTTGAATGATGAATAAAAATTTACTAAGTAGAGCAGAGGGGAGAGGAAGTCTGGGGACAAATATTCAAGCAGAGAAAATTGAATATTCAAAGGCAAACATACAAGAATATAAAGAAATGTTTCAAGAGCAGCAAATAGTCCAGTATTACTGAAGCACTGGATGTCACAGGGAAGATAACACTGAGTAGTAGACAGGAAACAGATTCCACAGTTCTTTTAATACTATTCTAAAGTATTAAAACCTCATTCTGAAGGCAGTAGGAGATCACTGAAAGATATTTGTCAGAATTTAAGCATTTATAAAGAAGCTTCTGATAGGAAATTGGAAGGAAACTGGTAGAGAAGAAAGAGAAGCAGCAATTTGAGATTCCAGAAATAATAACGGTTTGTATGGACAGTGACAAAGAGAAAAGAGAATATGTGAATATATTACAAAGACATTTGCAAGGCAGAAAAATGGGGAAGAAGAAATTTTTTTTAAAAATAACTTCCAAATATTTACCTTCATACATTAAGTAAATAAAAGCAACTAGCAGAAGCAGTCAAGAGGGCAATATCTTCTCTGGTCTGAAATAGACAATTCTTTATAACTAATGTTATATATTATGATATTTTGTACGCTAAATGTTTTAAATTATTATTTCTTTAACTAAATTGAGGCATGTAATTCAATTATAAAATTGAAGGAGGGAGTGGTAAAGGGAATGAAATATTCATTAGGAAACATTGCCCTTCAACCACTTGTTCATGCTTAGATCAAACAGATCTAATCATTTCTTGTTAAATTCATCAGTTTTCATTAGAAGAGTAATTGTAGTTGGTGAAAAGTAATGGTTATAGTGTTATACAATTAACACGGTGTGAAATGAACTAAAATATGTTTCTATAGATGATTTTCTGGAAATATTAGATACTGGGTTTAAGATATAGAAATATAAGATTTTTCTAAACTATCATTTTGTTAAATCAAATCAAGACTTATTTATACTTCAGTTGAAAACTAATGCTGTCATTTAGACATTATAAAAAGTTGATAATATAACTGATTGTTTAGGGTTAAAGGAACAAATTTTCATTTCTGTAAATGATCATGATGTCTATATAAAAGACTAGAGGAAATAGTTTTGATTCATGTTTCTAAACCAGACTAATAGGTCAAAGCTTAATATGTATATTTCAGCCCTAAAAACCCAATTCTTTGTTTTCTCTTTTAATATTTTTTATTCATAAATCAATGAGTTCATTTAAAAAACAATGTAAAATAAAGAATGTTGAAAAAATATGGTATTTATTATTAAAAATAAAATATTTGCAAAATATGTGCTAAAGAACTGTTATCTAAAATATACAAAGAACTTTTAAAATTCAACAGTATGAAAACAACCCAATTAAAAAAAACTGGCCAAACATTTTAACAAATACCTCATCAAAGAATATATACAAATGAAAAATAATCATCTGAAAAAATGTTCTACATCATGTCATCAGAAAAAATGCAGATTAAATCCATGAGATACCACCACACATCTATTAGAAATACCAAAATCTGGAACACTGACAACACCAAATGCTGGTGAGGATGTAGAGGAACAGGAACTTCCATTCATTTCTGGTGGGATGCTAAATCATACACCCTTGTATTTGATGATTAGAAAAAAATACATACTCTTGCCAAACAATCCAGCAATCACTATCCTTGGAATTTACTCAAAGGAGTTGAAAATATGTTTACATAAAAACCTGCACACAGATATTTATGGCAGCTTTATTCATAGTTGCCAAAACTTGGAAGCAGCTAAGATGTTTTTCAGTAAGTGAATGGATAAACTGTGATACATCCAGACAATAAAATATTTCAACACTAAAAAAAAATGAACTACCAAGACATGAAAAGACATGGAAGATCTTAAATGTATATTACTAAGTGAAAGAAACCAATCTGAAAAGGTTACATACTACATGTTTCCAATTGTATGATATTCTAGAATAGAAAGAATTATATAGATATAAAAAATCAGTGGTTGCCACAGGTTTAGGTGGAGGTAGGAATGACTAGGCAGAGGCAAGGCAAAGTGGATATTAAAAGAAGTAAAAATTTCTATGATACTATAATGATGAATACGTATCATATGTGTGTTTAATAGTACAACATATCAAAACTTTTGAGACATGGCAAAAGTGGTCATAAGAGGAAAGTTCATATCATGACAGGCCTACCTCTCAAAACAAGAACAAGCCCAAATAACCTTTTGCTTCATCTTGGAAAACTAGAAAAGGAAGAACCAATGAAGCCTAAAGTCAGCAGAAGGAAATAATCAAAATCAGAGCAGAAGTAAATGAAACTGAATACAAAGCAAACAAACAAACAAACAAAAAAACAGAAAAAATAAATGCAACAAAGAGCTCATTCTTTGAGAAGGTTAATAAAAATGACAAACCCATGGCTAGACACACTAAAGAAAAAAGAGAAAGGACACAAATGAAAAGAGGGATGAAAGAGGGGAAAATATGACTAACATCGCAGAAATACAAAGGATCATACAAGAATATTATGAAAAAGTATAAAGGAACAGATTTAATGATCTAGAAGAAATGGATCAGAACTTAAAAAATATAATCTTCCTGGGCTGAAACAAGAAGAACTGGAAAATCCAAATAGACCAATCAACAGTATGGAAATTAAAACAATCATAAAAAACCTACCAAAAAGTAAAAGTTCAGGACCAAATGGTTTCACCAGTGAATTCTACCCAAACATTCAAAGATTTAATACCTATTCTCAAACTCTTCCAAAAGATTGAAGAGGAGGTAGTACTTCCCAACTCATTTTGTGAGGCCGATATTACTCTAATACCACATGCCATGTCTCAAAAGTTTTGATATATTGTACTATCATTATCATTCATTTCTATGTATCTCTTGATCTTTTATTTCTTCCCTGACCCACGTATTCTTCAGTAGCATGTCATTTAATCTCCATTTATTTGTGGATCTTCCTGATTTCTTTTTACAGTTGATCTCCAGTTTCAAAGCATTACAATCAGAGAATATGGTTGGTGTGATTTCAACCCTCTTATATTTGTTGAGGCTATCTTTGTGTCCCGGTATGTGGTTGATGCTTGAGAATTTTCCATGTGCACTAGAGAAGAATGTATAAGCAGCTGTTTTGGGATGAAAGGCTCTGAAATAGTCAATTATGTCCAGTTGGTCTAATGTGTCATTTAAGGATGTTATTTCCTTATTGATTTTCTGTTTGGATGATCTGTCCATATCCAACAGTGGCGTATTTAGGTCCCCTACTACAATAGTTTTTTGGTCTGTTTCTCTCTTTATTCTGTTAGTAATTGTTTTACATATTTGGGGGCTCCCTGATTGGGAGCACAGATATTAATGTGTTATGCCTTCTTGGTGCTTGATTCCCTTTATCATTATGAAGTGTCCCTCAGTATTTTTCTTTATCTTTTTTTTGGTCTGAAGACTATTTTGTCTGATATTTGTACCACTACTCCCACTTTTTATTTAAATCCCATTTGCTTGAAATATCATTTTCCATCCTTGCACTTTGAATCTATATTTGTCTTTGGAGCTGAGATGTATCTCCTGAAGGCAGCATATGGTTGAATTTTGTTTTTTGATCCATTCTACAACTCTGTGCCATTTTATTGTTGAGTTCAGTCCATGAACATTTAGGGTATTATTGAAATATTAGGTCTTCTTATAGCCATTTTATATTTTGCTTTCTGGTAGCTCAGTGTTTCTATTGCTTCCTTGTACCAGTGTTTCTGTTATCTTTATTTTAATTGGTTTTGTGGGTTTTCCCTCTGGTCCTTCTTGTTTTATGTTATATGCTTCAGTTCTGAATCTTTGGTATGTAGTTATGAGTATGTAAAGAATAGTTATATATATATATATATATATATATATATATATATATATATATATATATATATATAGTCGTCCATTTTCTTCTGTGTGTGCCTTATCTTCATTCCCCTTTGCAAATTTGGAACTTTGAATCCCCTGCTTTTCATTCATTATTATCTCAATTTGTCCCTATGTATGCTGAACATTCATTACTATCTTGCTATAGCAATTCTCTTCTTATTATTTAAGTTTATAATGCCCCGTTCTTAGTAAGGTTTGCATTCCTCTGCTTCTATTTGCCTCCTAGTCACTTTACTCCTAATTACTATTTTTTGTCATTTTGTTTTAGGCCATTTTTTTCTTGATTAATAGTTTTAATCCATATAATTCTGATATACCTTGGTGTGTATAAGTATAGGTGTGTGTGTGTGTGTGTGTGTGTGTCCATGCACATGCATGGTGTCTGTATCCTGTTTGAATTCATTGAGCTTCTTGGGTCTCTGATATTTTTTTCATCACATTTGGAATGTTGTAGAAACTTATTTACTGTTTATTATTATTACTATTGTTGTTGTTAAAATATTTCTTCCTAGCTCCCCTCTTTCTGTGATTCAAATTTAAGTTTGGCTATTATATTTTTTATCTCTAAATGTTCTAACTTACTTTTGAATATTTTATTTTTTTAATTTTTGTGAAAATGGAACACAATAACTTTCTAATGATTTTGTCTGACAAGTTCCATCATCTTGTCATTTCTTCAATTGTTTCTACTGACTGATTTTTTTTCTCTTCATTATGGACCACTTTTCTTCATATATCTATACTTTTTCTTTGAACAACTCCTTGTCTCTTAAATTAGCCAGACTCACAGATTTATCATGGATTCTCCTTTTTTGTGTTGCCATTTGGAACTACCTTCAGATAGTAAGCTTGGTCAAAAGTAGAGCCCAACTATTTGTTTCTCATTTCTGGGATCTCAACTCTGTGCTGTTTGGTGTCCAATGTCTGAAAACAGTGGTTTCACTTTGTTTCCTGTTTTTTCATTTTTTTCTTTGGGAATGGTAATTCTATATCATTTATTTTTTTATAGCCAGAAGCAATAGTTTACATTTTTTAAAATTCAGCATTGTATAGTAAATATTTTTGTTTGTTATGTAAGTTAGGACTTGAACTTGGCTACAAATAACAAAAATCCTAAGTTATAGTGATTTAACTGAAAAGGGATTCTTTTTACACATAAGATCTGAGATAGGTAATGAAATTCTGTTATGGCAGGCCCATGATACCAACACACACACACAAAATAATCTCCATAGAAAGTGATATTACTACCCTCAATTTTATTGCTATCTTGTGAAGGATAAATGGTTCGTCTACCTTCATCTATGTATCTGTGTTCCAGGAAATAAAGAAAAGAAAAAGATGAATCTGCTTCTAACTGGAAATGTTCTCACATCTCATTGACCAAAATTACTTCACTTACTTACCCTTTGGGATTTGGAAAAGCTAGGAGATATAGACTGTTGAAATCTGGAATGTTGTCACCATTCCCATCACTCCCATATCTAAAGGAAGCATCTGGAAGTCATGCTTTATTAAATATTTACCACATTTGCAATAGGTCGGTTGTATTCCAGAATATAGAAATACTATAATAACTGATTCCCTGCTATTCAACATTTAGATGCCATCTCAGCTGCATGGGCTTTCTTTTTTTTAAAAGAGAGCAGCAAGTACAGGTGTTTATATAAGCTCATCAATTGTCAGGAAATGAGAAGCCATAGTGAAAGTGAGAATAAAAGCTAAATTATAAATATAGATTATAGATTAAATAGTCAACATACTTAATTCTCATCAGGCTAATGAAGATATTAAAAATCATATCACTTTAAAAATCCTAGGCAATCTTAGACTATAATAGAGTATATATTCTACATGATATGTGCACAAATATAAATCATAAAACCAGTGAACCACTGAAGCTAGTAGTTCATATATAAGTGGCTTATCGATGCAAACAGTTACTGACTATTCCAAATAAATAGAGATAGCAAACTCATTGGTATGTGTCAGATTTTTAGAGGTTCCATAATCTCTTTCTTGCTGACTACACTTCTCAGTATTATTTGTAATGAGAAACTTAAGTGGTATACTTATACATAAAAATCCAGAGACTACAATTATGCAATGAGAATGAACATCCTAAAATCAGGATAAAGTAGATGGGAATAAAGTACTAATCGAATCAACTTCAAACTTATCTGAGGCTCAGAAATCAAAACCAGATTAGAGAACCTAGTAAGCACTATAAACTCTTTTCTAGCATGCACAGACTTCCTACACAAGTCTGAGGGATGAGAAAGTTGCAGCATTACCTTATAGTGCCTGTTACAAAACAGCTCTTGGCAGCTGAAATAAAATGAGTCATCTTGATGGAAGGAAACTTACAGAGGCTTCAGACGTGCTGTTTGCAATACAAAATGTTTAAAACAAATAGAATATACTGACTTCCACTATAATTGGTGTTTCACATTCAGATTCATTATTAATGCTTGTCATGGGTCAAATGACACCATTTGTGTATATTTTGATGTGTGCTCAAAGCCATATCCTTTGGTGTGACAAACCTACTTCACTTAAAATTGCTGAGTATATTTTTGGTCTCTGACCATCCACTGAGTCTCAGTTTAGCTAGCTGTCATTCCCGAGTAACAGAGTCTTTTTGTCTTGTTTTCTTTATATTTATTTCCAATTTTTAAAAATCACAGTGGTAGTTTCAAGATGAGAGGGTCTGTAAAGGAATATGTTGTCATCTAGTGTATATATATTTGCAAACTTAGAACCTGATATTTTAAACCACATGGTGGTACTTAATGGTGTTTAGAGACTTGAGAGTTAAATTTTAGTTGAGATAAAGCTAAAAACTACCTTTCACTCATTTATCATGAGAGAGATGTTCATGAAACACATTGTTTTCACTGCTTAGATTTTGAGCATATATGTGAAATAATGACTATCTAATTTAGTATTTAAGAAGTAATTTCCATATACATTTGATTATACTGACAAGTTAGATAAGACATGTTTTCTGAAATGAAAATTTGGGGTTTGATGTAACAATTATCTTATTTAAATGTACATAGTTAAGCATTTTTCTATTACTAAGTCAATGCCTGCTTTGTAACATCTTTGATGACTATCTATAGCATGACAATCATGCCCGATGTGATCGGGCCCCTGCTCGTTTCTCCAGGCTCATTTCTTAACACTTCTTCCTCCCAGGAAGACACTGTTAGTGTCATGGTTCTCTTATATGGCTGAGTCTTTGACCACATTGTGTCTTCCTCCTGAGGTACTCTTTCTTCTCTTGCCTGCCTGAGCCTTATAAAGAACTATTTGTGTTTCAAGATTCAGATGAAGTTTTATTCTTGCAGTAAAAGCCTTTTCTGGTTGGCCCATGGCCTAACTTAATTAAATGACCATGTCCTTCTTAGTTTTTGCTTACCACTTAATAAATATCCCTTGTGTAAATTAATAAACATAAAATTAATCATATCTGGGAGATGGCACAGACTTAAAATATTAAAATAAGCCCACGGTCCCAACAAATTAGATTTTTAAAAATATAAATTTCTGCTACCAAGAAAACAATAAACTGTGCAAATTTTTCAAGAAATTGAATGTTTTTCACATGATAGAAACGTGACTTGCATTGTGTGGATTCAAAATAAATACAGGGTATGATGCCTATTCCTAAAAATGTTCAAAATGTATTTAAGGAGACGAGACTATGAAGCATTGATTATTAACAAAATAACACTATAATGGGGTTTTAAATATTTTCCTATAAATATTTGATTCTTCTATATATTTCAAAATATAAAATTTTCTAGGTCATAGACACAGTAATTTTGTTTCTGTTTTATTCTGTAATTTCCTAATTTTAAAGGTTTCTTTCATTCAACATAAATTATTTTGTAATATTAAGGTAAAAATACATTCTTTCTGACAAAAAAAATATAAAAGGAGTTAAAAACATTACCATTTTAGTAATACAGATTTAGAACTGAAAAACACAAATTGATAATATTTGAAAAAGCAACTGGCAATATATCAAGGCACAAATTTGACACAATATTAAAAGTTATTAGAACAAAAGAATGTTAATTGCAGTGTTACTCACAATAATTTAAGTAATAAATACAAGACAAATGCCCCATAATAAGTGAATGACTTAGTAGATTATATCATTTTGGTGAACTTATCTGTTTTAATTAAAGTAATAAAAACTATGGAAACACAGGAAAACACTATTAAATTTAAAACAATATTTATTATAAACTATGGCTACAATAATATCAAATATATGCTGGTAAAAATTAAAAATGTGCAAAATTAAATATTTATAAAGTTACAGAAAGGTGCTATGTGTTCTCTTTTTAAAACTTTTAATGACATGGTTTTGTTATTTTATAATTTATTTAAACAATGATTTTAAATAGAAAGTGAAACTATGATGCAAGTAAATCTTTTTCTGTTACATACTGTTTTCAATGACATTTTAAAATTCCTTATATATGAGCTATGTTCATGTTATTTAATGCATAAATCAATGTAATTTGTCCGCTTAATGTTAGCTTTAATATTCTCTATTGTGATATTGCTTTGTGCACGGTATTATCTTAATATTTAGAGAGTTTCACTTTATATTTATACCAAGACCACCTATCAGACACTTAATGAATGTATTCTAGTTGACATAAATGTCTTCAAATATAACTACTAATAAATTTTACTAAAACAGTTTTCCTGTTCCCTCTCAAAATCTTACTACATTGTCTTTAACTTCATCTCCTTTCCTGGTTTATTGAATCTTAATCCATTATAAAAGTTAGGTGAAACCCATTGTTATAAATTCACTCATTCCTTATATTGTCTGGCTATTGTTTTGGTTCTCTCTTACAAAAGTTAATTTACAAGAATAAAGAATTATTTGGCTATTTTTGGAACAAAGAGAGTAAAGTCACAGAAACACTTCCACAAAAGCAAGACACCCCTGGAAACATAAGAGACTGAGACCAAGGACCTTGTCTTTCCAAATGTCTCCTTGCAGAGTATGTACCCATCTAACACCAGATGGATAAAACCGAACAGCGTAGCAGATGAAGGGGGAATTCCCTAGTGAGAGAACTGTTTCCCTATTCTCACAGAGCAGGTGTACTGAAGACAGCAGAGATCAGAACTTGTTAACAGCACAAGCCAAAAAACTCAGGAATTTGCAAATTGAACAGGTGAAAATGTAACTGGTGATAATTGAAAGCTAATTATTGTCAGCTAGCAATTGGCAACCAGGTGTTCTGAGTCACCTAAAAGGCAAAGCAGGAAGGACTGTGAAGATATTTGCTTTTGGCACAGATGAGATAAATGAGTTTCCTGACATAGGCTTCAGTATAGGAAAATGATTAGTCTGTTCATTGCTGCTGTATTTTAGTGTGCTGAGGAGCTAACCAGGAAAGAGCAAGGGTTACAAAGCAAAGTAATTATGGCTTGTGTGTAAGAAGTGCCTTATGTTTTTCTAAATTGGCTTTTTCCAAATGAGTAAAGGCAGAAATATAGTAACCACCAAAGCCACATCTATTGGCTGTAGCCCATCCTGGGAGTATGGTGGCTTTACTCTTTAAGCAGTGCTTAACACAAAAAGTTCTAGGAAAATAAAAGGCTTCAGGTCTATTAATATATATTACATATTCCTTAAAGGCATTTTTTTAGAAACTGAAGATTAGATAAGTTAATGAGTTCAAGGTCATAAAGTTAGTAAGCAATAAATTTAAGATTCAAACTCAAAACTTCCAGGTACCATAATCCATGCTCTTTTATTATCCCATCTTACTTTTTGATAGAAAATATTCCCTTACTTAAAACAATTAACAGACTTACTTCTTCACATTTACTAATGTAATTCTAAATATTCCAAAATATACACATGACCAACAAGTTTAATAGGGGTTTATATTCAAATATAGCATTTATATAGACAAGCACGTACATCACAATTGTACTGTTCAATGAATGTAACAGGATGAATACATTCATCTAACTCTACCCAGCCAAGAAGCTGGCCACTATTAGCTATTCAGAAACATTTTTTCACCCCTCTCAAACACTATTTCTTCTCTGAACACTGACTGGTGACCAGACTCCTTGCACAAAAGATTTAACCTGTGAGGGTTTGAATTTTATAAACAGAACAGCGCAGTTTGTATATCTTTGTTTCAGCCTTCTTTAACTAAACATTATGTTTGTGAGATTTGTCCTTGATATAGGGTGTAGAAGCAATTCATTTTATTCACTGCTATATAGTATTCTATTATATTAATATATCAAAACATATTTATCCATTCTACTTTCGGTGAACATTGGGGTGGATTCCAGTTTTTGTCCATTACTATTAATGCTGTGAACATACTTTTTTTTTATTTTAATGAGCATATAAAAGCATTTCTTATGGTTATAAACTTGGATTTTTTATTAATGAGTCATAGAGTTTGGTTAGGCTCAGCTTTCCCAGATAATATCAAACAATCCTCCAAAGTGATTGTACAAATTTGCACTTCCACCAGCAATGTATGAGAGTTTCTGTTAGTCCAAAACCTTACCAACCCATAATATCAGTCATTTAGTTTTAGCCATCCTGGAAAATGTGCAGCTGGAGCTAATAGATTTAATTTACATTCAGAGGCTTAATGAAGTCGTACCGCCTTTCATATGTTATTTTGACTATTTTACTGTCCTATTTTGTAATGTACCTGGTTAAAGTATTTTATCCAATTTTCTGTTAGTTTTCCATCATTTTCTATTTGACTTACAGGAAACCATTATATATGCTAGGTAAGGGCTCCTTTTTTCAATCATAATATTATGATATTCTTGAATTCTGCGAATTTCTTTACCACATAATGGTGACTTTTGCTAAAAAACTTTTTGTTTTTTTAGAAGTGTAATGTAGTATTTTTTTTCCAAATGTTTAAGTGGGGTATTTTTTTTCCTATTTAAGAAATCTTTTATAACCAAAGGCCATAATTATGATGTAATTGTTTTTAGTTTTTTTTTATTTCCCACATTTTTATCTGTAATCTTGGAAGTGACTTTTGTATGTGGTCTGATGTAGGGTTTACATTCATTTTTTTGTGTAGATTTTCAGTTGACTCAGTAGTACTTATTGAAAAGCCTGTTCTTTGCCTGCTGCTTTGAATGAATATCTGCCTTTCTCATAAATCAAGTGTTTGCATGTATGTGGGTCTTTAATCTGACTAGCTATTCCAGTCAGTTCTATTTTTCTCTCATTGCACAATTAATATACTTTTTTATTCATGTGATTCATAATAAGTCTTAATATCTTGTAATATGCCTTACAACTTTGATCTTTGTCTTCAAGTTTGCCCTGGCTATTCTCATATGCATTACCATATGAACTTTAAAATAATCTTGACAATTTTATTAAAAAAAACAAAACACTCTTCGATTAGGATTGCATTAAATCTGTGAGTCAATTTAAGGAGAACTGACATTTGTACAAAATGAAGACTTCAAATCCAAGAATCTACTATATCCCTCCATTTTATTGTTTGTTTCAATGTCAAGAGTCTACAATTAAATATAATTCTTGCTTTATATATAATCCATCAGATCAAGGAAGTTTTCTTCTATTCCTAATTTTCCAAAAGTTAGTATCATGATCAGATAAAGAAATTATCAAATGACTTTTCTATATCTATTATTTTCTTGATATAATGAATATATCAAGTTAATTAACTATCAAAAGTTAACCTTGTTATATGCAGCATTAGGTGATCAATTTTGACAAATTTTCCAAGTGCCCTTGAAAAGGCTGCATGTTTTGGAATTGCTGTTTATATAACACACACATTTTTTTTGTATTTTTATGTGTGTTACATAACGTATTTTATATAATATATGCGAGTTTACTTGTATTAATATAATTAGATACTTGTTCATTACAACTTTCAAATTTCTTCATACTTATCTTTTGCCTATTCTATCATTTGTTGAGAGAAATGCTTTCAAATCTCAGACTATAATTATAGATTTGATTAGTTCTCTCTACATATTATTGCTTCATATACTTTGAAGATATGTTATTAGGTACACAAATATAGAATTTGACTCCCTGATAAATTAACTTTCTTTTATTATAAATTATCCCTCTATCTCTAGAATGTGTCCTAGCTTAAAAATCTACTTTTTATAATATTGGATAGTGTATTAACCTTTTTTAGTTAGCATATTTTACATTTTACTTTGAAGCTTTCCTTAACTTTAAATTTAAGCTATGCTTTTTGTAAGCAATATCTAAATAATTGTAGTCTTTTTCTTTATTTTGGCAATATTTTTTATTATAGTATTTAGTCTATTCATATTTAATGCAATTATTGACCATTTAAATTTGAAATGTTACTACTTCACAGACAGATGCTCACACACAAAACATCTGTATGTATGCATATGTCAACTCCACACGACATTATTTTTATTTTGATCATTCAGTAATTATTTTACTTTATCCATATATTTTTTCCTCTTTCAGATCACAAGTGCTGTGTGACTTGGTAAATCTCCCAATGGCTTTAGACCATTTTTGAATAGTGTTACAATTCTTCCTGGGAAGTTAGGTTTGATACAAGAAAGTTCACCAAAGCTGGTAAACTGGAAAAGAATTTATGAACTGTGAGTCAACATTAGAGACTTACTATGAAAGGAAGAAATAGCAGTAACTTGAAAAAATAGACCTCATTTGAATATTGAAATAATTTCATGGTCAAGTACAGAATTTTAAAGTAGTGTATTGCCTGCAATTGAAATCCCTATGCAATTTCTGACCTAAATTACAAGGTCTTACAAAATGCAATTTACATAAAATTTATGGACAGAACACACATTATGCTAGTTTCTTTAGAACTTTTTTTTATTTAAACTTAAGAAAACATATCCATCTTAATTTTATTGTCTTCATAAAAACTGTGTTGTGCTTCTGAATTTTCAGTTGCTTATAGACATGCTTCATAGTCTCAAACATATACCTTCATATAGCATATATCGAACTGTATTGTTAATGTTTGTTGCCAGTCTTCTCTACCATACTGTAAGCCCCTCAGAATAGTGTGAATTCTGCTATATACTCCATGTCCCCAACACTTAGTACAGTAGGACCTCCATTAATATTTATTCAGTGGTTTTAAAATATTTATGTGCAATAATCTTTTTTTGAAATAAAATGTTTTGCTAAGTTATCAAATAGTTTTATATAATTTCTTAACTTATTCAATACTATTGAGTATTGAACAGTTTGAGTATGAACAATTCCTTTGAGAAGATATGCTACAAAAGATTATTTATTGATGTTTATTATGATGATGATTTGAAAATGCTTAATTACCACTGAGAATAATCCTGTAGAGAGAGAAATAAAAAGCAATTTAAAAAGTAAAGAAATAATCTATAGCATTCAGTTTCTAAGAAGACAGATAGAATCGCTTTAGTCTTAGCCAGGACAACTTGAAGGCCCAGCTTATCTATTGTAACAGAAGGAGGGGATAATGGGTTGAAGTACAACTAAGTTCAAGGATGAGTTCTCTTTTGTCTATTCCTCTCTCTTTTCATCTACATAAATAGAAAGAAGATGGTGTGCTGACACCGAAAGAGTCAAACTGGGAGTGGGAGAGTAGACATTAGAGATTTGAGAATACTAGAGAAACTTTGAAATATCAATATGGAGAGTGTGAAGGTTAGAAAATGTACGAGAATTGCTGAACAATACTAAGAGTTGATCTGAAGTTGAAAGTCATGAATTAAAAAGTCATTAATAATAGAAGCAGCATTTCCTGCTTTGTTATAATATAGTCTCTAGAATATTTGTGCTACCAGGACACAGGTACAAATAAAGCAGATATTTGGGTTCATTCAGGAATGAGATTCTAGCACAGAGATGTGACAAAAGGAAAAAGGAAAGAAAATTATGATGTTAGTGAGTTTTTCGATGTGATATGCCTTGAGATTTAAATTGAGTATGAGGGCGGTGAAGAAAGGAAAGAACTGGTCAAGTAGGAAATGAGGGATTGAAGAGCTGAAAAGATCTAAGAATATTAATGAGAGTTACTAAATATGTAAACTGGAAAGAGAGAAGATTTAAGTTTCAAAGGTTATATAGGTTATATTATTGAATTAGTAATTATAGGATGATGCACTTATGGAGCACGATGCAACTATGGAAATAGATTGTTGAGGTAAACAGAAAAAGGAGGAACTAAAAAGGAAGAAGCCAATAAATTGACAACTGAAGGTCTACCTTCCATATAAATTATAAAAGCACTCAAGATAATGGAGCTCCTTTAGCTCAAAGGAAATGAGCCCATTAGCCTCACTCCTATATTCTCTACTGCTTAAGACATACTTGTGTCTGAGGTAGGAAACCCCTAGTATGAAGGGTTTAAAAAACATAGGTTTGTCAATAGTCTTTTTAAAAACTTAGATTCTTTCCTCTCATTTTTCTGCCAGTGTCAAGGCAGACAAATGTTTAAAGAGGGTCTTATTAAGGGAAGTAACTCCTGAAATGAGACCATATGTCAAACCACAATTATATAAACTCATTAAAAACTAGTTTGCATATGTTTATTGTTGAGCCACTACTTCAGCATCAAAATAGTAGTGCCTGCCCAGCAGTTCTACTGCTAATCTACGCAAAGCTAAAATGTTGTAAGTAGACCATTATTCTTGACTCCTAGTTATAATCCTGGATCACCTACAGGGGAAAGAAAATGTTCTTTTACCTAATAATCTTCATCCTTACACACATATTAAAAGTAGAAAAGAAATTCCAGAAAGCTTTTATCCATATGAAAAGGCATTGAGGGTTAAATTTTGCATGATTTGCTTCTAGGGACATTTATATTCTTATTATTAAGGAAGCAAAGCAACACGAAGAGTACAGTTTGTGAAAAGAAAAAAATAGAACAGCACAAATAGAAACAAGACAAATAACCACTTCTGAATTGCTAGCAGAGGGTGAGGAGAGGTTAAGTACCAAGCAGATTTCAGGAAAGATTCATAGAACTAATTCAACTTGTTCTACTTTGGCAGGAGAAAATTCAGGTCCCTGTAACCATACCAATAGTTTGGAAAGAAGAGTGAGTCCTCTTGCCCTGCAGACAGTAGGTCACAGATATGCCAGGTAATGCTGAATTATTTACGGATTCATTATTTTCTTCATGAGTTTCCCCTTAGACCTTTGTTCTCTACCTTTTCCTTATTCATGTCCATGGTTAGTCATTTTACTGCTCATTAGCATCTAAATTAAAGAGTTGGAACTTAGGTTAAGTTGAGATCTGTTAGATGCTCTGAGGGGAAAAAATTAAGGTGGGAGAGTAACGCAGGTTCAGGAATAAGGTTCAGCTGTAACAATTATTTTTTCCTTCCTCCACATTTCCTTCGTGGAATACTCTCCCTTCTCTTCTAAGACCCTATGTTCTACACTCCCATTGAGAAGGCACTAGTTCATGTGACCTAGTCCCCTGGCATTAAATGATAGGAATAAACTAATAGTCAACTCAAAATGAACCAATTAGGATTTCTCTTCTGTGATTTTAGAACTATATCACATAGACATTAGCTATTTTTAACTGAGGTCTTGACTGAAGAGATTTCCTCCTGTCCAGATTAAAACCCCCAGTTTATACCTAAACAGAGCCAATCTTTAGACACAGAGAATTGAAACAGGTATGTGATGAGGAAGAAGGCTAAGAGATCATGCAATCCTGGAGGAAGAAACAGTACAACTAACTTTCCAATTCCTGGTTCTTATAGTTCACAGTAATTCCTGACCCTGCCAATAATTCCTGACCCTGAGTTTGAGTTTGCAGTCTGATTCTTGAACCCTTCAATAATTTTTTTAAAAAATCCCCTCACCTTATCTCTTTACATTTTAAGTAAGTTGAGTTCTGTTCCTTATATCTAAAGAATCCTAAAAATCATAACTGGGGTATTAAGAAAACTTGAAACCCAATCGTAATTAATGATTTTTTAAAAATATATACACTTCTTTCTTAACACATTAAGACCTAATAATTACATTTAGTAATAGTGAAAATAGGATTTGATATTTTAAGATATTTGCAACAACTGAAACATGAGAATAACTATCCTTTAATGTTGACAAAGTTATAAGTAATCAGGTTGTTGACAACATTCACAACGGAAGAAAATTGTAAATTTCAACAAAAAGTTAGTAAAAATGAAATTGTTTTCCTATTTAGGTTCAGGCACTCTTGAATTCTATCTCTGGACCTATTCAGGGTCTAGGTCCCTAGAATTACTGATTTTTTAAAAAATAAACTATTGTCATGTGTCAAGGAATGATACTGTATTGTATGAATAAAAATATCCCTAAATATTTTATTCTATATATATGGAAGGCTGAAAAAAATGTCTTAAAGGGAAAGGATCTGACAGTTCTGTGAGGGATGAATTCTGGGGAACAGTCTGAATATTTAATTAATAAAGCTTATACACTTTCAGTATAAGGCAGCTTTAGTTTCAATTCCACAATCAGATGCCATTGCACTTTGAAAAAAAATAAATTATATTATGGAAAGAAATAAAATTTGAAAGACAAAAAGAGATGAGTGAAGAAGTAAAACAAGTTTATGAAGAAAAAAGGAGTGATATGAGCAAGAGACTAAGAGCTGGATCCCAGAGACATCGACCTCCTTTTCTCATCACAAGCAGAATCACCACTATTTCCTTAAATGAGCAGAGAAAACCTCTGAATTTTGTCTTCATATGATGAATTATTCTAAACAGAAAAGAATGTTACCTGGATCTTCTAGCATTATAGTATGCCTGTCGCATCCCAACATTCTTCTCTAACACCACTACTGCTCAAATGCCAAGTCCCATAAATCCCTCCATCATTGAGTTCTGTAATCTCTCTCTCTTTCTCACATACACACATCACCACCACTATCACCTTTTGAAGAATTAAATGCCACCCACCATAATCATAACCATGTGCTTGACAGGGTCAAATCTATGAGATCCCTGAATAAGATTTATCGATGACTCTCATTTCTTACAAGATAAAATCTCAACTCTTTAGCCTGGCATACAAAATTTCTTATGATATAACTCTTGGCCACTTCCTGAGCCTCATTTCATGGGCCAATTGCTCACACTCTGGCATTGTTCTAACTAATCTCATTTGTCAGAACTCAGCATGTCCCCCACCCCTCTTTCTCACCCTTTCCCATTGCACATATTGTACATTCTACTTGGAATGCCCTACCCCTTCAGTTCAGCAGGTCAGTCACCTATAAAAACTCAATTCCTTTGGAAACATTCATGAATTGCCATTCCTTCCCTACTCTCCAAGACTGGGGAAAGCATAATTGCCTATTTATATAACTGTCTCCTCTACTTGATCATAACCTTTTTAAGAAAGGTTGTATGACTTTGCTTTCTATCTTCCCAACATCTATCATAACGTCCAGCCCATAATATAAAATCAATACATGTCAGTTTAATAGATTTTAATTTAATTAATTTCTGTTTTGTTGTGACAGCTGACACCTCTAATAAGTTCACTTTGGGCTTTCTATATAATAGGATTCAAATT
This sequence comes from Macroglossus sobrinus, assembly GCA_004027375.1. Lineage (NCBI taxonomy): Eukaryota > Metazoa > Chordata > Mammalia > Chiroptera > Pteropodidae > Macroglossus > Macroglossus sobrinus. The sequence goes on from PVKZ01000477.1 coordinate 439,410, forward strand.
TAACTAAAAGCTGTTTGGGTCTCACTTTGAAGCTGATTTCTTTTAATGGATTATTTTTAGATATAAGAAAGTATATTATTGATATTAATTCCCTTCATGATTCAGTCATTCATTTGAACTTTAGTATAGAACAAGTGGTCTCTCTGCACAAATGAAATACAAATAATTTTTAAATGTTAATGATACTTTAATAAAAAAAAGATAATTTATATAGGACAAGAAATCTACTTATTAGCTTTATAATTATAACATTTTAATTAACAGCAGAAGTAAAAAGGCATAGTCTGTTTTATTTTGCCCATAGGATGCTCTTACTCTTTCAGAAAGGCATTTTGGGTTCTATTTGCATATCCTGTCAGGTGTCTAAAATCCAAGTCATTAAAGAGTTTTGCTAATCTTGGGAAATTTTGCCGCTCATCTGTAATAGAAAGTGCTCTCACAGGAAAAAGACTCCCAGGTGGAGAAATCCAACATTAGATACTAAGCAGTATAATTCTGCTTAAGATGGCCTTGAGATGGAGCCCATTCATGGATTTTAGCATCCATGAAATTGAAGGAATAAGCATACCTAGAAAATGGTTTTATTTTCTTTAACAAGCAGGTTAGTATTCTTGCTTTGCTGCTGCTTAAAAGTTTTTAGATCTTCAATGGCATTAAAAGCTAAAGAATGGAAAACAAAAACTGCAAGCAATTGCCCAGCTAATGTGTGCCTCAGATGCAAAATTGGGAAAAAGCAGAACATCTTCAAAGAGGGTAATCAGCTTGTAATGAGTGATAAAAATTCGATTATCTAGCAGTGCAAATTTGTGCAACAAATTGCTAACAGCCACATACGGCCTAGAAACCTATTTCCCATTTTCAAATCATTTCCACTTTTGTAAAGAAAAAATAATCACAAAGACCTCAAAAATATTTTTTTTACATTTGTCAGTGTCTGCCAAACATAGTTCTATGAACCAATTTTAAACTTCAAGTTCTCTTTGTAATATCATTATCTTTTTAATATAAAACATAAACTATTCTAGAGTAACATTTTCAAAGTACATTTATGGAACGAAAATTGATGTTTGTTGAAACAAAAAAAATTAAAATAAGTAAACTCGCTCAAAAAATTTAGAAAACTGAATAAGCAAAGGTGAAGAGGTGCCTTTATTGTTTGATATCTTAGAGATCTTACTGAATATGTATTGTGAAGCTCTAGGAAGGAAATGGTTTTCCAAACTCTTTTGACCACTGACTCCTTTATTCCAGAAGCATCACAAAAATACTGTTCTTCAACATTTCCCTAATAAAAGCCTTATTAAGTATTCATGACCAAATAGTATAAAAAACATACAATAGCTATAGGACTTCATTGGATTTTACTTCTATGTGTTTGTGTTTTGTTTCGCTTCAGTTGCTATTAGAGTATACTCAATGATTTAGTGGAAGAACAATTCTCAACATGTCAAGAGACTTCTAACCATATGATCTGACCAATTGGTTTGGAAATAAGTAAAATCAATAATGTTGTAGGAAAATACCAAACTATTCAGGAGGGCCCTTCTGACCAGCTTTTTCACTCTTTAGCTCCATGGTTCTTCTTTTTTTTTACTCATCTCTACTTCCAGTTTATTACAACCAGAGAGTGAAATAAATTCTTTCTAGAAAATTATTTTCAGTCCAGCCACTTTGAGAGTAACTGAGCTAGAACTTATTCTTTTTTGGCCCTAAAATTCTAGTACTGCCAATCTTAAGCCACTTAGTTGGTAGCATAAACCCAATATAACTCAAAGCTACAAAAAGATAACATTCACACTTTCTCAGACTTAGTAAAGTCCTGGTAATGTCACTGCAAAATAACTACCTTCTAGACCACAGTTGATGGGCATTTAAATGCAACAGATCACTGGTTTTGTAGTTGTTTTTCCCCTTTGAGGTTTTAACTTTAACTATAAATCATGAGAGTAGGGATTTTTGTATGTTGTGTTAATCGATGTATCCCTACTGTCTATAACAGTGCCTGCCATATATTAGAGAGCATAAAATGTTGTTGGGTGAATGAATTCACTTTAGAAATAAGTTCTATCTCTGTGATGTCAGAACCCTCTTCTTAATATTGTGAGTAAAAGAAAAATTGGCAGAAGCAAGGGAGATTGGCCATCTGGTTTTATTCAACGTCAGTGGGATTATTGAGTTCCCAGGCTCATATAACTTTTTAACTATATATAATATGCAAACTGGCATCTTGTTCTCTGAAATATAAATAAAATTGGCTTTTTCCATCAAATGTCAGTAGGTATCTCTCTCAATCTCTCTCAGAATTCTTAGGCATTTACATGCGTCTTAGTCATCGCTAGTTTCAAGTTCTTCTTTCCTCTTAATTACTTAGTTCGACTTGCTGTCCCATATATATTGTCCTTTTCCTTCACTGAATCACTACCTACTGGAAGATGTAATAATTTTTTTGCCCATTATTTTTATTCAAGTTTATTGAAAACTAATAATATAATACATTTGAAAGTGGCACTTCTGGTTCCCCTACAATGAGAATGTTGCTACACTTGATGTTGCCCCCTTAAATTATCCTGTTTTTGGATTCTTTTTACTTTTTGCTATTCTGCTTGAGTGTTCTCTGCTACCTTACCTTCTAAATCATGTATTAGATATTTTGCTTCATCTAATCTACCACTGATTTTTTATAATATACTTTTTATTTTAGTTATTGTACTCTTCCTTTTTTACTGGTTCTTTTTCATGCCTTCTATCTCTTTGTTAAAGGTCTCAGTGATTTCATCTACTCTTATTCTAAGTTCTTTGAGCATCCTTATACCCAGTGTTTAGAATAACTGTATATCTGGAAAACTGCTTGTCACCATTCTGTTTAGTTCTTGTTCTGTTCTCTCACTCAGCCACAGTCTCCACTGGTTTTCACAGCCAGACGTTGTGGCGACATCTCATCCTGACACTTGAACCTTGGGCTTAAGAAGTCCAGTGTAGGACCCTTCACTCCTTTGGGGGGACCTCTGAAGCTGAGATATTTTTCCTGATCATCAACCACCACATGCGGCTGTGGGACCAACTTGTTTCACATCTCTGCCCCTCTTACCAGTTTTGTGGAGGCCTCTTACCTGTGTCCCCAGTTGTATGACTTCTGTCAGTGTCTTAACACTATTATTCCTCAAAACAGCCACTGGTTTAAGGCTAAGTCTGCAAATGACTGTTACTAGAGATTAGAGTTAATAGATGAGGTTTACATTACAGCAGAATAAACAAACAAGAATTGAATACTCCCCTTCTCAGCTCTTAAAATCTTTTTGGCTACCCCACTATGTGGAATGTGCAACTGGACATTCTCTTCACAGATTCTTATGTTCTCATCAGGTCACCTTCCCCTGTATTGCTATTTATTTCTTATACAGATATTTGAATGCAGAGATTGGAGTAATTTTTTCCCCCATGGCTGTCTGAAAATTCAAATAAAAAATTCTTAACCAAATGCACTTTCAAACATATGTTTCTTTTGAATGGTGTTCTAATTCCAACCCCTTCTCATATCACTTTTAATATCACCTGCAGATAAATGGTGATCCAGGACTCTTGGGCAAAATTCAGGTGTGGACGTCCGGGAGCATGAGATTTGTTTGGAGACAGATTTTACCTGCCTCAGGACTAATGAATATGGACCCACTGGAAGGACTGAGTTCTAGTCAAGTAAAGTCAAGTTATAGTCTTTAAAGGCTCTATTTCTTTGAGTAATATTACATTTTTAAAATCATAATGATAAAATTTTTGCTAACACCATTTTTTTAGCTATGTTTATAAAAGAATACTCAAAAAAATTTGGAATACAGAGAAAAGTAAAAGAAAAAATTACTCCACTGATTTACCTCCAAATAGAACCACATTATCATTTTGGTACAGTTCATCACATTCTTTTTTCTATATAGGACTGCTTTATGCAAAGTTGTTAAATTCCTTTATGTAAATTCAATTGATATATCTTCTTTCACTTAATATCATTGATATAGCTTGCTTTTTCACTTAACGTATCTTAAGCACTTTCAAAATTACTGTTGTATTTTTAATATCTTCACAATAGTCTATCAAGTAAATATATTATAATTAATTTAATAATTCTCCTATTAGATATTTGGCTTCTATTTAATATTTTCTACTGAAAATAATAGTTTACTAAACAAATTTATGTGTAAAATTTGTTCAATATTTAAGATTGTTTCCTTAGGACTCATTCTCAGAATTAAAATTAGCAAATTTAAATATTTGAACATATTTAAGGCTTATTTATTGCCAATTGCTTCTAGAAAGTTTATATTATTTTTCACATTATGGTGTTTACAATTTTACTACATCAACTTTTTTATTGTTTGATCTGAACCAAATATTTGCTGCTACTAAGGCTGTTGAGCTTGAGAATAACAGGCCTGACACAAAGCCTTTGAGTTGGCATGAGGTCAGTGGAGGCTTCTCAATAACTTTCATCCTTCCCTGTTTGACTGATGATCTTCTCTCTTGGTTATGGAGCAGGCCGCGTTTCCCTAGTTACTAACAAAAAAATTGTGCTTTTAAATGACGGTCTTTGGGGTTTGTTACTATGTTGCTAGCTATTCAGTGACCGTTATTTTTTGTAACATTTCTCTAATAGCAAAATTATACATATTTATTGCAAAAAATGGAAAAAATATAAACTAGTATGAGGGAGAAATAATTACTCAGAGTCCACCAGCTAGCGATAACTTCTAACATTCAGTACATTTTCTTCTGAGTGTAATGAAACAAACACATGATGCCATACTCACAGCACTGCTACCACCACCTCATAACAGGCAGGCCAATCTTATACAACAGCCTGCAATCCTGACTTTCTAAAGTAACATTATACTATGAGACTCCCTCAGTTCATTAAATACCCTCTGATAACATGAATTTTAAGAGCACATAATATCCCACAATATGTATATACCATAATTTATTTAACAGTTCTGTTATTAGACATTTAACCTTTTTTCTTTTTCATTTTACATGGTCTTGTTGCATGTTAAGTGATGTAATAAAGATCCTTGTACATTAATCTTTGTATGGAATTTTGATTATAACCTAAGGATTAGTTCTTATGAAGGATTTCTGAGCCAAAATTTATGAGTATTTTTAAAGGTTTCTAGTACAGACTTCCAATATGTCCTTCAAAAAATTTATACTAATTTACTCTCTTTGTTCTGTTGTAAGAGGAACAACAGATTTCAAAAACAGAAAGAATAGGTAAAAGTTTATAACAATTTCACTAATATTTATTAATATCCCACTATGAGCATTTGAGAAGTAATTTATACCAAAAAAAGCAATATGCAAAAATATTCACAATGATGCTGAATTTTTCCTTACCACAAGGAACTTTGTAACTTTCTTTTTAGGTAATATGAAATTTTTTAATTTTTAAAACAAAACTAGACCAAAAGATACTCCCTTATATACAAATTTGTTTTGAAATTTATTAAGAACAGAGGCAAGTAACAGCGTGTACTATGTTTCTTCCGGGTTGTATTTAACAGTTTTTAACAAAATTATTCTCAAAAAATCTATATAATAAAACTAAGCTATCCTGGTCTTCATAGATAAAATTATGCTGCCAAATACAATCCATTATAATTAGCAGTAATTATACCTTTAAAACATATAAAATTCTGTTAACATCTCTAGGTCACATTTATATATAAGAGCATATATAATAAGAAGAAAACAATCTTTATTTTCAAAGGAATTAACAGCAAGGAAACTACAATTTACTGAGATTTATATTGAATGATATAATTCAATTCAATTCTAATTCCTTAAGCATATAAGATACATTCTCTGCATTGTAGTAGATTCTACTGGGTTACAGTAAGCCATCAGAGGAGTACAATCTGGTGAGAAGAGACTGCACATAGGTGAAAGTGTTCAACCAACCACATAAAACCATATGCCAAAAGAAATGGCTCAGTCAGAGAAAAGAACAAGGAAAGATGAAAGCAGATAATTTGCATATTTTTAGTATAAGATAGTCAATCCAAATTATCCAAAACTTAAGAGTATTTTAATATTGTCTTATAATTTTGAAAAATGTTTTCATTTGTATGTTTATCATTCTCCATACAGTAATCCATATATTAATCTATCTACTAATCCATATTCTTTCTTTGGGCACTAACATCTTCATTCATCACTGGACAAAATATTACAGATTAAAATAATTATTAGATAGACTCTAGCAAAGCAAATAGTTGTGGTTTTCTTACTGAGTTTATAATTTAGAACACAGTATATATTTACTGATATTCTGACTAATGTAAATAGTCTATATAGAGGATATAAAAAAGTAGGGTGATATATATTTACAGCTTCATGCTCTTTAGAAACAGGGCTGCATACTATCTATACATGTCATCTAGATGTGCCTGTATATACATTCTCTATAATACACATATACCCACAAAGAGAAATGTGTTCTTCCAGTCATCAAGCATATACCAGTTTTATACAAAATGACAGCTATCTAAACCATGTGGGAATAAAAAAAATCACTTATTACTCATACTGAAATCACTGTCACAGGAATCCTATGAATGCTCAGATTTATTACTCCAACATGGGCAGAAATATTGATGCCCAAATGAATACCAGTACTGCTGACTGCCTGGGGGATGTTAATATGATCTAGGATCACAAACGTTGATTATATTAAGGGCTTCGTAGTCAAAGCAAACTTTGGCTGCATCATCCAAGTTGAGCACTTGGTCAATTCCAAAGTGATCTAATAATGCAACATGCCTTTTTTTTTTCCCAGCCTTTCTAAATAGAACAAATCCCAAACCAGCTTCTAGGCAGATGACATTGTAAAAGAAAGTAGCCAGCCATATAAAAACCCCAGGGCTTCCTCATTCTCACCACTTAAAATTTTTTCAGGTGAGCCTTAGTTAAGAGTCGATCATGATATTTTTTTTTTCTTACCATCTGTTATATTTTATTATTATTTTTAAACATTTTACATTTTATTTTCCCCCCTCACCCCACTCTTCTCATCTGGTAACCATAGTCCATTGTGCAGGTCCATGAGACTCTGTTTGTCTTGTTCATTGTTTGCTTTTAAGTTCATATCCCACATATAAGTAATATCATTATAATTTGACATCTGTATATTCTATTATGTGTTTACCACCAAAAGTCCAGCTACCATATATTTGATCCCCTTCATTACTAACCCTACTCCTACCCCTCTATATCTGACCGCTTTACCCCATTTACTTCCCCGCTCCTCCTCCAACCCTCTGGTAACCACTAGTCCATTGTCCATGTTCATGAGTCTCTGTTTGTTTGTCCTGTTCATTTTTTGCTTTTAGGTTTAAATCTCACATATAAGTGATATCATGTGATTATCGACTTTTTCTGTCTGGCTTATTTCACTTAGCATAATTATCTCAAGGTCCACCCATGTTGTTGCAAATGGCAGTATTTCATCTCTTCTTATGGCTGAGTAATATTCCATTGTATATATGTACCACAGCTTCTTTAGCCAATCTTCAGTTGCTTCCTGGCTACTGTGAATAATGCTGCTATCAACATCAGTGTGCAAATATCTTTTCGGATATGGGTTTTCAAGTCTCTGGGGTAAATGGTAGATCAATTCCTAGTTTTTGGAGGAAACTCCATACTGTTTCACATAGTGTCTGTATCAACTTGCAGTCCCACCAGCAGTGTATGAAGGTTCCTTTTTTTCTACATGCTTTCTAACATTTGTTATTCATTTTCCTATTGATTACAGCTATTCTAACAAGTGTGAGATAGTATCTCATTGTAGCTTTGATTTGTATTTCCCGAACAGCTAGTGATGTTGCGCATCTTTTCAAATATTTGTTGGCCGTTTGTATGTCCTCTAGAGAGAACTGTCTGTTCCAGTCCTCTAGCCATTTTTTGATTGGGTTGTTTGATTTTTTGTTGTTATTGAGTCGTATGAGTTCTTTGTACATTTTGGATATTAGGCCCTTATCAGAAGAGTTGCTTGCAAATATATTTTCCCATTCGGATGGTTGTCTCTTTACTTTGTTGATGGTTTCTTTGGCTGAGCAGAAGCTTTTTAGTTTGATGTAGTCCCTTGCCTTTGAAGTCAAATTCATAAAATCCTCTTTAAGTCCAAGGTCCTTGAGTTTCATTCCTATGTTTTCTTCTATGCATTTTATTGTTTCAGATCTTATATTTAGGTCCTTAATCTATTTTGAATTAATTTTTGGTGTGTGGTGATAGACAACAGTCTAGTTTCATTCTTTTGCAGCTGGCTTTCCAGTTTTCCCAACACCACTTATTGAAGAGGCTTTTCTTTCTCCACTGTATGTTTTCAGTTTCTTTGTCTAAAATTATTTGCCCATATAAATATGGATTTACTTCTGGACTCTCAATTCTGTTCCACTGGTCCATGTGTCTATTTTGCTGCCAATACCATGCCGGTTTGATTACTGTAGCTTTGTAGTATAATTTGAAGTCGGGCAAAATGATGCCTCCATCCTCGTTCTTTTTTCTCAGGATGGCTTTGGCAATTCGGGGTCTTTTGTGCTTCCATACAAATCTGATGATTTTCTGTTACATTTCTTTTTTTAAAAAAAGCCGATGTGATTTTGATGGGGATTGCATTAAATCTGTATAATGTTTTAGGTAATGGTCATTTTAACTATGTTGATTCTTCCAATCCAAGAACACAAAACACTTTCCTTTTCTTTGTATCTGCTTCATTTCTTTTAATCAGATCTTATAGTTTTTCATTATATAAGTCCTTCACATATTTTGTTTATTTATTCTCATTTTATTCTTTTTGTTGCAATTGCAAAAAGAATTATTTTTTCTACTTCTATTTCTGATGTTTCATTATTAGAGTATAGGAACACTGGATTTTTGAACATTTATTTTGTATCCAGACACTTTACTGTATTTGCTAATTGCTTCTAGTAGTTTTCTTTCTTTTGGTTGGCTTTTGTGGGTTTTCCCTCTGGTCCTTCTTGTTTTATGTTCTATATTTCGGTTCTGAATCTTTGGTATGTGGTTACCATTATGAATATGTAAAGAATAGTCATACACACACACACACACACACACACACACACACACACACACACATATATATGTATACATAAATATATATGTATATGTACATATATATACATATGTATATACATATTTAAAAAATATACATATACATATATACATACAGTCAATAAGCACCTTCCTCTCCACAGAAGGACTTAATGAGACTAAGGGTTGTTCTGTGGGCCTCCTCCCCTGCAAAGATATTGAGAGATAAACATGGTCCACAGGTGGGGACAGGTGTTTAGAGAGATATAAGGCACATTCTTCTGCATGTGCCTTATCTCCATTCCCCTTTGGAATTTGGATCTTGGAATCCTCCCCTTTTCAGACATTGTTGTCTCAATTTGTCCCTATGTATGCTGAAAGTTCATTATCTTGCCATAGTGAATCTCTTCTTATTTTAAGTTTATAATGCTCTGCTCATAGTAAGGGTTCTGCTCCTCTGCTTTTATCAGCCTGCTAGTCACCTTATTCCTAATTTTTTGTTGTTGTTATTTTGTTTTAGGTGAGTTGACTCATCTCAGTATTTCCTGTAGTGCAGGCCTCATAGTAGAGAATTCCCTCAATTTTTGTTATGTCTGAAAAGTTCTTTATTTCTCCTTCATGCCTAAAGGAAAACTTAGGGGGATATATTATTCTTGTCTGGTAGTTCCTTTAATTTAATAGTCTGAATATTTGATTCCACTCCTGTCTGGCTTGTAAAGTTTGTGCTGAGAAGGCTGATGGTAATCTAATGGGTTTTCTTTTATAAGTCACCATCTTCTTTTCCCTGGTTGCCCTGAGAATTCTGTCTTTGTCATTGATTTTTGATAATTTTAATACAATATATCTTGGTGGAGGCCTTTTGGGGTTGAGATAATTGAGTGTTATATTGACTTCTTGAATTCCAAGCTCCAGTTCATTCCTTAGATTTGGGAAATTCTCGTCAACTGTTTGTCTGAAAATGCTTTCTAATCCCTGCTCCTTTTCCTCCCTTTTAAGAATTCCCATTATTCTTATGTTTCCTCTTCTGATGGTATCAGCTAGTTCTTGTATTTCTCTTTCATTATTTTTCATCCTTTGGTTTCTCTCTTCTTCCTTCTGATTTATTTCTAGATTTCGAGCCTTTCCTCCATTTGGTCAACTCTATTTCCCAAGCTTATTATTTCATTTTTCAACTCTTGCAGTGTGTTCTTTATCTTCAGAAGGTCTGTTCAGTTATTTTTGAAAGTTTCAGTCTCCTTGCTAAAGAATTCATTCTGCTCATTTAGTTGTTTTATCAGTTCCTGAAATTGTTGATAAGAATTGTTTTGGATCTCTTGAGTTTTTTCAGAAGCACCATCCCAAATTCTCTATATTTTAAGTTGCATATTTTTATGTCTGTAAGCTTATTTTGTGGATATTTTTCTCTTCTCAGATGCCTTGTCACCTTGGTTGTTGATGGTGTTTAATGGACCATTTCTCTGCCTGGGCATTAACGGATGTGTGTTCTGCTTTTTTTTTTTTTCCCCCGAAAGATTTATTACATAATGGTCCCTAGCCTATTGCAAATAATGTTTTTCTTTTAGTTTCCAACAGGTGGTGTCTAAGCCTCTTGGATCTCTGCTTTATATAAAGTCTTAATAATGTTTTGTTTTTTTCCTTATAGATTTTTAATCATCTTGCCACCCTCAGTCTCAGTTCCTCTCAGTGTCAGTGACAGTTTGGGTAGCATTTGTTCAGATTCCCCTGGGGCTTCGTGGTGCTGTGTCTCAGAGGATATGGAGGGAGGGGCCCTCTGGGTTGGTAGTTGGGGGCTGCATCTCTTCTTCTGTTTTGCAACTGCAGCTGTAAAAATCAACTGTTATTTCTCTGCCATCCCCGTTTTTCTGCCATCCCCATTTCTCTGCCTTCTGCCCTGATGACTGGGCACTGCTGCTGGTCACGTGGAACTCACAGCACACCCAGGGAGGGCTGTTCAGGGAGGTCACTACACCTTCTCCCCTCCTCTTCCTCCTTCAAGGAACTCCAGGGGCTGCAAGAAGCAGCTTCTTTATTTCTCCCAGTCTACCACTTGATACCCGGGGTTCTGACCTGTGGTAGCTTTTATGCGCAGATCCCACACTCAGATGTGCTGGTGTGAAGTTTGGGGATTTTTTGCCAAGTTTAGATGTTCAGCTTATTGTTGTTTCAAGGGGAGATACCTGGGGACATCTCTCACTCCTCCGTGTTTAATCTAATCTCTGATCATGATTTTTAATAATAGTGAAATGGAGGTCTTATCTGTACCCTATTATTTTGTATATCTCCAACTGAAAATTCTCTTGTCTATTTATAGTTGTTGTACTTCCCAACAGCCTTTAAGCAAATTTTATAAACTTGACTTTAAATTTCTAATATTGTTCATATCACAGGCAATAAAGGTTTAGGGAATATGATTAGGCATTATAGCTTAAGATGTCACACATATCCTTAATAAATTGTCTTATGGAAGACAATTGATGCAAATGATGAATCAGTCTTGGAGCCAGGGAAGAGTAAGCCAAAGGTTCTCATTTATGGCTGCTCCTCACTTGAGGAGCCTTTATAAACTACTGATACACAGGCTTCCCCCTGAAGACACTGATACTGGTGTGAGGGCAGAAGCTGAGTATCCTTATGGATGTTTACAGCTTTATAGCTCCCTTGTCAAACCAAATATGTAGGTGATTTAGAATTGCTGGTTTAGACTAAAGGTGTATTTAAGGATACATGAATACAAGTAGTGAAAAGAACAGTCATTTCTGAATAACTTTGGCTTTAGGACCTTCAGAAGCATATCTCCTTGTTTCTGTGGTAACCAAACAATATTGTGTTGTCATTAACATTACATTGGAATTCTGAGGTTAAAAGATATCCTATACTAAAGTCAACAGCAGCTAGCATTCATAAACTTGCCACTTTGTGCAAAGCGCTGTGCTAGGTTACTTTATAAACTTTATTCTATTTAACTCTTCCAACCCTCGGAGGTAAATATTATTACATCTTATTTTACAGGCTAGGAATGTAAGACTCAGAAGTAAAACGATTTGCAGTAAGTAAAACCAAAACAGCTTAAAAAGCAAATCCATACACAGCATCTTTCTCAACCTCCCTCTACACTCCAATTTCTCAAACAAAAACTTATCTGGCTTTATGCCTACTCATTATAAAGTAAAGTCAACACATTTTAAAGTGTAGAAACTGTTGTCCTCAACTAATTAATATAAAGAATTAAATGGTGATATAATTGTTCATATTTTGGCTTCAAAAAGATTTAGTAATGGGAGCAAACTGTAAGGGAATATCCCTAAAAGCATATTAACTACTTTTTCTCACTGTCAGAGGACTGGAATCCAAAATGAGATGTTTCCTGCCTGCTGAAGAGCAGTGGAAACAGAGATATTTGAGCCATAAATATGCTTAGAGGTGATGATTTACAGGGTTTACTTGAACATAAATCATCTCAGAAACAGACTTAAATCCTATGTATTTCCATACAATTTTCGGCTACTAGTAAGAGCAACCCTGAGCAAACACACTCATTAAAAAAAAGTGAAAGGATCCAAAACAGTGGAATTATTTACTATCAGCTGATATATTTTTTTAAATGGTCACAAATAAAAAGCTTTCTTCAGGATAAATGTTTCAGCAGCCCAGGTTCAGATAAGGAGATGTGTAACCCACAAAATGTCATGCAAATGAGCAGGAGATGAAGATTTTATGAGTAAAGTCCTTAACACTAAAGTTATAAAATCACTTTTAGAGAGGCTATATTATCAAGTTATCTCATTTCTATTTCACACAAAAAATTGGCTTTTCAGAAATCAGAATTGGGTTCATATTTATTTTCATCACAGTCTTTAATAGAGACACTCATATAGCTTTTAATCTACTGGTTGGTGGAAAAATATATAAGTGAACACTTCATCTTCAAATATCAAACAAAAGAAAGAGTTTTCCAATATTTATGAGAGAGTGATATTCATCTATTTATATCATGCTAGAGTTTTTTGTAGAAAATTGATGCTACCTCAACATCTTGCCTCAAAAAAAATAAACTGGATTTAAGTTAAAGGAAATCATTTGGCACAAAATCTTGTAATTCTATACAGCTAAAACTTACTAGATTTCATTAACCAATGTCACCATAAAAAATAATTAATTTTAAAAAACTTGTAATTCATTCTTTTTTGCATAACTCCAAACTAACTCATCAATCCAGTAATTTATTTCAAATAATACAAATTTCCTCATATTATTATTATTAAAATGCCTGTTTTTTTTCTTTTCACTTTTCAATTGACCGCATTACCTGTTTCCATGGGTGCTGCATTGTACATAATACTAAAAAACACCACACTATATAGAAAGCAGATGGTAACCACAAACAAAAATCAATAAGAGATATGCAAGAAATAAAGAGAAGTAATCCAAGGGCGACACTGTAGAAACTTATCTACACTCAAGAGAAGAGGGCAAGAGAATAAAAAACATAGAATTACATATACACTCAAAAAAAAACAAAACAAAATGACAATAACTACATACCTATCAATGGTTACTATAAATATAAATTGACTCAATGCTCCAATTAAAAGACAGGTGGCTGAATAGATTTTTAAAAATATATCTTCAGATTTAAAGACACACACAGACTAAAAATAAAGGGATGGAAAAAAATTTTCATGCAAATGAAAACAAAAAAAACCTAGGGTAACAATCCTGATATCAAGATGGAATAGCCTTTCAAACAAAAGACATAAAGGGCATTTCATAATGAGAAAGGGGTTAGGCCAACAAAAGGACATAACTTTCATAAACATCTCTGCACCCAATGTACGAGCACTTAAACATTGATAGAAACAAAGAGAGTGATTGACACTAAAACAGTAATAGTAAGGGACTTTAACACCTCATTGACATCAATGGATAAATAATCCAGACCAAAAATCATCAAGGAAACACTGTCCTTAAATGATGCATTAGATTAGATTAATTTAGTTTAAAATGTTAGGACATTTCATCCAAAAGCAGCAGAATATACATTTTTCTCAAGTGCATATGGTACATTTTTCAGTACAGACCACATGTCAGGTAACAAAACTAATGTCAACAAATTTAAGAAGACTGAAATTATATCAAGCATCTTTTCTGGCTACAATGATGTGAAACTAGAAATCAATTATAAGTAAAAAACTGAAAAACACATAAACACATGAGGCTAAATAACATGATACTAAAAATTATCTGGGTTAAGACAAATGAAAATGAAAACATAATGATCCAAAATTATGGGACACAGACACAGCAGTTCTAAGAGGGAAACTCATAGCAGTATAGGTCTACTTCAAAAAAAAAAAGAAAAAGAAAAAGAAAAAACTCAAATAAATGATCTATCTTACACCTAAAGGAACTAGAAAAAGAAAAAAGCTCAAAGTGAGTAGAAAGAAGAAAATAATAATGATCAGATTGGAAATAAAATACTTTTGAAAAAATAAAAACAATCAATGAAACTAAAATTGAGTTCTTTGAAGGATAAACAGAATTGATAAGACTTTAAAAAACTCATCAAAAAAGGGGGGGCTCAAATAAAATCAGAAATGAAAAGAAGTAACAACTGACACCAAAGAAATACAAAAAATTATATGGAAATACTATCAACAATTGTAAGCCAACAAATTGGACAACATGAAAGAAATGGATAAATTCCTAGAAACATACAATACTTCTGAGGTTGAAACAGGAAGAAACAGAAAATCTTAACAGACCGATAACTACTAACAAAATCAAATCAGTAATCAAAACCTCCCAATAACTAAAAGTCCTGGAACAGATGGCTTCACAAGTCAATTTTACCAAATAGTCAAAGAAGAATGAACACTTATTCTTCTCAAACTATTCCAAAAAATTCAAGAAAGTAGACTCCCGAACTCATTTCATAATGTCAGCATTATCCTCATATCAAAACCAAAGATACTACAAAAAAAGGAAATTACAGGCCAATATCTTTGATGAAAATAGATACAAAAATCCTCAATGAAATGTTAGTAAATAAAATTCAACAATACTTTAAAAGATCATACACCTTGACCAAGTGGGATTTATTCCTGGGATGAAAGGCTGGTTCAATATCTGCAAATCAATTAACGTGATATACCACATTAATAAATGAAAGATAAAAATAATTTGATCATATCAATAGATGCAGAAAAAGCACTTGACAAAATCCAACATCAATTTATTATAAAAGCTCTCAGTAAAATGGAGACAGAGGGATCATACTTCAACATAATAAAGGCCATATATGACAAACTGACAGCTAACATCACACTTAATGATGAAAAGCTGAAAGCTATTCCTCTAAGATCAGGAAAAAGACAAGGATGTCCACTTTTAGCTTAGTGCTAAAAGTCTTAGCCATAGCAATCAGACAAGAAATAAAAGGCATCCAAAATGAAAAGAAAGAAGTAAAACTACCATTATTTGCAGATGACATGATAATATAGAGAGAGAACACTAAAGAATCCAGTGAATTCAGTAAAGTAGCAGGATACAAAATCAATATTTAGAAATCGATTTCATTTTTATGCACTAATAATGAACTATTGAACTATATATAGAGAGAGAGATTAAGAAAACAATCTTATTCACAATTGTATCAAAAAGAATAAAATATCTAAGAATAAATTTTACCAAAGAGGTAAAAACCTGTACTTGGAAAACTATAAGGTACTGAAGAAAGAAACTGAAGAAAATACAAAATAAATGGAAGTATATACTGTACTCATAGGCAAAAAGAATTAACACCATTAATATGTCTGTATTACCCAAAGCAATCTACAGATTCAATGCAATCCCTATCAAAATACCAGTGGGATTTTTCATAGAACTAGAACAAGTAATCTTAAAATTTATATGGAAACACAAACACACACACACACACACACACACACACACACACAAAATCAAAAAAAAAAAAAAACACCTTACAGAGCTAAAGCAACCTTGAGGAAGAACAAAGTTGGAAGGATCATGCTACCTGACATCAAACTATACTACAAGGCTATGGAGGGGTGGGGGAAACAGCATTACACTGATATAAAAACAGATACACAGATCAGTGAAACAGAATAGAGAACTCAGAAATTAACCTATACTTATATGGTCAATTAATCTATAACAAAGTATGCAAAATAACAATGGAGTATCTTAAATAAATGTATTGGGATAACTGGACAGACACATGCAAAAGAATGAAACTTACTTATACTATATACAAGAATAAACTCAAAATGTATGAAAAATTTTAATGTGAGACTCAAAAATTTAAAACTTCTTGAAGAAAACATAGGCAGTAAATCCTCTGACATCACTCCTAGAAATATATATATATTTTTAGATATATCTCCTCAGGCAAAGGAAGCAAAAGAAAAAAGTAAACAAATGGAACTATATCATACTAAAAAGTTCTTGCACAGCAAAGGAAACCATCAACAAAATGAAAGAACAACCCACTGAATAGAAGATATTCACCTTATCATACTTCTGATAAGGGGTTAATACCCAAAATATATAAGAAATTCACACAATTCAATTTAAAAAATGGGCGGAAGATCTGAATAGTCATTTCTCCAGAGAGGACATACAGATGGCCAATAGACATATGAAAAGATACGCAACATCACTAAACGTCAGAGAAATGCAAATTAAAACCACAATGAGATATCACCTCATACCTGTCAGATGGTTATCACCAATAAATTAACAAACAAGTGTTGGCAAGGATGTGGACAAAAGGGAACCATTGTTCATTGTTAGTAGAATTGCATATTGGGACAGCCACTATAAAAAATAGTATGAAAAAATTAAAAATAGAACTACCATATGAACTAGCAATTCTGCTTCTGGGTATTTATCTGAAGAAATAGAAAACATTAATTTGAAGACAGATTCCCCTATGTTTACTGTAGCATTATTTACAGTAGCCAAGATATAGAAGCATCTAAGTATCCATTGATAGATAAATGGATAAAGAAGAGGTGGTATATATATAATGGAATATTACTCAGTCATAAAAAAGAATGAAATGTTGCCATTTGAGACATATATGGACTTAAGGGGTATTATGCTAAGTGAAATAAGTCAGAGAAAGACAAATACTATATGATGTCACCTACATATGAAATCTAAAAAACAAAGCAAACACACAAACAAAACAGAAACAAACACATAGATACAAAGAACAAATTGGTGGTTGCCAGATGGGAGGGAATTTGGGTGGATGGGTTAAAAGAGAGAAGGGATTAAGATGTACAAATTGCCAGGTATCAAAACAATCATTTGGTGTAAGATAAGGCATAGAAAATATAGTCAATAATATTGTAATAAATATGATGGATGTCAGATGAGTACTAGACATATGGGGGTGATCACTTTGTAAGTTATATAAATATATAATCACTATAATGTAAACCTGAAAAATAATATTGTATGCCAACTGTAATGAATTTTTTTAATTTTAAAAAAGAAATATTACCACAGTGGAAAGGGTAATGAAATGGGAATCAGAAGACTTAAGTTCAACTCCTAGATTTCTCTAGACATTTTTCTTGATATAATGATGTAAACTAATACATCAATTTCCTCAATTCTCATATTTTGATTAAATATGAGATATTATGATTATATCCAACCTAATGTGACTAATTTGATGAAATAAAATAACATCTATGAAAGAATTTTTAAATTTGAAAAACACTATTTCCCAAAAAATGATCCAAAGAAAATTGGTCCCATGAAGTAGTCTTTAAAAAAAGGACAGCAGTCAAGTAAGTTTTAAAAATGCTAGCTTGACAATTAATATTCAAATTTAAAATATTTTTTAAAATTCCATAATCATAGTGAGGAAACCTATAAAACTTAATTTTAAGCTCAGTATTTCTCCAACTAATTTGAACATTCTATTTTTTTTTACTGTGATATTCTTGCTGCTTAGAAGTGCTAAAAAGTATAATTTGGAAGATGATACAGAGAATATTAACTTTAAAAAGTACTGATACTATTAAATTAGGCTTAATTTGGAACAAAATTAAATTCCAGTTAAATGTTTTATTAAAACTGTGTTTTTAAACTTAATGATTAGAACAAAGGTAATGCCCAAAATGTAATGACCAAATTTTAAATAAATAAAAAATTCTCAGTTTAAGGAATGCTTTAATATTGTGATTTCTCTCGTATCATCATCATTATGAGTGGTTATAAAATAAAGGATTTCTTCATTTTATTCTAAACAATAACCCTCAAATGTTTCTTCTAATGGGAAAATTATAAATCAAATTTTGCTCTAATCTTTCTACATTCACTCATCTTTTTTACATAATCCTTATAAAAGAAGGAACGTCTCCCGTCACCAATGCAACACAAATCCTGTTTTCCATAAGGGAAAATCTGTCATAGAGATACTCCCGGCCTCTCTCTACTTCACAATCTTCACCCATAGGGAATAGAGTGGTATACTGACAAGTACATGTGGGAAGAACTGGGCCTGTTTACCTCTGCTGTATCCTTCTTCTACTTGAGAACAAGCTTGCCCTCCAAGAGTAGAACCTCTCACCTTGCTCAGTGTTCCCTGAGAAAGCTATCCAAGTGGAAAAGTGCACTGCCCAAGCCATTGGATAAGTCAGCCAAATTCTGGAGTATAAATATCAGGTGGATATTTGGCTCTCACAATAAATTATATCCTTACAGAGAACCACTATGATGTTGATCTTTTAATGTCCAAATTTACTCTTTATTTAATTTCTCCAATGGTGTATATTAGAAAAGAATGTTGCTTTTGGCAGAAGCTCCCTTT